>CM051002.1:24573305-24575805 GCA_027704905.1 Muraenolepis orangiensis | reverse complement strand
AGAGAGTGTCTATAGTAGCGGTAGTATTGTGTGTGTGTGTGTGTGTGTGTACCTCAGAGAGTGTCTGTAGGAGCGGTAGTATTGTGTGTGTGTGCGTGGTTGTGTGTGTGTGTGTGTGTGTACCTCAGAGAGTGTCTGTAGGAGCGGTAGTATTGTGTGTGTGTGTGGTTGTGTGTGTGTGTGTGTGTGTGTACCTCAGAGAGTGTCTATAGTAGCGGTAGTATTGTGTGTGTGTGTGGTTGTGTGTGTGTGTGTGTGTGTGTACCTCAGAGAGTGTCTGTAGGAGCGGTAGTATTGTGTGTGTGTGTGTGGTTGTGTGTGTGTGTGTGTGTGTGTACCTCAGAGAGTGTCTATAGTAGCGGTAGTATTGTGTGTGTGTGTGGTTGTGTGTGTGTGTGTGTGTGTGTGTACCTCAGAGAGTGTCTATAGTAGCGGTAGTATTGTGTGTGTGTGTGGTTGTGTGTGTGTGTGTGTGTGTGTACCTCAGAGAGTGTCTGTAGGAGCGGTAGTATTGTGTGTGTGTGTGTGGTTGTGTGTGTGTGTGTGTGTGTACCTCAGAGAGTGTCTGTAGGAGCGGTAGTATTGTGTGTGTGTGTGGTTGTGTGTGTGTGTGTGTGTGTGTACCTCAGAGAGTGTCTGTAGGAGCGGTAGTATTGTGTGTGTGTGTGGTTGTGTGTGTGTGTGTGTGTGTGTGTACCTCAGAGAGTGTCTGTAGGAGCGGTAGTATTGTGTGTGTGTGTGTGGTTGTGTGTGTGTGTGTGTGTATGTACCTCAGAGAGTGTCTGTAGGAGCGGTAGTATTGTGTGTGTGTGTGTGGTTGTGTGTGTGTGTGTGTGTGTGTGTACCTCAGAGAGTGTCTGTAGGAGCGGTAGTATTGTGTGTGTGTGTGTGGTTGTGTGTGTGTGTGTGTGTGTGTGTGTACCTCAGAGAGTGTCTGTAGGAGCGGTAGTATTGTGTGTGTGTGTGGTTGTGTGTGTGTGTGTGTGTGTGTACCTCAGAGAGTGTCTGTAGGAGCGGTAGTATTGTGTGTGTGTGTGGTTGTGTGTGTGTGTGTGTGTGTGTGTGTACCTCAGAGAGTGTCTGTAGGAGCGGTAGTATTGCTGGATGAGAACCGCTGCCCTCCGGCTCTGCTGGAACTTCCTCTGCTCATGGAAACTCCGGAAACGGCTCTGGATTAAAATGGCTGCCAGGGTCATCCTCTTATAAAGTGCATACTGGGGAGGGAGAGAGAGAGACACCCAAAGAGAGAGAGAGAGAGAGAGAGAGAGAGAGAGAGAGAGAGAGAGAGAGAGAGAGAGAGAGAGAGAGCTTAATAATGCATCCCGCTTTGGGTAAAAGTTGTGAGATTTTTCACACTTTTAGTTGATTGTGTGATTTAGATCCCTCAGGTTAGTTATCAAGTGAATGAACCAGCAATCAACTAGCTCCTGGTTGACCGCAGTAGAATCATACGTGCCCACAGCGTGTCAATATATGTTATGTTTGTATATATGTTTCTGTTTGGCCCATACCTGTTTGTATTTCTTATAACAGCGCTGGATCGCTGTTGCGATCTCTTTGCGTTGTTCCTGAATGGTTCCCTGAGGGGGGTGAGACAGACCAGACCGGGTCAGTACCTCAGACCTGTGACCAGGTCTCCATCAAAGACAACCGTCGGGGACCCTATTGTCTATAGCTCACATCAGTAGCTTGTCTGTATCAAAGTTTACTCGCAATCTTTCATGAGTAGCGCTGAAATGATTTTCAGAGATTATAGTATTATATATACTTATACTTATATATACTGCATATATATATATATATATATATATATCTCTTTAATTCTGCACATATCTCATTCATACTATTTTATACCTGTTTTTATACCTAGTAGACTGTCTTTACATCTTATTTAACCACTGTAAATTATATATTACCATGCACTTTACTGCAACATTTGCACTCTGGTTAGATGCCAAATAATTTTTGCTGTACTGTACCTGTGCTGTGCAATGACAATACATTTGAATCTAATCTAATTAGTTTCATCAGTCATTTATCGATGGTTTTATTGAGTCTCCTCAGATCTGCGTCCTCACCTTGTGTTTTCTGAGGTTGTGAAGGGCGTGCTTAACGGCCTCATGCAGCTCTCTCCGCTCCGCCTCGCTCATGGCCAGACGGGAGGAGTCCGCCTTCAGCCTCGCCTCCTTCGTAGCTGCACACAGGGCAGAGGCCCAGTCCGAAGGGGAGGCCAGGCCTTGCTTAGCCTGGCCGCTTTCCTGATACTCCGGCCCTGAGAGGAGGTTGAATTTGGGGCAAGGAGCCGGGGGCTTGGCGTGAAGAAACCTGCAGAGGAGACGACACATTTAAGAGTTTATTACAAAGGATATTTAATAAAACATTTATGCGTTGAGATGATGTTTGAACCTCACCTCTCAACATCGCCAAGGTAACCAGCCAACAAACTGTTGATCTCTACCATGGCGGATTCGGTCTCCATAGTAACCGAGTTCTCCTGTTT
>CM051002.1:24555805-24568305 GCA_027704905.1 Muraenolepis orangiensis | reverse complement strand
AGCCGTACAATACAATAAAAATAATAATATAATAATATAATAATATAATAATAATAATAATAATAATAATAATAATAATAATAATAATAATAATAAAGAATCAATAATCAATGAGCTTTAGCCTACAGGGGTTGTTCTGTTTGCCCTGCCTAGTAGACCATACTCGTAGTAAGAGTGAACAGAGTGCTGTGCATCGGCTCTTTGTTTAAGTGAGTTTCGTGGCGCTGTCCGCCAGCGTGGTGCTGAAACGGGATAGATAGATAGATAGATAGATAGATAGATAGATAGAACAATAGATAAGATAGTTCTATAAGATAGAACAAAATACATACAAGACACTTACATAGACATATATATATATATATATATATATATACATATATACAATCATATATATATATATATATGTACAAAGATATACAATCATCATCACTATCTGCATTAAAACAATATTCAATCAGACACGTCATCATACAGAATTACGAGATTAAGATTATTACGATTAAGAGTGGAGACAATACACAATATACCATACCATCATCCTACTGATCTAAACACACACACACACACACACACACACACACACACACACACACACACACACACACACACACACACACACACACACACACACACACACACACACACACGCACACACACACACACACACACACACACACACACACACACACACACACACGCGTTATTTTATCGTTACACACACACTCACGTGTTTTTTCTCAAACGATAGTAAGCTACGAACCCCCAGGAGATCCTCGTCCTCCACGTTACGTTTGGTGCGGAGGTTGACGACTCAACAACAGAACTCAGCGGAGAGAGAGAGAGACGGGAGTAAAAGAGAGAGAGAGAGAGAGAGAGAGAGAGAGAGAGAGAGAGAGAGAGAGAGAGAGAGAGAGAGAGAGAGAGAGAGAGAGAGAGAGAGAGAGAGAGAGAGAGAGAGGGGCGGGGGGGGGGGGGTTCGGGGGGGTCCACGCGCGTTTAGTACAGGCTCTACACACACACTTCGCGCGCTTCAAATCCGCCCGCCAGACGCTCGCGAGCTGCAGGTCGTCGTGTCGTCATCACTAATACTAAGAGCAGCAGCAGAAGAAGACCAGAGATGAGTGGCTCAATGGCGGTTTTGTAGCTTTAATATACGAAGCTTTAATATGTTTTAACAGAAAACATTGTCGCCTGTTGTCACCGACTTCATAGCCTACATTTATCCCTCTTATAAAGTCTATAAAGTTTTTGGAGTTCACAAAGCGTTGTAGCGTTGTTTAATTCTAACCTTATATGCATATTATAATCCTTTCGTCGTCGCTCGATTTCACTTGATCATCACACAAACACAAAACGACAAGCGGACCCGGGCCGTGACGTCATCGTAGGCTACACCGCCGCCGCATTGCCGCATTGCGCAACGCGGAGACGGAGACGGAGGGGGGGGGGGGGAGGAGGGGAGGAGGGTTAACCTTGTAACGCGCTCCGAGGGGACCGCGCTGTATGTCTCTCCGCGGATGCCGTACACGTTGCGCAACAAAGCTAGTTTAGAGTTGCTGCTGGTGTTCATTCAGCCACGTGACCACCATGGACCATAGCCCTCTCTGGTCTATGGTGCATATATTTTACATTTACATTTAGGGCATTTGGCAGACGCTTTTATCCAAAGCGACTTACAAGGTCTACATATATGTGTGTTACATTATCACTAAAGATGAGTAATGTGTTTTGGATGTTACGTTATGCTCTGTATGTTTGTATTTCATTTAGTTTGAGGATTGTTTGAAAGATATTGTGTCGCAATACTCACGGTCACTCTTTACAGACTGTTATAGTCTGTAGACTACTATAACATAGTTAAATCGAATCTACTTTGGGACACCAGAAAAGACAAACGTTAGACAGCCTCCTATTGTGTAGCCTCATAATATTTAAACCTCAATAAAACGTCAGACAGCCTCCTGTTGTGTACAGTGTAGCCTCATAATATTTAAACCTCAATAAAACGTCAGACAGCCTCCTGTTGTGTACAGTGTAGCCTCATAATATTTAAACCTCAATAAAACGTCAGACAGCCTCGTGTTGTGTAGCCTCATATTATGTCAACCTCAAAACAACATCAGACAAGCTGACAACACTAAGATATACATCAGAGAACACAATGGAGACAAACAAGCAAACCAAATTAATTCAGCGCTACAGCCAACAACCCTAGCTGTATACGAGGTGTTGTACCATGGATGAAACGCACACCACAAGCTGGCTACCGCCTGGAGGCTGAGTCTGCTACCTCCTGAGGCGACAAGCTGCTACCTCCTGGAGGCTAAGGCTGCTACCTCCCTGTGGCGACAAGCTGCTACCCCCTGGAGGCTGAGTCTGCTACCTCCTGGAGGCTGAGGTTGCTACTTCCTGGAGGCTGAGGCTGCTACCTCCCTGAGGCGACAAGCTGCTACCACCTGGAGGCTGAATCTGCTACCTCCTGGAGGCTGAGGCTGCTACCTCCTGAGGCGACAAGCTGCTATCTCCTGAGGCGAGAAGCTACTACCTCCTGGAAGCTGAGGCTGCTACCTCCTGAGGCGACAAGCTGCTACCACATGGAGGCTGAGAATGCAGGCTCCTGAGGCGACAAGCTGCTACCACATGGAGGCTGAGAATGCAGGCTCCTGAGCCACTACAGTCTCAATGTAATTGACTCACACACAACAGAGTGAATGCAGATTGAATGCAGATTCCATTACACATTGATGCACTTGTGATGCATTTGTGTGTGTGTGTGTGATGACACACACACACACACACACACACACACACACACACACACACACACACACCCATACACATACATACACACACAGACATATATATATGCTTCATTGAATCAAAAACAATGTTCACATCATTAACATAATTAACACATGCATGTACACACACACACTCACAGTTCTTCACAGTACATTCAAACTTCAAATGACACTCTGTTATAGAGTCGATGTTTTGGATATTACAAAAAGCCAAACCATTTACACACACTGGTCCTTGTTCTCCACCACACAAACAACACCCGAGACATTCACTCTCTATCTCTCTCTGTCTTTCTCTCACTCTGTTTTTTCTCTCTATTTCTCTCTCTCTCTCTCTCTCTCTCTCTCTCTCTCTGTCTCTCTGTCTTTCTCTCTCTCCAACACGAACGCTTACCATCCAGGGACAACCAGTCGTGCTGTGAGGACGGAAGAGCGGGGAGGTCGCGGGCCTTGTACTCAAACACCACCGAGGAAGAGATGACCTGTCCTCCCATGGCTACCTGGAGCATCACCAGCCCTGTGTCGTGGGCTGGAGTGGAGAGGGAAATGTGAGCCATGGCAGACACAATCACATGAAACATAAACACAACAATGTGGTCCTGTTTGGAGATGGAATGGTTGTGTCTTTCCTCTTTCATTTCTGTGTTGCTATTATGATGCTACCTCCCTTTTGTTCTGTCCCCCAATGCATGTTGGGAAAACAAAAATGGATGTTACATACAGTATGAGACCCTTGTGATTGACACACTCAATACACTAACTCAATAACATAGTGAAATAGTGATGTCCTTTCTCATGATCTTTGTGTATTAAAGTTCCATGATCGTGGTAGTAGTTTGGCTACTCGTTGGATCTTAGCAAAATGAACGTCCGTGGAAACACTGCTTCTACAGTCAGAGAGAAAGAGGAAGAAAGTTAAGTTGTGTGTGTGTGTGTGAGGGGAGGGGGTGAGAAACTGCAAGTCATGCCTCTCAACAACACCCCACTGTGCGTCTGTGTGGGAAACTGATCACTGCTACAGACTATGGTGTCAGGTGTGTGTGTGTGTTAACAGCTGGATCACTGGATGGTTGTTCTACAGACTGTCTGTGTTGTAAGGTGTATGTGTCTATTAACAGCTAGATCACTGGATGGTGGTGCTATAGACTGTCTGTGGTGTCAGGTGTGTGTGTGTGTTAACAGCTGGACCACTGGATGGTGCTGCTACAGACAGTCTGTGGTGAAAGGTGTCTTACCGGGGCAGTAGCAGCGCAGCACCCCAGGCTGGATGAGGGCGGCCGGGACGCTGATGTGGTCGAACAGACAGCTGTACTCACTGCTGCTTTCCAGCCAAGGACCCGTGATCAGCACCTTGACCCCGCCCTGCCACACCCACAACACAACACAGGAGGTCAGCTCAGGGTCAAACACACCCACAACACAACACAGGAGGTCAGCTCAGGGTCAAACACACCCACAACACCACACAGGAGGTCAGCTCAGGGTCAAACACACCCACAACACAACACAGGAGGTCAGCTCAGGGTCAAACACACCCACAACACAACACAGGAGGTCAGCTCAGGGTCAAACACACCCACAACACAACACAACACAGGAGGTCAGCTCAGGGTCAAACACACCCACAACACCACACAGGAGGTCAGCTTAGGGTCAAACACACCCACAACACCACACAGGAGGTCAGCTCAGGGTCAAACACACCCACAACACAACACAGGAGGTCAGCTCGGGTCAACGACACCCTCCAACACCACACTGGAGGTCAGCTCGGGGTCAACCACACCCACAACACCACACAGAAGGTCAGCTCAGGGTCAAACACACCCACAACACCACACAGGAGGTCAGCTCAGGGTCAAACACACCCACAACACCACACAGGAGGTCAGCTCAGGGTCAAACACACCCACAACACAACACAGGAGGTCAGCTTGGGGTCAAACACACCCACAACACAACACAGGAGGTCAGCTCAGGGTCAAACACACCCACAATACAACACAACACAGGAGGTCAGCTCAGGGTCAAACACACCCACAACACGAACACAGGAGGTCAGCTCAGGGTCAAACACACCCACAACACCACACTGGAGGTCAGCTCAGGGTCAAACACACCCACAACACAACACAGGAGGTCAGCTCGGGTCAACGACACCCTCCAACACCACACTGGAGGTCAGCTCGGGGTCAACCACACCCACAACACCACACAGGAGGTCAGCTTGGGTCAACCACACCCTCCAACATGACACAGGAGGTCATCTTGGTTCAACCACACCCACAACACGGCACAGGAGCCTTACGCAATGACGGTAGATGATGTAGTAGAGGACATGGGGAGGCGGAACCTTGTTCACACTACGGCCATGTAGAGAAAGGCTAATCTGACTTTTCTGACATCACATTCAATTGTGGGCGGAAATTTCAGATTTTATTATTTATTATTTATTATTATTTCAGATTGGAACTTCTCACCTCCGCCAGCGAAGATGGGGCAGAGGTTATGTTTCCCTGTTTTTTTGTCTGTTATAATCAAACAAACAGTTAAAAGTTATGTATAGGAAATGGACAAAACTTGGTGGGCATATAACTTATGGGCCAAGGAACAGTTGGTTGCATTTTGCGGCAATCCGGATCCAGGGGACTTTTTGGTGTGGTGTTTGGAGTTATGTGCTCTACTGTAAATGTATAAGTGAATGTGACTTCAGTCTCAACCACTTCCTTACTCATTCTGGATCCCCGACACACGTCACCGCCGCTGCTCGTCGGTTTGCAAGACATATGGGGAAGCCAGCGCGGTGAGACGTGTCAGACCAGAGTGTTACTAAGGGCGCTGCGGAGGGCTGTAAGCTGGAGGTATTGTGTTGTTAGACAGGAAGGTGACCTGCGTTACACGGCATCTTCATTATCGCACACAACACATCTGCTCTGCTCCCGCTCTGCTCACCGGCATGTTCGGGCACACAGTGAGCCATGTCCTCACTGACACATAGACAGATGTGATGTGCTTATTGTGTGGTTAACCCGGATTAACAACAGGAGCTGTTACACACTGCCGTGGGATACCGTCGGGGACAGGAGTGTAAGTGGCCTCTGTTCTCGTAAGGTTAGGCATAGTGCCACTGGAAGCAATAAAGTCTTTCTCAGGGAGAAGAATGGAGCGTATAATGATGTAAAGATTGTATTTATTAAGAGGGGTTATGAACCTATGAACGGCTGTGCTGTGAACTTGTGACTGTTTATCTATGAGAAACAGGTCTAAAGTAATTGTTTCATTTCCACATCAACCAAACGATAACCAGAGTGATGTACGCATTTTAAATGTACCTCAGAAGCCGAGGACCTGAGACCAAAAGGAATTGATCATAAACAAAGAGCCCGCTTACGTGAAGCAGAAACAACCGTGCCACCCGGATCACCAATAAGACAGATTGGGTGTTAACTTACCTCCGGGTAGGACCACTCTGGCGAGTAGTCCGTCACGCTAAACAGCCTGCCGGTGTCCTGGAGCATGCTCATAGCACCCTGGTCCCCGGCGGACCCTTGGAGGGGGGTCGCCCCCGTCCCCTGCTCATCCCCCCCGCTCCCCTCCTGGGGCATCAGGACCCCGGTCACGGCGGCACCCACCCCTCCCCCGGAGCCCTCCACCGAAATGAAGTCGTTGATGAGGTCGGAGAACTGGCTGCCGAACGACGCCTCGAAGCCCTCCAGGCTGATGGCGCCTCCGGCTCCGGCCGACGAGGCGGACACGCCCCCTCCGCCGCCCGCCCCTCCCCCCTGCTGGGGCAGGGCGGCGCCGTAGAGACCCCCGTCCAGGCTGCCGCCGGCGGATATAGACTGGAGAGGACTGGCCACAGCCGAGCCGCCGCCGGTCCCTGACAGACTCACACCGTTACAAAGAATCTCACTGTCCACTCCAACATTCCCCACACCTCCACCACCTCCACCACCTCCTCCACCTCCTCCTCCTCCACCACCCCCTCCCTCTCCTCCTCCCACTCCTCCCCCCCCTCCTCCTCCTCCTCCTCCGCTGTCATCTGTGGGCTGCAGGTAGTGTTCCCCGTTGACTCCGGCGTAGGCTTCGTGCGGGTCCCCGGGCTTCAGTAACATCTCGGCCCCGCTCTGGGGTCCCTTCTGCAGGCCGTCCCTGGGGCCCCTCCTGGCAGACACTGTTGCGTCCTGCTGTTTCAGGGGGTATGAGCCCAGGGCCGACCTCCCGCCGGGGCCCGCCTGGTCCGGGCTGGCTTGGCGGAGGTGTGTGCGGGGCTCGCCGTCGGTGACGGGAGAGTCCGCCCGCACCGAGGGCAGGCCTATGTAAGCCTGGGCCTCGCCCGGGTCCCGGCCAGCGTCCGGGCCGTCGGTCTGGGATCGGGAGGGCCGGCAGGCCCGCGGAGGGGCCTGGAGGAAGAGGCTGGGCGAGGGGTGGTGCGTGGGCTGGCTCAGGTTCTGGACGCAGGCGGACGACATCACGGCACTGAAATCCATCTGCTCCAGGGTGGTGCTGGGGCTGAGGCCTGTACCCTCGCCCACATAGCCGCTCTGGGATGCCAGCGGCTGGTCCAGAGCGCCGCTCTCCGTCTTGATGTTTTCGACCAGCGCGGCGTTGAACACGTAGCCGTCAGAGGGGCGGAGCCCCACCTCGTCCCTGTTGCAGCCCTCGTTCTTGCCCCCGCCGTACGTCTGGCCCTGCTTAGGGTTGTTGAGGAAGCAGTCGGGGTCAAAGTTCATGGTGGTCTCGGGCAGGTTGACCCCTCCCCCGGTGTCCAGGGAGCTGGACAGCACCAGCTCCCCGCCCTCCCCCAGCCCCACCCCCCCGGCGAAGGAGGCAAAGCCTCGGTTCTCCGGGGTGACGGCCAGCAGGATCCCGGAGGCGGTGGTGTCGTGGGCGGAGGCCAGCAGGTGGGTGTGTCCCGTGGAGTACACCGAGTCCCCCGTCAGCGTGGTGACCTCGGACATGAAGACGGCGGTGCTCTGCGACAGGCCGGCGCCGATGGCCAGGGCGGGGCTGTCGGCCATGTCGCTGGCGATGGACAGCGGGGAGCTCTGGGTGGTGTCCGGGACCTCCACCTGATTGGTGGTGGAGGTGGAGGCGGAGGTGGACGAGGACACCTCCATGCTGCTCTGGGGGAGGAGGGAGGGCTTGGCTATCCTGCCGTTCCTCCTCTCTCCTCCACCGCCTCCTCCTCCTCCTCCTCCTCCCCCGCCGCGGGCCCTGCCTCCCACGGGGCTGGCCTCAGTTTGGCCTTCCGAGACGTCGCTGTTCTGCACCTCGCTGCCGTCCGCCGCGCCCGCCCTCGGGCCCGGCCCGGCCCCGCTGGGGGCCCCCGCTCCTGGCTCCTGCTTGGAGGAGATGATGCGCTGCTTCACACTCGAACACTTCTGGTGCAGACTGCTCCCCGCACCTGCGAGTAGGAGGAATTAACAGGTTAACGGACGGACATTTTGATCCACGAGTCCAGGATGCAACTTAAGTTGACCTTGATTTTATTTCCAGATCTTCTCTGTGTGTAGTTGACGTGAGAACCACACACGGGAATGTCTAATGGCGCCCTCTTATGTTGAGAAGGTGTATTAAAAACCTACATCTTGGTCGTTAAAGTGGAATACTGCAACACAAGCTTATATGTTGATTGCCCCAATCTCCTTTGATTGATTCTCACCAATGTCAATCAAATACCTTCTTCTGGCTATAGAACCACATATGTTCAAACATTTGGTGGATATATTAGATAAAAACGAGTTCCAAATGTGTAATGTAATGTAATGTTTGTAGGTTAGTGACGGCAACAGGGGTCGTGGATGGAGGTTAATAGAATGGATACTTTAAATTAAAAATGTTTTAAATTAAACATTTTGGTGTTTAACCTTAGGCCCAGAGATAAAGGGTTAAGGAGTTAACTTAAGGAGTAAACAAACTATGTTTTCTGAACGAAAAGATAGTTTGAGTTTGGGGTAAAAAAACCTCGCGTGGGACTTCAGAAGGCTGTCCATGAATCAGTAATGTTGTTGTGGTATAAATATTATGTTCTGTATTCAAAGCAACTTGGCCTCTGGCCTCACTCACTCACCCGTTCTAAATTCCACTCATACATTAAAAGCTGATATGAAAATTTTAAAAAGGGTCTGCTCCATCTGCTGGCACTATCTTTTAATTTTAGAGGTTTGGTCACCCTGAGCTACTCTGCTGCACTGTGATTTCCATCTGTTCATTAACTGGCAACAAAATATATAGAAATACAAAAATAGACTGGGGCAGGAGAACAGCGGAACAGGAGAACAAGAGGAACAGGAGAACGGGAGAATAGGGGAACAGGAGAACAGGGAAACAGGAGAACAGGGGAGCTGGAAGACAGGAGAACAGGAGAACAGGGGAACGGAGGAACAGGAGAACGGGAGAATAGGGGAACAGGAGAACAGGGGAACAGGAGAACAGGGGAACAGGAGAACAGGGGAGCAGGAAGACAGGAGAACAGGGGAACGGAGGAACAGGAGAACAGGAGGACAGTGAAACAGGGGAACAGAAGATCAGGGGAACAGGAGAACAGAACAGGAGAACATGAGGAGGAGAACAGGGGAACAGGAGAACAGAACAGGAGAACAGGAGAACATGAGGACAGGAGAACAGGGGAACAGGGGAACAAGAGAACAAGAGAACCAGACGGGGGGAACAGGAGAACAGGAAGAACAGGGGAACAAGAGAACAGGAAGAACGGGGGGAAAGGAGGACAGGGGAACAGGAGAGCAGGAGAACAGGAGAACAGGACAACAGGGGAACAGGAAAACAGGGGGACAGGGGACAGGAGAACAGGTGGACAGGAGGACAGGGGAACAGGGGGACAGGGGGACAGGAGAACAGGGGAACAGGGGGACAGGAGAACAGGGGGACAGGGGGACAGGGGGACAGGAGGACAGGGGAACAGGGGGACAGGAGGACAGGAGAACAGGGGGACAGGAGGACAGGAGAACAGTGGAATGGGGGACAGGAGAACAGGGAAACAGGGGGACAGGAGGACAGGAGAAATGGAGAACAGGGGAACAGGGGAACGGGAACAGGGGGACAGGGGAACAGGAGAACAGGAGAACACAAGGACAACAGGAGAGCAGAGGAACAGGAGAACAGGAGAACAGGGAACAGGAGGACAGGGGAACAGGAAAAGAGGAGAACAGAAGAACAGGAGAACAGAGGAACAGGAGAACAGGAGAACGGGAGAACAGGAGAACAGGAGAACAGGGGAACAGGAGAACAGGAGAACAAGAGAACAGGATAGAGCTGCAATCCACTCAGACCAGCAAGCCATTCAACGTTAACAGGAAGTTGTCCTTGCTTGACCTTCCCATCGAGGATCAGAGGAGACCAGTGTGTGTGTGGGCGGGCTGTTCCCTGTGCGCATGCAGTGGACTCGAGCGTGCACAATATGCATGTCTCTAAGTGTGTGTGTGTGTTTGTGTGTGTGTATGTGTGTATGTGTGTGTGTGTGTGTGTGTGTATGTGTGTGTGTGTGTATATGTCTGCACACGTATGTATGCGGGCATGCATGTGTGTGTTTGTGTGTGTGTGTATGTGTGTGTGTGTGTGTGTGTGTGTGTGTGTATATGTCTGCACACGTACGTATGCGGGCATGCATGTGTGTGTTTGCGTGCACGCAAGCCAGTGTGTGTGCCTGTGTGAGAGGCCCCCCGCTGTGTTGTAGTTATCTACACTCTCTGATGCTCCGGTGAATAATGGATGTGCAGTATTTTGGGCTCTTCTATGTCTGAGTTTTTTTATTATTTTTTTATCTCTCTCTCTCTCTCTCTCTCTCTCTCTCTCTCTCTCTCTCTCTCTCTCTCTCTCTCTCTCTCTCTCTCTCTCTCTCTCTCTCTCCTCTCTCTCTCTCTCTCTCTCTCTCTCTCTCTCTCTCTCTCTCTCTCTCTCTCTCTCTCTCTCTTGGCTGCAGTGTCGTGGCGGCCACTAGATGGCAGCATGGCACCAATCGCCTTGTCCCCCTTCTGATCTCCATTCTCTTCACCGCTTGGCTAAGATTAAGATGAGTGACTTTAGTGCCTCGATGGTGCTCTTAAATCAGTAAAGCGGTTGTAAATCATCCGATCTCGGTGTATCCACTTATAAACTTAATAATTGTTGACCTTTTTGATTAGCTTCGCCACTACAGCCATCGTGACGTCTGCCCAACCCTACGGTGTGTCGGTTGTCCGTTATATAGTGAAATGACCCTCCAGTTGACCCCTCCTGCCATTAATTATTAATTATTATACCATCATATCATTAATATTTAATTAACCACCTGCATGTACTCATTCATGTGCATTTAATCACAACGTTGTGCTTATTATTGTACGAAAACAGTATTATATATAGAGTCATTAAGGGTTGCGCATTACAGCATCATCGTTAAATATCTTTACGCAACAATAATGAAATAAGGATTTTTCGCTCCACTGTTCGTACTAAGTACGGCGGATCTTTTTCTCCGTGGACTATCTGGGTACCTTTCCCTCCCCACTCCTCCCCTGGTGTCCTCTGGGCTCAGTGCCGCGTCGTCCCGTTTATCACAATTACATTCTTCACGCAAGTTTACAACCGCATACTGAAATTCTTCTGTCGGAGGGGAAAACCAAAGCAACACCACCAACATCACACAGGAGCAGGAGGCTGGAGGAAGGCTTGTGTTTCTAACGACTGTCGTCACTCACTACTATATAGTGCCCTATAAAGTGAGTTATCCTGGTTGTAGTGCTATAGTAGTGCGAGACTTATTATCTCTCTATATAGTGCACTTATCGTATCCCACCAATGCATCGTGAAAAAAGTACAACCGGTGGTCACTAACCCAGCATATATATACATTGAACTACTAGAGAGGGAGTAGGGAATGATGGAAGGATTTCACTATATAGTCCTCTACATTGAACTACTGAGAGAGGGAGTAGGGAATGAGGGAAGGATTTCACTATATAGTCCTCTACATTGAACTACTAGAGAGGGAGTAGGGAATGAGGGAAGGATTTCACTATATAGTCCTCTACATTGAACTACTAGAGAGGGAGTAGGGAATGAGGAAGGATTTCACTATATAGTCCTCTACATTGAACTACTAGAGAGGGAGTAGGGAATGAGGGAAGGATTTCACTATATAGTCCTCTACATTGAACTACTAGAGAGGGAGTAGGGAATGAGGGAAGGATTTCACTATATAGTCCTCTACATTGAACTACTAGAGAGGGAGTAGGGAATGAGGGAAGGATTTCACTATATAGTCCTCTACATTGAACTACTAGAGAGGGAGTAGGGAATGAGGGAAGGATTTCACTATATAGTCCTCTACATTGAACTACTAGAGAGGGAGTAGGGAATGAGGGAAGGATTTCACTATATAGTCCTCTACATTGAACTACTAGAGAGGGAGTAGGGAATTAGGGAAGGATTTCACTATATAGTCCTCTACATTGAACTACTAGAGAGGGAGTAGGGAATGAGGGAAGGATTTCACTATATAGTCCTCTACATTGAACTACTAGAGAGGGAGTAGGGAATGAGGGAAGGATTTCACTATATAGTCCTCTACATTGAACTACTAGAGAGGGAGTAGGGAATGAGGAAGGATTTCACTATATAGTCCTCTACATTGAACTACTAGAGAGGGAGTAGGTAGGGAATGAGGGAAGGATTTCACTATATAGTCCTCTACAT
>CM051002.1:24533305-24535805 GCA_027704905.1 Muraenolepis orangiensis | reverse complement strand
CAACAAAGACGTGCACACACACACACACACACACACACACACACACACACACACACACACACACACATACAACAAAGGCACACACACACACACACACAACAAAGACACGCACACACACACACCAAAGGCACACACACACCAAAGACACACACACACATACATGCAAACCATAATGACTGACAGAATTGTGGCTGTGAAGGTCGACTTCAGGAAGTCACAGTTATTGTCCCCATGGAAACCAGTGATGGAGCGCTCTGAGCATTCCTGGTGACACAGTGACCCATCAGGAATACTGTGTATGTATATGTGTGTGTGTGTGTGTGTGTGTGTTTGTGAGTTTGTGAGTTTGTGAGTTTGTGTGTGCATTTGTGTGATGTGTGTGTGTGTGTGTGTGTGTGTGTGTGTGTGTGGGTGGGTGTTTGTGCAGTGTGTGTGATTGTGTGTGTGTGTGAGTCTGTGTGTGTGTGTGTCTGTGTGTGTGTTTGTGTGAAAGTGTGTGTGTGTGCATGTGTTAGTGCTGTGTGTGTGTGTGTGTGTGTTTGTGTGTGCGTTTGTGTGAGTGTGTGTGTGTGTGTGTTTGTGTGAGTGTGTGTTTGTGTGGGTGTGTTAGTGCAGTGTGTGTGTGTGTGTGTGTGCGTTAATGCAGTGTATGTGTGTGTGTGTGTGTGTGTGTGGGTGTGTGTGTGTTTTTATGTGAGTGTGTGTGTGTGTTTGTGTGGGTGTGTTAGTGCAGTGTGTGTGTGTGTGTGTGTGTGTGTGTGCGTTAATGCAGTGTATGTGTGTGTGGGTGTGTGTGTGTGCAGTGTGCAGTGTGCAGTGTGCAGTGTGCAGTGTGCAGTGTGCAGTGTGTGTGTGTGTGTGTGTGTGTGTGTGTGTGTGTGCGTTTGTGCAGTGTATGTGTGTGTGTGTGCAGTGTGCAGTGTGCAGACTCAGGGACAGACAGGTTTTTTCACTTGCCTGTTGGGACATACTCTAGAAACCTAGACACACACACACACACACACACACACACACACAATTACGGACACAGAGATAGCATAGGCTTAATCACTTGAGTCATGTACTATCTGCGACAGAGAGTGAGAGAGGGAGCGAGAAAGAGCGAGGGAGAGAGAGAGAGAGAGAGAGAGAGAGAGAGAGGAGAGAGAGAGAGAGAGAGAGAGAGAGAGAGAGAGGAGAGAGAGAGAGAGAAGAGAGAGAGAGAGAGAGATAGGCCTGCTGGAGGAAGATCTGACAGTGCAGAGTGTGTGAGTGGGAAGCTGTATTGGAGCTAGTGCTGCAGTTAGGGAAATCAACCTCCCACTCACACACGCATTACTGAGGCTGCCTCCAACAGAGGTAACGTATACACAGTGGTAGGATGCTAGCACAAGACGCTAGACTCTAATTCTCTCTCACACACACACACAACCACACACACACACGCACGCACACACACACACACACGTGCGCACACACACACACGTGCGCACACACACACACACACACACACACACACACACACACACACACACACACACACACCACACACACACACACACACACACACACACACACACACACACACACACACACCACACACACCACACACACACACACACACTGCACACGCACACACACACACACACACACACACACACACACACACACACACACAAGCACACCCACAGGCCTGGAGGAGAGGCCAGTCAAAGGGATCCCCAGGGAAATCCCCTTATAGAGCTTGACTACACTCTTGTGTGTGTGAATATATACATACATATATATGTATATATATATTTATGTATATGTGTGTATATATATATATATATATTTATGTATATATGTGTGTGTATAATTATATATATATATATTTTGTATATATGTTTATATATATTTATTTATGTATATATATATACGTATATATATTTATAGAAATATATATATATATATATATATATATATAGAAATATATGTACTGTATGTATGTCAAAGTTAAAGAAAGCAACAATTTTGGTTTTGAGGCGTTAAAACCCTTCTGTTATGATGACCGTTTAGTCAAGAATCAGGATGGCGTCCTGTTTCCATAACAACTGTTGAATCCCCTAATCAGGATTCCTCTCCTGCTGCCTTCTGTTGATCCTAAACACAACAGCAAAGGATTTCTACAGGCGTTCACAAGCACACACACACACACACACATACACACACACACACGTGCACACACACACACACGCAAGCACGTGCACACACACACACACGTGCATACAAACACGTGCACACACACACGTGCACACACACACACACGCACACACACACACACACACATGGCTGCACGTCGGATGCGTGTGCACACACATACACACACAAACCAAAGCCAACAAAGGACAAACACGAGGACACAATGCAAGCCGACGGATGGAGAAAGTCTGGAGTTGATTTAAAAATAAACATTATACACAGAGTTTAGCATCCTCTCTCTCTCTCTCTCTCTCTCTCTCTCACACACACACACACACAC
>CM051002.1:24518305-24528305 GCA_027704905.1 Muraenolepis orangiensis | reverse complement strand
AGAGAGAGAGGGACATATATAACAGTATTCTGCTCTTGCATGGTTTTTATCCTTCTCTTTATGACCTCAGGGCAAAATACCAGAATTGACTTTCCTCCAGGCTCCTGCCGCTGCGTTACAGGGTGTAGTCTGGGTGTAGTCAGGGTATAGTCAGGGTGTAGTAAGGTGTAGTCTGGGTGTAGTCAGGGTATAGTCAGGGTGTAGTAAGGTGTAGTCTGGGTGTAGTCAGGGTATAGTCAAGGTGTAGTAAGGCGTAGTCAGGGTATAGTCAGGGTGTAGTAAGGCGTAGTCTGGGTGTAGTCAGGGTATAGTCAGGGTGTAGTCAGGTGTAGTCTGGGTTTAGTCTGGGTATAGTCAGAGTGTAGTCAGGTGTAGTCTGGGTGTAGTCAGGGTATAGTCAGGGTGTAGTAAGGTGTAGTCTGGGTGTAGTCAGGGTATAGTCAGGGTGTAGTAAGGTGTAGTCTGGGTGTAGTCAGGGTATAGTCAGGGTGTAGTAAGGTGTAGTCTGGGTGTAGTCAGGGTATAGTCATGGTGTAGTAAGGTGTAGTCTGGGTGTAGTCAGGGTATAGTCAGGGTGTAGTAAGGTGTAGTCTGGGTGTAGTCAGGGTATAGTCAGGGTGTAGTAAGGTGTAGTCTGGGTGTAGTCAGGGTATAGTCAGGGTGTAGTAAGGTGTAGTCTGGGTGTAGTCAGGGTATAGTCAGGGTGTAGTAAGGCGTAGTCTGGGTGTAGTCAGGGTATAGTCAGGGTGTAGTAAGGTGTAGTCTGGGTGTAGTCAGGGTATAGTCAGGGTGTAGTAAGGCGTAGTCTGGGTGTAGTCAGGGTATAGTCAGGGTGTAGTAAGGTGTAGTCTGGGTGTAGTCAGGGTATTGTAAGGTGTAGTAAGGTGTAGTCTGGGTTTAGTCAGGGTATAGTCAGGGTGTAGTCAGGTGCAGTCTGGGTGTAGTCAGGGTATAGTCAGGGTGTAGTAAGGTGTAGTCTGGGTGTAGTCAGGGTATTGTCAGGGTGTATTAAGGTGTAGTCTGGGTGTAGTCAGGGTATAGTCAGGGTGTAGTAAGGTGTAGTCTGGGTGTAGTCAGGGTATAGTCAGGGTGTAGTCAGGGTGTAGTCAGGGTATAGTCAGGTCAGGGTGTAGTCATGGTGTAGTCATGGTGTAGTCAGGGTGTAGTCAGGGTGTAGTCAGGGTGTAGTCAGGTCAGGGTGTAGTCAGGTAAGGGTGTAGTCAGGCCAGGGTGTAGTCATGGTGTAGTCAGGGTGTAGTCAGGTCATGGTGTAGTCAGGTCAGGGTGTAGTCAGGTCATGGTGTAGTCAGGTCAGCGTGTAGTCAGGTCAGGGTGTAGTCATGGTGTAGTCAGGTCAGGGTGTAGTCAGGTCAGGGTGTAGTCAGGTCAGGGTGTAGTCAGGTCAGGTTGTAGTCAGGTCAGGGTGTAGTCAGGTCAGGGTGTAGTCAGGTCAGGGTGTAGTCAGGTCAGGGTGTAGTCGGGGTGTAGTAGAGGCAGAACCTTTGTGACAGAGTTTGAAATTCATTCTGGGCTTTGGTGTGACTAAAGGTTGGGTTTATTTTGGAAACATCCAAATGTGGCCAATCTCCTTCACCATCTCCACTGATTGTGGAGGTGGGCCTTTTAAATGAAACAGAACTGAAAGGGCCGTTCACCTCCTCTCTCATCATCCTCTCATCAGGGATGGAGTGTGAGAGACGCCCGCGGTCGCGGCGATGCTCTCAGTGTCTCAGAGGATTAAGACTCACACGGTGTCAGCCATGGTGTCAGTACAGTATTTTTATATTTTATAGTATAGTGTTTTAGAAAAGTCCTTCTGCGGGAGGGAAGGGGGAGGAAGCATTCCATTGTACTGGTTGCATATGGCCAATAAAAAATCTTGAATCTTGAATCTTGACATGGAGAAAAGGTAAACATTCGCCATTTAGCTTACCACCCACATTTAAAAAATAAGAATAAAACACACGGAAAAACATTCCCATTTACCGAGAAATACTCGGGCTAAAAGCACATCACAAACTCTAATGAACATAATGCCCTTTCTTCCGCCATGGAGAAAGACATTATGTTCTGAAAACACAGCACGGTTCCACTGGTTCTCTTTTATGTCTTTAACGGAGTCACGGCCATCGCCGGGTGTCAGCAGATTCTGGAAAGCGTTTGGTGTGTTTGAAACACCGGCGTTGTCTGTAGAATAATTTTTTTGCAAGTCTGGCTCATATTGGGACAGGACCCCCCACTGGGACAAGACCCCCCACCAGGACAGGACCCCCCATCAGGACAGGACCCCCCACTGGGACAGGACACCCCATCAGGACAGGACCCTCCTACAGGAAAGGACCCTCCTACAGGACAGGACTCCCCCCCCCGCTGGGACAGGACCCCCCCATCAGGACAGGACCCTCCTACAGGACAGGACCCACTACTGGGACAGGACCCTCCTACAGGACAGGACCCCCCACTGGGACAGGACGCCCCACCAGGACAGGACCCCCCACTGGGACAGGACCCCCCCCACCAGGACAGGACCCCCCACTGGGACAGGACCCCCCCCACCAGGACAGGACCCCCCACTGGGACAGGACCCCCCATTGGGACAGGACCCCCCCACCAGGACAGGACCATCCTACAGGACAGGACCCTCCTACAGGACAGGACCCCCCACTGGGACAGGACCCCCCCACCAGGACAGGACCCTCCTACAGGACAGGACCCTCCTACAGGACAGGACCCCCCACTGGGACAGGACCCCCCCACCAGGACAGGACCCTCCTACAGGACAGGACCCTCCTACAGGACAGGACCCCCCCCCCCCCACCAGGACAGGACCCTTCTACAGGACAGAATCCATCACCGGGACAGGACCCCCCATTGGGACCCCCCCCACCTGGACAGAACCCACCACAGACAAGCTAGGAGGCTAACAGCCCGCCGTATATATATATATATATGTATATATACATTGTATATATACATTACCAACATATTTTCGTTGAGGTAGCTAGTCCCTATAACAGACTGGGGGTTCTGTAATCATAGGTACAGGTGTGGAGCCTGTCTCTCTCTCTCTCTCTCTCTCTCTCTCTCTCTCTCTCTCTCTCTCTCTCTCTCTCCTCCTCTCCTCTCTCTCTCTCTCCCTCCTCTCTCCTCCTCACCTCCTTTACCTCCCACTCTGCACTGAAGCCTTTCAAACCACCACAACAGCTTCCTATGTAAACATCTAAAAGGCTTTTTACAATGTAATGCACATGTGTTGTAAAATATGAATCGATAGATAAAGACTCACTTACAGAGGAGGAGGAGGAGGAGGAGGAGGAGGAGGTCTGGCAAACCATGAGCCTGCCATGTGTATGTGTGTGTGTGTGTGTGTGTGTGTGTGTGTGTGTGTGTGTGTGTGTGTGTGTGTGTGTGTGGCTGTGTGTGTGTTTGTGTGTGTGTTTGTGAAGGTGTGTGTGTGTGTGTGTGTGTGTGTGTGTGGGGCTGTGTGTGTGTTTGTGTGTGTGTTTGTGAAGGTGTGTGTGTGTGTGTGTGTGTGTGTGTGTGTGTGTGTGTGTGTGTGTGCGTGTGTGGCTGTGTGTGTGTGTGTGTGTGTGTGTGTGTGTGTGAGATTACTTTGGTTGCTCTGCGGTGGAGGCAGGGCCTCACTGATTGACTACCCGGAGCTCATCAAACATTCCTACCTTGAAGTAAGAAACCAGGGCTTCACAAGATGGATGTCGTCCCAGTACAAATAAGCTAGTATTAGCCTAATGGTACATAATGGAAATATTATACAGTTTATGCAGAGGAACAAGTTACCCTGCAGTGGAGGACACAATCACACACACTCACTAACACACATACACACACACTTACTCACTAAGACACACACACACACACACACACACACACACACACACACACACACACACACACACACACACACTTACTCACACACTAACTACCACACACACACACTTACTAACACACACACACACACACACTCAATAACGCACACACACACACACACACACACACACACATACACGCGCGCGCCGGGGAATGCAGTAACAGACGTGCATATAAATGCTGGCTTGTTTAATCTCTTAGGAATCAGTGAAATTAGATTAGATTGACTTTAACAAACACACACTCTACATAAGGGCAGACATTCCATACATCACAAAGAGAGGTACACACACACACAGAACGAGGGAGGAGGGAGGGAGAGAGAGAGAGAGAGAGAGAGAGAGAGAGAGAGAGAGAGAGAGAGAGAGAGAGAGAGAGAGAGAGAGAGAGAGAGAGAGAGAGAGAGAGAGAGAGAGAGAGAGAGAGAGAGAGAGAGAGAGAGAGAGAGAGAGAGAGAGAGAGTTGGAGGGATGGAGAGCGAGATACATCAATCTGTGATCTATACTGGACTGTAGTAACTGAAACCCAGTGGAATCCCAGGCAGAATTATTAAGACCTTATAGAAACCAGAGACAATTAAATCTGCACACACACACACACACTCCCAGATACACACACACACACACAAATGCACATATATATACACACACACACAAACGCACACATACATACACACACACACAAACACACACACACATACACACCGATACACACACACACACACACACACACACACAGACTGCATTGTTCTGTTTTATGGGGACAGATGGCAGATTGACTCTGATCAATTTTACACAGAATACTCTTTGCATATTACAAAAAATAAAACTGGATGCTGGTTCAATATCAGTTTGAGCTGCAATATAACATGAATTCTACATTGATAAAGCAATTAAACAAACGCAAAAGCCACATACTTCCATATTCAGCGAATCTTCAAATTATAACCCGTGTTCTATCGTTAAAATGAAGTTTGTTCGGTAAATCACATTTCTTTGCTCATCAAGCTTTTAGTTGATGTACTACAATGGAACATACAATGTAATATCCATTCCTCCACTGAAGCCTACCAACCTAACCAGGGTACACAGTAATAACCTATTAGTTAACTGGTTATATAAGTACTATTAGTACTAACTAGTTACTATGTGTCAGGTGTAAGTCTTTTGACTTAGGGTGCTATCCAAGCTAAGAGCTTTTTCAAACATACGCGATGACATGTTGCGATTCATTTTAACGTTCACATCACAACAAGGATGAAAAAAAGGACAAAATGAAAGCATTATTGCATGGTTTAGACATTCCGCCACACGCGGTTTGACAGACAATGTGCTAAATGAGAAGCAGTGCGTTAGTACAGCAGGAGGTCTCATCCCCCCTCTCAATCCCCTCCTCAAGGTCATTCCCCTCCTGCATCATTTAGGATTGAAAAATCAAAGAGAAGCGGAGCAGAAGCAGCGGGGCTTCAATCATCAGCCGAGACGAGTCGTGTAAAATATTTAGTTTTTTGATGTGGATGAACCGAGCTGTTGGTGAGGTGAGGAACCGGCTCCATCTGGTTCGACCGTCCACGGAGGATTCACTGTTGTGTGTGTGGTGTGTGTGTGTGTGTGTGTGTGTGTGTGTGTGTGTATCTCAAGTGAGATCTTATGAGCAGAATGTCACAGGACGTCCAGCGAGATACCAACACAACACAATGGGGGAACACAAAGCTGGCACCACTTGAACAAATGCAGCGCGATGGTGACTCCTACTCTAAATCTAAATCTAAATCTAAATCTAAATCTAAATCTAAATCTGGAGGATTGAATCCTCTTTAGTGATCAAATACATGTTAACACACACACAGTGAAATGTGTTTCTCTGAATTCAACCCTTCCTAGTATTAGGAGCAGTGTAGGTGTTAGGTGTGTAGTGTGTTGGTGCCTTGCTCAAGGGCACCTTGAGCTGGGCTCTCTCTCCCAGGTGTTTCGGGGACAGGAATCGGCGACCTTCCGGTTCCCGAGCCAAGTCCCAACAGACTGAGCTATCCTGCGCGCCCAACTACAGCTTGTGGGTCCTGTGGTGATTGAATAGTCCTTCTACTGCTTGTGGGTCCTGTGGTGACTGAATAGTCCTTCTACTGCTTGTGGGTCCTGTGGTGACTGAATAGTCCTTCTACTGCTTGTGGGTCCTGTGGTGACTGAATAGTCCTTCTACTGCTTTTGGGTCCTGTGGTGACTGAATAGTCCTTCTAATGCTTGTGGGTCCTGTGGTGACTGAATAGTCCTTCTACTGCTTGTGGGTCCTGTGGTGACTGAATAGTCCTTCTACTGCTTGTGGGTCCTGTGGTGACTGAATAGTCCTTCTACTGCTTTTGGGTCCTGTGGTGACTGAATAGTCCTTCTAATGCTTGTGGGTCCTGTGGTGACTGAATAGTCCTTCTACTGCTTGTGGGTCCTGTGGTGACTGAATAGTCCTTCTACTGCTTTTGGGTCCTGTGGTGACTGAATAGTCCTTCTACTGCTTGTGGGTCCTGTGGTGACTGAATAGTCCTTCTACTGCTTGTGGGTCCTGTGATGACTGAATAGTCCTTCTACTGCTTGTGGGTCCTGTGGTGACTGAATAGTCCTTCTACTGTGTGTGGGTCCTGTGCTGACTGAATAGTTATTCTACTGTGTGTGGGTCCTGTGGTGACTGAATAGTCCTTCTACTGCTTGTGGGTCCTGTGATGACTGAATAGTCATTCTACTGCTTGTGGGTCCTGTGGTGACTGAATAGTCCTTCTACTGTGTGTGGGTCCTGTGGTGACTGAATAGTCCTTCTACTGCTTGTGGGTCCTGTGATGACTGAATAGTCATTCTACTGCTTGTGGGTCCTGTGGTGACTGAATAGTCCTTCTACTGTGTGTGGGTCCTGTGGTGACTGAATAGTCCTTCTACTGTGTGTGGGTCCTGTGGTGACTGAATAGTCCTTCTACTGTGTGTGGGTCCTGTGGTGACTGAATAGTCCTTCTACTGTGTGTGGGTCCTGTGGTGACTGAATAGTCCTTCTACTGCTTGTGGGTCCTGTGGTGACTGAATAGTCCTTCTACTGCTTTTGGGTCCTGTGGTGACTGAATAGTCCTTCTAATGCTTGTGGGTCCTGTGGTGACTGAATAGTCCTTCTACTGCTTGTGGGTCCTGTGGTGACTGAATAGTCCTTCTACTGCTTGTGGGTCCTGTGGTGACTGAATAGTCCTTCTACTGCTTTTGGGTCCTGTGGTGACTGAATAGTCCTTCTACTGCTTGTGGGTCCTGTGGTGACTGAATAGTCCTTCTACTGCTTGTGGGTCCTGTGATGACTGAATAGTCCTTCTACTGCTTGTGGGTCCTGTGCTGACTGAATAGTCATTCTACTGTGTGTGGGTCCTGTGGTGACTGAATAGTCCTTCTACTGTGTGTGGGTCCTGTGGTGACTGAATAGTCCTTCTACTGTGTGTGGGTCCTGTGCTGACTGAATAGTCATTCTACTGTGTGTGGGTCCTGTGGTGACTGAATAGTCCTTCTACTGCTTGTGGGTCCTGTGATGACTGAATAGTCCTTCTACTGCTTGTGGGTCCTGTGCTGACTGAATAGTCATTCTACTGCTTGTGGGTCCTGTGGTGACTGAATAGTCCTTCTACTGCTTTTGGGTCCTGTGGTGACTGAATAGTCCTTCTACTGCTTGTGGGTCCTGTGGTGACTGAATAGTCCTTCTACTGCTTGTGGGTCCTGTGATGACTGAATAGTCCTTCTACTGCTTGTGGGTCCTGTGCTGACTGAATAGTCATTCTACTGTGTGTGGGTCCTGTGGTGACTGAATAGTCCTTCTACTGTGTGTGGGTCCTGTGGTGACTGAATAGTCCTTCTACTGTGTGTGGGTCCTGTGCTGACTGAATAGTCATTCTACTGTGTGTGGGTCCTGTGGTGACTGAATAGTCCTTCTACTGTGTGTGGGTCCTGTGGTGACTGAATAGTCCTTCTACTGCTTGTGGGTCCTGTGATGACTGAATAGTCATTCTACTGCTTGTGGGTCCTGTGGTGACTGAATAGTCCTTCTACTGTGTGTGGGTCCTGTGGTGACTGAATAGTCCTTCTACTGTGTGTGGGTCCTGTGGTGACTGAATAGTCCTTCTACTGTGTGTGGGTCCTGTGGTGACTGAATAGTCCTTCTACTGTGTGTGGGTCCTGTGGTGACTGAATAGTCCTTCTACTGCTTGTGGGTCCTGTGGTGACTGAATAGTCCTTCTACTGCTTTTGGGTCCTGTGGTGACTGAATAGTCCTTCTACTGCTTGTGGGTCCTGTGGTGACTGAATAGTCCTTCTACTGCTTGTGGGTCCTGTGATGACTGAATAGTCCTTCTACTGCTTGTGGGTCCTGTGCTGACTGAATAGTCATTCTACTGTGTGTGGGTCCTGTGGTGACTGAATAGTCCTTCTACTGTGTGTGGGTCCTGTGGTGACTGAATAGTCCTTCTACTGTGTGTGGGTCCTGTGCTGACTGAATAGTCATTCTACTGTGTGTGGGTCCTGTGGTGACTGAATAGTCCTTCTACTGTGTGTGGGTCCTGTGGTGACTGAATAGTCCTTCTACTGCTTGTGGGTCCTGTGATGACTGAATAGTCATTCTACTGCTTGTGGGTCCTGTGGTGACTGAATAGTCCTTCTACTGTGTGTGGGTCCTGTGGTGACTGAATAGTCCTTCTACTGTGTGTGGGTCCTGTGGTGACTGAATAGTCCTTCTACTGTGTGTGGGTCCTGTGGTGACTGAATAGTCCTTCTACTGTGTGTGGGTCCTGTGGTGACTGAATAGTCCTTCTACTGCTTGTGGGTCCTGTGGTGACTGAATAGTCCTTCTACTGCTTTTGGGTCCTGTGGTGACTGAATAGTCCTTCTAATGCTTGTGGGTCCTGTGGTGACTGAATAGTCCTTCTACTGCTTGTGGGTCCTGTGGTGACTGAATAGTCCTTCTACTGCTTGTGGGTCCTGTGGTGACTGAATAGTCCTTCTACTGCTTTTGGGTCCTGTGGTGACTGAATAGTCCTTCTACTGCTTGTGGGTCCTGTGGTGACTGAATAGTCCTTCTACTGCTTGTGGGTCCTGTGATGACTGAATAGTCCTTCTACTGCTTGTGGGTCCTGTGCTGACTGAATAGTCATTCTACTGTGTGTGGGTCCTGTGGTGACTGAATAGTCCTTCTACTGTGTGTGGGTCCTGTGGTGACTGAATAGTCCTTCTACTGTGTGTGGGTCCTGTGCTGACTGAATAGTCATTCTACTGTGTGTGGGTCCTGTGGTGACTGAATAGTCCTTCTACTGCTTGTGGGTCCTGTGATGACTGAATAGTCCTTCTACTGCTTGTGGGTCCTGTGCTGACTGAATAGTCATTCTACTGCTTGTGGGTCCTGTGGTGACTGAATAGTCCTTCTACTGCTTTTGGGTCCTGTGGTGACTGAATAGTCCTTCTACTGCTTGTGGGTCCTGTGGTGACTGAATAGTCCTTCTACTGCTTGTGGGTCCTGTGATGACTGAATAGTCCTTCTACTGCTTGTGGGTCCTGTGCTGACTGAATAGTCATTCTACTGTGTGTGGGTCCTGTGGTGACTGAATAGTCCTTCTACTGTGTGTGGGTCCTGTGGTGACTGAATAGTCCTTCTACTGTGTGTGGGTCCTGTGCTGACTGAATAGTCATTCTACTGTGTGTGGGTCCTGTGGTGACTGAATAGTCCTTCTACTGCTTGTGGGTCCTGTGATGACTGAATAGTCCTTCTACTGCTTGTGGGTCCTGTGCTGACTGAATAGTCATTCTACTGTGTGTGGGTCCTGTGGTGACTGAATAGTCCTTCTACTGTGTGTGGGTCCTGTGGTGACTGAATAGTCCTTCTACTGCTTGTGGGTCCTGTGGTGACTGAATAGTCCTTCTACTGTGTGTGGGTCCTGTGCTGACTGAATAGTCATTCTACTGTGTGTGGGTCCTGTGGTGACTGAATAGTCCTTCTACTGCTTGTGGGTCCTGTGATGACTGAATAGTCCTTCTACTGCTTGTGGGTCCTGTGCTGACTGAATAGTCATTCTACTGCTTGTGGGTCCTGTGGTGACTGAATAGTCCTTCTA
>CM051002.1:24510805-24513305 GCA_027704905.1 Muraenolepis orangiensis | reverse complement strand
CTTCTTCTTCTTCTTCTTCTTCTTCTTCTTCTTCTTCTTCCTCTTGTTGTTGTTGTTGTTGTTGTTGTTGTTGTTGTTGTTGTTGTTTTCTTCTCCTAGGATTTTATTTTCTTGGCTCGTGTTTTACATTCCAAACAGAGATCTCTGACATCACCATACGAACACAATCATAAACATGCATGTCACATAGAGAACATTGATCAATCCCCGGGTTACACACACACACACACACACACACACACACACACACACACACACACACACACACACACACACACTTTCATCCTGTTACCATGGAAACACCCCTTATTCTCTCTCTCTCTCTCTCTCTCTCTCTCTCTCTCTCTCTCTCTCTCTCTCTCTCTCTCTCTCTCTCTCTCACACACACACACACACACACACACACACACACACACACACACACACACGCCAAGATTGATCATCTTAAATGTATATCCTTTTTTGATCTGCAGCTCATTCACACAATCATGTTAATATCATATAATATCATACATTATCATACATTATCATATAATATCATATCATTTCATATAATATCATATATTATCATATAATATCATATATATCATACATTATATGATATAATATATATAAATCATATATTATAAGATATGATATGATATTATCATAAAATATAATATAATAAATGATACTATATGATAAAGGTCTTTGAGGTGTGGAGAGAGGGAGGGTCTTTTAGGTGAGGAGAGGGGGAGGGTCTTTGAGGTGTGGAAAGAGGGAGGGTCTTTGAGGTGTGGAAAGAGGGAGGGTCTTTGAGGTCAAGTCAAGTCAAGTCAAGTTTATTGTCACTTGAAAATCTTATGTGCAATACCCGACGACAGATAGTCGACAGTTATAAAAAACCTAATAGGATAAAAATAAGTTAAAAACTACAAAACTGTATAAGTTAAATATATAATAATATAAAAATACAATATATAAAATGCAATATGCAATATGTGTGTGGAGAGGTGTGGAGAGAGGGAGGGTCTTTGAGGTGTGGAGAGAGGGAGGGTCTTTGAGTTTAGGCCCGACGGTAACCGTGAGGAGAGGCCCCTCTCTCCCGGGCGGAGCATGGAGTCCTCTGCCTCGAGGCGGGGAAGTCAGGAGGCCTCAGAACATGATCACTCTAATAACTTCACCTTCCATGACTGCAGGTCCCGAGGCGAGAGCTTTAGCTTCTCTCTCTCTCTCTCTCTCTCTCTCTCTCTCTCTCTCTCTCTCTCTCTCTCTCTCTCTCTCTCTCTCTCTCTCTCTCTCTCTCTCTCTCTCTCTCTCTCTCTCTCTCTCTCTCTCTCTCTCTCTCTCATACCTTTCCTCCTCAAGTCCTAGATTAAAAAAAGAAAGATTTTCCGCACTCCGAACGTTCCAGTCAAACGGAACGACCCGTTCTCCCTCCATCCCTCCCCCCCTTCCCTCCCCCTCCCCCTCCCCCCTCGGCTCGCATGGATTGGAAGCGCAATCTAGCAGCCATCTTGTTCCCCTCACCGGGGGTCTGTTATCTGGACCCCGGTCCGTCGTCCCACAGATACCACGCTCCTCCAATCTCTTATTGAACAAAAGGATCAGCCACGAGCCGCCCAAAGGGGACCAATCCATCCCTCCAGTCCCGGAATAATTTCACACCTTGCTGGGTACACAACACAGAGAGAGAGAGAGAGAGAGAGAGAGAGAGAGAGAGAGAGAGAGAGAGAGAGAGAGAGAGAGAGAGAGAGAGAGAGAGAGAGAGAGAGAGAGAGAGAGGTGTGCAGAGGGCAGAATGTACTGCTGGTGGGTCACAGCTCAGTGCTCGCGGGGGGGCCAAGGTGTCCGTGAGGGGAGGGAGGGAGAGAGGGAGGGAGGGTGTGTTGTACATGCGTGACAAAACAGATCAGATGATCATACGCAGTCACGCACGCGTGGAGGACAAAAAAAAAGCACACGATTGTGCTGCCACGCACAATCACACAACACACACACAATCACACACACACAATCACACACACAATCACACACACAACACACACACACACACACAAACACACACACAATCATATACACAATCACACACACAATCATACACACAATCACACACACTCAATCACACACACAAACACACACACAATCACACACACAAACACACGCTCAATCACACACACAAACACACACACAATCATACACACAATCACACACACAACACACACACACACACACACAACACACACACAATCACACACACAATCACACACACAATCACACACATAATCACACACACAATCACACACACACACACACAATCACACACAAAAACACAAACACACACACACATCACACACACAATCACAAACACAATCACACACACAAACACACACACAATCACACACACAAACACACACACAATCACACACATAATCACACACACAATCACACACACAATCACACACACAAATACACACACAAACACACACTCTATCATACACACACTCACACACACAATCAC
>CM051002.1:24495805-24498305 GCA_027704905.1 Muraenolepis orangiensis | reverse complement strand
TCTGTGTTTCTGTGTGTCTGTGTGTCTGTGTGTCTGTATGTCTGTGTGTCGGTATATATGTATGTCTGTATGTCTGTATGTCTGTGTGTCTGTGTGTCTGTGTGTCTGTATGTCTGTATGTCTGTATGTCTGTGTGTCTGTGTCTTTGTGTCTTTGTGTCTGTGTTTCTGTGTCTTTGTGTCTGTGTGTCTGTATGTCTGTGTGTCTGTGTGTCTGTGTGTCTGTGTCTGTGTTTCTGTATGTCTGTGTGTCTGTGTGTCTGTGTGTATGTGTGTCTGTGTCTGTGTGTCTGTGTGTCTGTGTGTCTGTGGCTTTGTGTGTCTGTGTGTCTGTATGTCTGTGTGTCTGTGTGTCTGTATGTCTGTGTGTCTGTGTCTGTGTTTCTGTGTGTCTTTGTGTGTCTGTGTGTCTGTGTGTCTGTATGTATGTGTGTCTGTGTGTCTGTGGCTTTGTGTGTCTGTGTTTCTGTATGTCTGTATGTCTGTGTGTCTGTGTGTCTGTGTGTCTGTATGTCTGTGTGTCTGTGTCTTTGTGTCTGTGTCTTTGTGTGTCTGTGTGTCTGTGTGTCTGTGTGTCTGTGTCTGTGTGTCTGTGTCTGTGTCTGTGTTCTGTGTGTCTGTGTGTCTGTGTCTGTGTCTGTGTCTGTGTGTATGTATGTCTGTGTCTGTGTCTCTGTGTGTCTGTGTCTGTGTGTCTGTGTCTGTGTCTCTGTGTCTGTGTCTGTGTGTCTGTGTGTCTGTGTCTGTGTGTCTGTGTCTGTGTGTCTGTGTCTGTGTCTTTGTGTCTGTGTGTCTTGTGTCTTTGTGTGTCTGTGTCTGTGTGTCTGTTGTCTGTTGTCTGTGTATCTGTGTGTCTGTGTGTCTGTGTGTCTGTGTGTCTGTGTCTGTGTGTCTGTGTCTCTGTGTGTCTGTGTGTCTGTGTGTCTGTGTCTGTGTGTCTGTGTGTCTGTGTCTGTGTTTATGTGTGTCTGTGTCTGTGTGTCTGTGTGTCTGTGGCTTTGTGTGTCTGTGTGTCTGTGGCTTTGTGTGTCTGTGTGTCTGTGAGTCTGTGTGTCTGTGTGTCTGTATGTCTGTATGTCTGTATGTCTGTGTGTCTGTGTCTTTGTGTCTGTGTTTCTGTGTGTCTTTGTGTCTTTGTGTCTTTGTGTGTCTGTGTGTCTGTGTGTCTGTGTGTCTGTGGCTTTGTGTGTCTGTATGTCTGTGTGTCTGTGTGTCTGTGTGTCTGTATGTCTGTGTGTCTGTGTCTTTGTGTCTGTGTTTCTGTGTCTGTTGTGTCTTTGTGTGTCTGTGTGTCTGTATGTATGTGTGTCTGTGTGTCTGTGTGTCTGTGGCTTTGTGTGTCTGTGTTTCTGTGTGTCTGTGTGTCTGTGTGTCTGTATGTCTGTGTGTCGGTATATATGTATGTCTGTGTGTCTGTGTGTCTGTATGTCTGTGTGTCTGTGTCTTTGTGTCTTTGTGTCTGTGTTTCTGTGTCTTTGTGTCTGTGTGTCTGTATGTCTGTGTGTCTGTGTGTCTGTGTCTGTGTTCTGTGTGTCTGTGTGTCTGTGTGTCTGTGTGTCTGTGTCTGTGTGTCTGTATGTCTGTGTGTCTGTGTGTCTGTATGTCTGTGTGTCTATGTGTCTGTGTCTGTGTGTCTGTGTGTCTGTGTGTCTGTGTCTGTGTGTCTGTGTCTGTGTGTCTGTGAGTCTGTGTCTGTGTTTATGTGTGTCTGTGTGTCTGTGTCTGTGTGTCTGTGTGTCTGTGTCTGTGTGTCTGTGTGTCTGTGAGTCTGTGAGTCTGTGTGTCTGTGTGTCTGTGAGTCTGTGTGTCTGTGTGTCTGTGTGTCTGTGTGTCTGTGTGTCTGTGTGTCTGTGTCTGTGTGTCTGTGTGTCTGTGTTTCTGTGTCTGTGTGTGTGTGTCTATGTGTAACTCATGTGTGTCCGTTAGTCCCACAATTATTTCGTTTCATGTCTAAAGTCTGGAGGCAGATGAGCTCACATCTGGATAAACTGGGCGTTCTTTTGGCGTTCTTGTTTCGACCAATCATGTTGCTGGAGGCGGAGATCTATAAGTGTGTAATTGGTGAACACAAACTCTGCCAGCGTAAGTAAGCTGTAAACAAGTGTCTGTGAAGGTTTCAAATCAACACAGTTAACACTGGCTACTGTGCAAATTCACTTATTTAAATACACTTATTAAAAGCCCCTTCTGGAAGCTTCATCCACTCGCAGAAATTTCTCCGTAACCAAACAGGAAACAAGACTTAACTCCGCTCTTTTTAGTTTTCGGTTTCTGACCCAGGCTCTGTACTGCCTCCCCCAGTTCTACTACAACACAGTAGAACTGATCAGATGTTCTACTCTAACACAGTAGGACTGATCAGAAGTTATATTATAGCACAGTAGGACTGATCAGAAGTTATATTATAGCACAGTAGGACTGATCACAAGTTCTACTATAACACGGTAGGACTGATCACAAGTTATACTATAACACAGTAGGACTACACAAGTTCTACTATA
>CM051002.1:24460805-24490805 GCA_027704905.1 Muraenolepis orangiensis | reverse complement strand
TAATCATCATAATTAATAATAATCAATAAAATGTGTATTGATCTGGTCCTCTCCATTTCACAAGTCGAACACCATCTGTGCAAAGCATTAGCATCCTAATTGGAGTCTGAATGCGTCAAACAAATAGCCATTGATTAGCCTACTCAATATACGATTTAAAAATAAGGTCATAGGCTCAATGCAAAAGTATATATTGGATTAAGCAAGAACACTCCAAATCAGACATTTCATTGACTGCTCATTATTAACTGACGTTTTAATATAGAATAGTACTAATAGAATAGGCCAACTAAACAATAATAATGCAAACTGATATGAAAAAAAAAGTTATCATTTGTAAAAGCCTATGGCTACATAAATCAATGCAAGAGTGAGTGAATCGACTGCACCCTGTTCAATCAATGTTTCTCCTTTTCCTATTGCCGACCGAGGCAGTTTCGCAGCCCCATCTGCTCCTTCTGCACGCCTGGCCTCTTATACACACATGCCTTCAGGATGCATTCATTCATCCGCCTCCGCTATGCATAAAACGCAATAATAACAACCCATATGCTACATATTTCCACGAATTAATTTGGCTCGTAACAATGCATAATAATACCAATGCATTGGCCACCTTAAACGCATTCATAAAAAGTCGCAGCAGTAAACTATAGCCGCCTATACTTAAAACCACTAAAGAAGTTAACCACACTGAACTTGAACAACGAAAACCCACCACTAGGGGGCGCTGCAGCGACCCTCCCACGGCCTCCGCTACGGCACGCCCCCCCCCCCCCCCTGACCAATCAGCGTCCAGATTATACTGGTGATGTGGGCGGGGCTGGGCAACACGCAAACATGGCGGCGTCCTTAGACGATGATTCGGAGCTGGACAACCAAGACTATTATTCTTTACTCAATGTCCGAAAAGAGGTAAGGCTGCAGCACGGCGGGGGTAGACAGGCTGACGGTTGGACGTCGTCGCCATCACGGCGAATTAGGAAATAGGTCGCGTGCATGAGCGGCACATGAAAGGAGCCGTGGCTCGGCGGTCGGTGGACCGGCGGTCCGTCCTCCGAGGACCGGTCTCCCCTGGACCTCCGATGTGAACACATTACATTGTTGTGAATGGGGAATTGGCAAACCCGAAATAACTAACTCTCTCTCATTGTCATTCGGACGAAACTGACATTTCTCTCGTGTTGTAAAATAAACTTCAATAGTAAACCAGTTCGCATTCGTGTTATAATGTATACATCGCAAGAAAGAAGTAGTCATGTTACAATAACGGCGAGTGTGTTAAGAATGACCTACCCCCCCCCTCTCTCTCTCTCTTACACACACACGCACACGCACACGCACACAGGCGACCCAAGACGAGCTGAAAGCGTCTTACCGGAGGCTGTGCATGTTGTACCACCCCGACAAGCACCGGGACCCGGAGCTCAAACAGCAGGCCGAGCAGCTCTTCAACCAGGTCCACCAGGCATACGAGGGTATACAGACAGACTGACTGCTCTGTGTCACTACAATACTGTATATTGAACACTGTCAAACACTGACACTGACACTGACAGTTCTGTGTCAGTACAATACTGTATTGCATTAATACTGCAATACTTAGTGACATGTTTACACCACACCTTTGTATGTATATACATGTTTTGCACTACTGTACATAGTGCCACTGAATTATGTCCATATATATATTTTGACCAATAGTTTAGGCCTTCCGTTTGTAGTTTCAATTGCTGTTATGTGTGTAAAAAGAGAACGTGAGGATTGCTACACAATTTTGTTATACTTGTATGATGACAAAGGATTGTGATTCTCTTAGTGCTTAACGACCCTCAGTCCAGAGCCATTTATGACATCTTTGGGAAGAAGGGCCTGGAGGTGGAAGGATGGGAGGTGTGTATGGTTATGATGATTATTATTATGATTATGACATAAAGCTTGTGTGGCACCTGTGAGCCTCCCTAACGCCCTATCCCCTGTGTAGGTGGTGGAGAGGAAGAGGACTCCGGCAGAGATTCGGGACGAATATGAAAGACTGCAACGAGACAGAGAGGAGAGGAGACTACAGCAGAGAACTAACCCCAAGGTGACCACACACACACACACACACACACACACACACACACAGACACGCAGATATGCACACACACTTACAAACACATGCATGCACACACACTCACAAACACATGCATGCACACACACACAGCAGAGAACTAACCCCAAGGTGACACACACACACACAGGCAGACAGACATGCATGCATGCATGCATGCACACAAACACAGACATGCATGCATGCACACAAACACAGACATGCATGCATGCACACAAACACAGACATGCATGCATTACACACCCACACACACACACACACTTCAATAACAACACTGCTGTTACGTTGTGTAATAGCAGAGTATTTTTCAACCTAACCGACTTTTGACACCAGCAGTTGTACACCATGTATGATGTTGACTGTTCTAATATTTGGACACGCCCCCCCCCCCCCCCCCCCCCCCCAAAGGGCACCATCAGCGTGGGCGTGGATGCGACCGACCTCTTCGACCGCTACGACGAGGACTTGGAGGAGACTCCGGGTGGAGGTTACCCCCACATAGAAATCAACAAGATGCACATCTCTCAGTCCATCGAGGTAAACCCCACATCCCCCCACGCCGCTGTCTACCTGGCGCCCTCTATCTGTCACAGCGCTGAGGATTTCTCCCGCTGGTCTTCACTCGCAGGCGCCGCTGACCACCAAGGACACGGCGCTACTGTCGGGTTCTCTCTCCACGCACAACGGAACCGGAGGAGGGAACGTCAACGTGGTCGTACGTCGGGTGACCTCCACCAAGGGCTGGGGAGAGGTACACGCACACACACACAAGCACACATGCACACACGCACACACGCACGCACACGCACAAATTTGGCGCGACAGTAGCTCAGTCTGTTGGGACTTGGCTTTGGGAATCGGACCGTACGCCAGTACAAGTCCCCGAAACGGAAGTGAGTACTGGTACTCGAGGGGGGGGGGGGGGGGGGAACAAAAGGTGCCAGTTTGCCTCCTGGGCACTGCAGAGATGCCCTTGAGCAAGGCACCAGACCTCTACACTGCTCCCTGGGCGCTGTATATACAGTGGCTGCCCACTGCTCCTAATACTAGGATGGGTTAAATGCAGAGAGACTAATGTCACTGTGTGATGGGGTACCTGATGGGAATTTCTGAAATATGAGGAAAAAATCAATACACATGCACTGAATGCGGCACCCTGTGACCAGCCTGCTCTGTGTTTTGTGTTTTGTGTTTTGTGTGTGTGTGTGTGTGTGTGTGTGTGTGTGTGTGTGTGTGTGTGTGTGTGTGTGTGTGTGTGTGTGTGTGTGTGTGTGTGTGTGTGTGTGTGTGTGTGTGTGTGTGTGTGTGTGTGTGTGTGTGTGTGTGTGTGTGTGTGTGTGTGTGTGTGTGTGTGTGTGTGTGTGTGTGTGTGTGTGTGTGTGTGTGTGTGTGTGTGTGGCTGGCTGTAGGTTGAGGTAGGTGCCGGAGATGTCCTGGGACCCCTGGTGGGTCTGAAGGTGTTCCGGAACCTGACCCAGCGCTGGTAAGACTAAATGTCTTCCTCACAGGATGAGCACTGAGTGACCATCTTGAGCTGGGCTCTAATAATATTAATAATAATAATAAATTATATTTATAAGCTCACTTTTAATTTGCGTAGACAAAACTCAAAGTGCTACAGAGTAAAAATGGTTTAAATAAAACAACAGAATAAAAGCAGCGACGTTTACATGCATGGCAACCAGTGGGGGTTTTAAAAAATCTAGTGAAAAGCTATTCTAAAAATGTGTTTTTAGGCCTTTTTTTAAAACATCCACAGTCTGTGGCGTCCTCAGCTGGTTTGGGAGGGCATTCCACAGTCTGTGGCGTCCTCAGCTGGTTTGGGAGGGCATTCCACAGTCTGTGGCGTCCTCAGCTGGTTTGGGAGGGCATTCCACAGTCTGGGAGCAGCGGAGCAGAAGGCTCGGTCTCCCATGGTTTTCAGTTTGGTCCTGGGGGGAAGGAGGAGGTTTGCCTTTTCAGAGCGTAGGCTCCTCGTGGAGGTTTGTGGGGTGAGAAGTTCTTTGATGTATGAGGGATCATTTCCATGAATGCACTGATAGGTAAGAGGGTGATTTTGTAGTCAATCCTGAGTGAGACCGGGAGCCAGTGCATTGATTTGAGTATGGGCGTGATGTGTTCATACTTCCGCACTCTCATCAGGATCCTAGCAGCGCTGTTCTGGATGTATTGCAGCTTCTGGATGTTCTTGCTAGGAATCCCAATGAGAAGTGTGTTACAGTAGTCTAGCCTAGTCTCTCTCACCCGGTCCTCCTCTGTTCTTCTTCTTCTTCTTCTTCTTCTTCTTCTTCTTCTTCTTCTTCTTCTTCTTCTTCTTCTTCTTCTTCTGTGTTCCTTGTGTAGCTTCATGACAGCCCAGTGTGGCGTTCAGTTTTCCCCTGGAGGCCTGCGGCCCAGCTGCTCCCTGATGGCGGCCCGCCACCTGGACCAGAACACCATGGGTTACCTGCAGTGGCGCTGTGGGACCAACAGCGCCATGACCACCAGCCTGGTCCGGGACACCAAGAGCACCCACTGCACCCTGGCTCTGCAGGTAGACACGCACACACGCAAGCATGCACGCAAGCACACGCACGCACGCACACAAGCACACGCATGCACGCACGCACACAAGCACACGCACGCACACAAGCACACGCATGCACGCACGCACACAAGCACACTCACGCACGCACACAAGCACATGCACGCACGCACACAAGCACATGCACGCACGCACACTCACGCACGCACGCACGCAAGCGCACGCATGTATGCAAGCACGCACGCAAGCACACACGCACGCACGCAAGCAAGCACACACACACACACACACACACACACACACACACGTTCTCATAATGTAGTTACTCACTCACTCACTCACAGTCAGTCACACACACACACACACGTTCTCATAATGTAGTTACTCACTCAGTCACACACACACACACACACACACACACACACACACACACACAGCCACTCACTAACAAACAAACGGCTGAAAACAAAACCTCTGTCTCTCTTAAATGGCGCAGGTTATGACACAGTAGTATTACATAGTGAGTAATAAAGTAAGTAGTAAAGAGAGTAGTCTAGATATTTGATCGGTTTTATTTGATATTTTATATATCAAATATATGTATCTGCCGTATTCCCCCCCCCCCCCACAGCTGGGCCTGCGCAACTCCTACCTGATGATGAGCTACCAGTACAAGTTCCAGGATGAAGACCAGACAAAGGTCAAAGGTTCCCTCAAGTACGTCTGTCTGAGCTCTGTTTAGACACTGTCGGAATACAGTGTCTAAACACGGAATACACCTTTTGATACAGTTCACTTCTCACTATGAGGTGTGTGTGTGTGTGTGTGTGTGTGTGTGTGTGTGTGTGTGTGTGTGTGTGTGTGTGTGTGTGTGTGTGTGTGTGTGTGTGTGTGTGTGTGTGTGTGTGTGTGTGTGTGTGTGTGTGTGTGTGTGTGTGTGTGTGTGTGTGTGTGTGGATATATACTGTAGATGTATAGAGAGAGATGCGTGTATATATATATATATATATATATATATATATATATATATACACACACACACTACCTTTCTATCAGAGCCTATTGTAGTGGATGAATATGAGGCTATATATATCCAGTTGTATTTGGACACACTGCACTGTAGACGGCCAGCCAGAGGAGATCTCCTCTGTCTGGCTCTCCTGATGGCGTCTGTCCACCGCTGTTTGTTTACCACGCTGACTCTCTCCTGCTCCTCCAGGACGGGCTGGTTCGGCACGGTGGTGGAGTATGGAGTGGAGAGGAAAATCAGCCGACACAGTGTCCTGTCAGCCACCGTCAGCATGGGCGTCCCCCAGGGCGTGACCCTCAAGATCAGGTACCGCTTGGACACGAAACACCCTACCGGAGATGAGGCTTGCAGTACTAGGCAGCCGTGACATCCTCCTTAATTTTTCTCTTCCTCTTCCTCAACATTCTCATCATTCTCCTCATTATCATTATCGTCATCATCCAAGAGTGTCTTGTTGATCCTTTTAGCATAACGGACATTTGAGAGGGAGGAGAGTAGATTTGATTAAGTAAAAAGTGATCAGTTTTTAACTCGTCAAGTGGATCAATCTCTTGGTCGTCTCAGGTCAAGGAGTTCCGTGAATCAGCGTAGCATTTGGAATATTTCAAAATGGGGAAGAGTGGATATTTCAAATAAGCAAAATGTCCACGGTTTTAACTTTGTCGATACTGTATCTATCTCTTTATGATGAGAGATTTAGACTGCTTTCAGTTTTTGAAACCGCAACAATGTGGGCAAAAATGTGTGGATTGACAGCTTAGTCACTTCAGAACACTGCAGAGGTTCAGAATTCTGCAGCACGCATGCACAGAAAGCATGCGTACAGACGGAATGCGCACACGTACAGACACACACACACACACACACACACACACACACACACCACTGCAGGAGCGAATGGGGATTAAGCATTCTGTTGTACTTGTTGCATATGGCAAATAAAAATCTTGAATCTTCAAACACAAACACACACACACACACACACACAAACACACAAGAATATCGTCCATGTGGTGAACAAACTAGCAGGTCCTCACCAGACCTTTAAACTGATGCCTGTTTCTGGAGCTTGTTTGAGTAATTTGAGTGACTGGATCAGTGTTCCCATATAATGGAGAGCCCCCCTCGGCTGGCCACGGCTCTCCAGCTCCAACAGTTGGTTTTTCATGCTTTTGTGATTAATATCCCATTTATTTTCTGGCAGGAATAAAAGCAACCATTACCAGATGGCTTTTTGGTTTCCTTTGTTGAACCACACAAAACGGAAGCGAATATTTGTTCCTGTTGCATCCAAAGTTCCGCTTTGTGTGTGTGTGTGTGTGTGTGTGTGTGTGTGTGTGTGTGTGTGTGTGTGTGTGTGTGTGTGTGTGTGTGTGTGTGTGTGTGTGTGTGTGTGTGTGTGTGTGTGTGTGTGTGTGTGTGTGTGTGTGTGTGTGTGTGTGTGTGTGTGTGTGTGTGTGTGTGTGTTTATAGGTTATCACGTGCCAGCCAGACGTACCTCTTCCCCGTCCACCTGACGGACGAGCTGCTGCCCAGCGCCGTCTTCTACGCCACCGTTGGCCCCCTGCTGTTCTACATGGCCGTCCACCGCCTCGTGGTCATCCCGTACACACGAGCACAGAAACAAGAGTGAGTGGTACGAGTGTCCTGTCCTACGAGACGCTAGTGACCGCCGGACCTGTTCCCCGTCTCCTCTTAAACACTCTGTGCATCATCTCGCCAAAGGTTCTGCGAGGTGTCGGACGAAATGCGAGCCGTGTCAACTGTTGTGTTCCTCCTTTTGATGGTGATGCTCTGTGTCTTCAGGGACAGGACAGTGAGAGGGAGAGAAAACGTGGCATTTGACCACAGGTTTGAGTTGAACCGGACTCATGACACGGGTCCCGGGTTGAGACGGTTAATGGTTAGCCGTTAACTAGCCAACCGTTTATCCAGGTTTTCTAAAGGTTCCATCCCAGAGGTCTGTCCCAGGCAGTCCAACGCAGTATTAGACTCTGGTCCAGAGTCTAATACATATTTAAGCATAGGAACGTGGTGTAGGGGGTTGCTGGTTCTGCTGCACTAGGCGTCCCTGGTGTTTGGTGGGTGACAGTAGGGGTGTCTCCATGTGTCCTCCAGGGACCTGGAGCTTCAGAGGATAAGCTCCGCCACAGACATCGCCAAGAAAAAGCAAGAGGCAGAGTCAGCTGTAAGTACCGACTAAAATCAACACACATACACACACACACACACACACCTCATTCTCTTTGTGTAGCATTAGCATAGTTCCCCAGGTTTAGGGCTCTCTTTGTGTCTCGGGCCGTCTGTCCGTCTTTGCTTATTTCTCCACCTGTCTTCCTCTTCCTCTTCCTCCTCCTCTTCTGTTCTTCAGATTTTGCTGATGCAGGAGTCTGTGAGGAGAATCATAGAAGGAGAGGAATCCAAAATGGGTGAGAGCATGCACACACAAACACACGTGCGCACACATGCGCACACAGACATGCACGCACACAGACATGCACACACACGACAGCACACCGACAGCACACGGACAGGCACACACACACACACACACCACACACACACACACACACACACACACACACACACCACACACACACACACACACACACACACACACACACACCACACACACACACACACACACACACACACACACACACACACACACACACACACACACACACACACACACACACACACACACACACACACAGCACTGAGACAATTCCGGCACCAGCTGGAAACTGAATACTTGGGGCTGTCAGAGGGTTGGTGGTTCAGGGGCGGGTGTGAATGTCGTGTGGCGTGGAAGAGCGGCGCCCGAGGCTCTGTGTGCTGCTTTTTGTTTATACAAGCTATTCTAAAAAGTGTGTGTGTGTGTGTCCCTCTATAACACACTGGCATAAATCAAAATGTTTGGCTAGTGTGTGTGTAACTCTATAAAAGGTTCAGTTGGCCCAGTTTCAGTGAGGTGTGTGTAGTCAAACTCTGAAACACGGAATCTACTCTTCAGTTTTTAATAAATACACAGAATTGTGTGGCTCTGTTTATTATGAACTCAGTAGAACATACCTCCAACTAGAGGGTCCTCAGCAGAGAACATACCTCCAACTAGAGGGTCCTCAGCAGAGAACATACCTCCAACTAGAGGGTCCTCAGTAGAGAACATACCTCCAACTAGAGGGCCCTCAGTAGAGAACATACCTCCGACTAGAGGGCCCTCAGTAGAGAACATACCTCCAACTAGAGGGTCCTCAGTAGAGAACATACCTCCAACTAGAGGGTCCTCAGTAGAGAACATTCCTCCAACTAGAGGGTCCTCAGTAGAACATACCTCCAACTAGAGGGCCCTAAGTAGAACATACCTCCAACTAGAGGGCCCTCAGTAGAGCACATACCTCAAACTAGAGGGCCTTCAGTAGAACATACCTCCAACTAGAGGGGCCCTCAGTAGAGAACATACCTCAAACTAGAGGGCCTTCAGTAGAACATACCTCCTGCCTCAGTAGAACATACATCTAACTAGAGGGCCCTCAGTAGAAAACATACCTCCAACAAGAGGGGCCCTCTGTAGAACATACCTCCAACTACAGGGGCCCCAGTAGAACATACCTCCTGCCCAGTAGAACATACATCTAACTAGAGGGCCCTCAGTAGAAAACATACCTCCAACTAGAGGGCCCTCAGTAGAGAACATACATCCAACAAAGTGCCATCAGTAGACCATACCTCCAACTAGAGGGCCCTCAGAAGAGCTCATACCTCCACCACACCAAAATGTCCCCTGGATCCAGGAGACAAACAGCCACAGCTGAACCTCTTCAGTACTTAATTGCCTCTGGCCAATTAAGAAAAAGTCATCATATAATCAACTGTTCCTTGACCCATATGTAATCTAACCAGCAAGTGTACTTTTTGAGTTATCTTCTAACAGACAGACGGGTAAAAACGTAACCTCCGGTCCATCTTGGATGGTGGAGGTAATCCACAGCCTCACGTCACCACAGACCTCACCAAGTGGTTGTTGTTGTTGATGTTGTTGTCTCTCTGTCCTCCAGGGCTGATCATCCTGAACGCTTGGTACGGTAAGTTTGTGACAGACACCAGCAGCCAGAAGCAGCCCCGGGCCCAGGTGGTGGACGTGACCGTCCCTCTGCAGTGCATGGTCAAGAACTCCACGCTCCTCCTCACTGAGGCCTCCAAGGTGGGGGGGGGGGGTAGTATTATGCTAATGAATTTATTTAGGCGCAGCTAATTCCAATACTAATAGCCTGAAAGCCAATAGTCTCACCCAACTACCTCTAACCCAAGGGTTATTTTTGTTTGTTTGTGTGGGTGTGGTGTGGGTGTGGGTGTGGGTGTGGGTGTCGGTGTGTCTGTCTTTGCCGGTGTGTGTCGGTGTGTCTGTCTTTGCCGTGTGTGTGTCTGTCTTACCGTATGTGTGTGTGTAGGTGGGTCTCCCTGGGTTCTATGACCCGTGTGTAGGAGAGCAGAAGAGTCTGAAGCTGCTCTATCAGTTCCGAGGGGGCCTCCATCAGGTCCTCATTGGGGACTGTGAGGCCCTCAGGATCCCCAAACAATGTGAGTCAAGTTTTGTTATCTAGTGGATTAACAACAACGTTCTAAATATATTGACATTATATTGATTCATTCTTCACTTTTTTTCTTCTTGTTCCCTGAGATCAATTTAATAGGGATTATTTTTTACTGCTTGTATGTGGCCCTCTAGCACTTTTTAATAATAACATTTATATTTTAAACAGTAAAACCATACTTTATATTTTTAAGTTATGTTGGTCGTACCACAACATTACTCACTCTCTGAGTGTTGTCTGTGGTCCTCTTGGTTCCACTACAGACTGTTTAATTGGAGAGTTAAAAATGGCTGCAAGCGGCAGAATAATTACAACATCCCTGTAGCCTCTGTACTTTCTCTCCCCCTTTCTCCGTCTCTCTCTTCCCTTCTCTCCGTCTCTAACTGTCTTTCTCCCCCTCTCTCTCTCTCTCGCTCTCTCCCTTTCGACAGCTCACAAAATAGACTCAGAGTCCTAGGAGCTCCACTTCTTGCAAGATGTCCTGGAACGAGGGGGGGGGGCGGCGGGGGGTGGGGGAGAACACACTTCTCCTCCTCCTCCCTCCTTCAGTCCTGTGGTCTCCTGTTACCTGGTGGTACCAGGTCCACCTCGAGTCCTCTCCAGTTCTCTCTGCCTCACCATCGTTAGAAGGATTGGAAGGTTTGGACCTCTGTCCCTCTTTGATTTTTAGAGGTTTTTTTGTTCTCTCCATCCAAACCAAACAGGACAGATGGATGGATGAATGAAGAGCACGTCAGATGGGGAATCGCCCTCCCCCGTCCCTCTGTCATCCGAGTCCTCCCTCCCCCATCCCTCTCAGTCCTGAATGCACACACAAGCTACACACTGAGGACACACTACACACTGAGGACACACACCACACACTACACACTGAGGACACACCACACTACACACTGAGGACACACACTACACACTGAGGACACACACTACACACTGAGGACACACACTACACACTGAGGAAACACACTACACACCACACACTACACACTGAGGACACACTACACAACACACACTGTGGACACACACTACACACTGAGGACACACTACACACACTAAGGACACATCTACACACTAAGGACACATCTACACACTAAGGAGACACACTACACACTAAGGACACACACTACACACTAAGGACACACACTACACACTGAGGACACACAATACACACTGAGGACACATCTACACACTAAGGACACACCACACACTGAGGACACACCACACACTGAGGACACACCACACTAAGGACACACACTACACAATACACACTGAGGACACACTACACACTAAAATCTGAGGAACGACTACACACACTACACACTGAGGACAAACACCACACACTGAGGACACCATTTACCGTGGTGTCCAAATTCTGCCCATTCTACGCCACGTGGAGTTCGAGGTTCTGCTCGACAACTATGCATGATGTCACCCTCACAGCTTGGGAAACGTTTAGAATCCAGACTGCGTCTCAATCTCTGTGTTGTTCTGGTGTTTTGTTGAATTGTCTCAACCGTCTGTTGACCTGACAGGAACCACCTGGGACCACACAGGGACCATTGTGAACATGACATGGTACCACCGTATAGGTCTTCACGTTCTTGTAATGTTAGGATGTCTTAAGTATGCCCCCCCCCCCCCCCATGTGCCATACCTATTTATTTTTCAATGTGTTCATATTGTCGATTCCTTTTAATAATGTTTTATTTATTGTGATGTAATGAGCAGCTAGACTCAAGTGTTTTTGTCGACCATGGTTCTGTCGTCGATTATGGCCTGTATGGCGTTAGACAAATATCCTTCATAATCGACATTCTTAAATTGTAATGCACTTTTTTTTTGCTGAGAAAGCAACTATTATAACGGTGGTCCAATAATATTTTACAACCTAGCACACACACACCAGGATGGTTGTTTGCTAATGCATTATATAAATGAGCTATTAGTGTATTATACAAGATATTTATGGGCGTGGAATGGAAATACTTACTTATACAAATGTACATGCATTCTATTGTCAAGAAGCATTACTGTGAAATGAAGCACTAACTTCACGTGTTAGCTGGGTCAACTATGACCACTTGAATAATATGGAAAGCTTCAGTTTAACAAATATTCCTTACTATACTCTTAGCAAGATGTCCCTATGCTCTGAAGGACAAACCCCTAACATCACTATTTATTATCTCTAAGTTTGAGTTCAGTCTTCATTCCACCAAAGCCACAAACCTTTATCCTCTAATCAAGGATAAGATTTGTGGCATTTTGTGTGCAGACTACTGGTTAAATTCGCTGTAGTGCCCCCATGAGGCAGACAGAAGAACTGCCCCCTACCCTGTAAACTGTTCAACTGAAGTGTGAGTGTGGAGACTGTATTGTGGTAGTGCAGTAAATACCAGCCACTCTGTGAGATGCGGTGTTTGGAGTTTAAGAACATAAACTTATTAACCGATAGTGTGAAAAAAATCCCCACTGTGTACTACTTGGCTTGTTCAGAAGATGGAACAAAATCAGCCCAGGAAAGTGTTAAAACGGTAACTCTTTATTTTACAAAAGTTTCACAGAAACAGTTTGCACCACAATAGGCATATAAACAAAAGCATTCTCAATATAGGATGACACAATCCGGGACCAATTGAGGGGGGGGAGGGGGGTGTCAAAGTTGTGGTACTGCTGGGCCCGGAAGCAGACTATTTCCAAAAGTCTGGTACCAAATTTGTTCTTAAAGTCAAAAAGTTGTTCCGTTCTTTGTAAAAAATAAAAATGTAATAAATCAACGAGCCACACATTGTGAAACCACATACTGGATACTAACATCTAGTGTATCAAAATCACGTTCAAGTGATCTATGGCTTATATATATGTATATCAACAGGAACATGGAGCCTTTCACTCAGAACAAAGCGTGATGGCTTGAAATAGTTTGTCTGAATCTCAACTCTAAGGGGGGGGGGGGGGGGGGAAAGGTAAATTGTCATTGAACTGAACATGAACAGTGAATACTGATGGGTTGAGGGTTCTAAGCGACGAGAGCCTTTGTTCCAACCCAGCGGAGAGCAATGGATCCTGAACCTGCATGACCACCTTGCTCACACACACACACACACACACGTCCCAATTGGCTGTTGAAACAATCCCTTCAACCACATGTGTATATATAAAGGAACCTTCTCTATAAAGGGCATATTAAAACTAACAAAAAAAAAGAAGCCGATTATTTCTCATACGTATAAATATATGCGTGTTTTGACCAGCTGAACATGAGGGCCTTCCATCAATAACCCAATACACAAGAGATTCACCCTCGTCTCTAAACACTCTTTTTCCAGAAAGAGGAATCACCAATCTAACAGACGCTAAAAAATAATAAACCACAGTATGAGAGTTAAACCAATAGTGGCTAGTTCCAGTATAGGTCCAGGAGGCAGCGATGGTGGTTAAGATGGATGGACCAGTCCACTCCATGAGGACTATGGTAATATTAATGAAATACATGAATGGGAATGTCTCTTTGTTCTACTGGGACCACACAGCTGAGTCGGAGGACCATCTCAAATCACTACAGAGATCTCTCACTTTATTTCACCAAATAACATTTGAAGAGGACCTCAAGGACCTACGAGGCTCTTTTGGACTGAAAGACAAACCTCTCGCTGTTAGAAAGATTAAAAAAAAAATAGAAAAAACGACAAGAAAAAAAAGTGCAAAACCTCTAGCCTAAAATCCCCAGCATGCACTGGGGCGGGCGGCAGTTCCAGTGTGTCACGAGGCGTTTTCACTGATTGCTGTTCGCACAAGGAAACTAGTCGGTGAAAATAGGTCCAAGTTAAATATCGACGGAACATCGGGGACAGGGTGGAGGGCAGTTCACAAGGGGATGGGATCACAAGGTCATAGTTCGGGGGGGGGGGGAGAGAGGAGGTCATAAGTCATAGTTCAGGGTCAATCCAACAGGTGTCTGCGGGGCCCGGAGCGCGAGCGGTGAGAGCGGCGGGCGTCTCCGGTGCCGTGAGCGTCCCGGCAGCCCTGACACACGTACGTCTCCGGGACGTGGCTCCGACGGACCTTGGCGCAGGACAGGTGGATCCAGGTGCTGCAGGTGTTACATTCGATCATGGCCCGGCCGGCGAACGGCTTCATGCAGAAGCAGGTGACCAGGTCCCACGAGTCGTCGTCTGTGGGGCAACAACATTTTTTTCAAACTGGACCTTTACAACAACGTCCGCCTGACAATATGCCGAAACCTTACCGGAATCAACCATGATGTCCTCGTCCTCTCCCGACCCGTCTTCGTCTCGAAACACCACCTGCTTCCCCTGGCGGACGACCGTCCTGCACCCCGGGGATGGCTCCGTCTTCACCGTACTCTCAGGTCTGTCCCATTCGTCCCGGCCCGGCCGCTCTCCTCCTCCTCATGTTCCTGCTTGCAGCGCAGAGGAGGAGGAGGAGGGCTGGGAGGACGCAGGGGGATGGTGATGTCATCGTCCGGCTCCTCTTTGATGGCGTGGGCGACCAGAGGGGGTGGGCCTTGGGGCTCCGGGGGGCTCCACTCTGGGGCCGTGGTGTGGACCTCCCCGGCATGGCCCGGCCTCTCCTTCCTCCTCTTTTTCTTCGCCTTTCTGCGCTCGTCTGAGTGAAGAGCGCCCGGCACATGCTGCGATGGGAGTCACATGACCAAGACAACGTTCATTGATAGTTCAGTAGGAGTTATATTATGTATTGTATATACTCAGTTATAGCATCCCAAGAATGTAACAAGTTACCAACCACTCTTCATACATTGAAGATGAATATCCGCGGGCGGTACAAACTCACGTCTTTCCTCCCGAGGCCAACCAAGGCGCCCCCCGGGTGAGGTAGTTTCCTGCCCCGGTCCTGGGGGCCTTTAGGGGGTCGTTGGGGGCAGGAGGAAGAGGAGGGACCGGGGGTCCACCCATCACTGTCCGCTGTACTGCCGGTGCTGTTGGGGGGACTGGAGCTGCTCCGGAGAGAAGGATCCTTGGGAGGGGAGCGCACTCCAGTCAACAGAACCCGACTATGATGGCCCATCACCTGCCTCACATCACGTAGTGTGGCCATATTCTCCTCTCTCGCCTAAGGCAAGTTACAATATGGTGAGGGCTTTTTTCTGAATAATTAAAAGCATTAAAAGACAAACAAAGACTGAAAGAAGGTAGTATGTAGTACATAACCAACATAGTATACAAAGCATTTTAAACCGGTCAGAAACTGGGATACACTTCCCCTCTGTCTAGACCACACCAAAAGACAACACAAGTGTGTCTGTCTCACTGCAGCCTGCTTTAGCGAACCCAGCGCTATGACAAGAGGACCCTCTTACCCTAGCATAAAGAGGGCTGGGTTAGAGGGGTCCCTGCAGTGGGGACAGGCCCGTGGGCTAGCGTAGGGTCTGTGGATTAAACAAAGGCATGGCATCACAAAAGACAGGGGCCATGCAGTGTTACACCCCAACACAATAGCAGCCCGACTGTCCACAACACTGTGTCACTCAGGGTACGTTTTATGGATTTGAGGAAAGGTGCCTCCAAAATAACCTCCTCCTCTTTTCAAAGTCCGATACAAAACAGAATCACACAAGGAGAACCAGGAGGAGACCACATCTCATTTGCAAGTCGGTCCAATTTGACTCAAAACTGTTCCTTTGAGCAACCCTACGTTTTGGCATGCTAGACATTGAGCCATCCAGTACAACAGTGAGTCAAACACAAACACACACATGGAAAACAGGCTTCACCACATTACCTACCCTAACACTGTTCAACCCGTGTTAAAAGGTTGTTGTTGCGGTTTAAAAAAAAAACAAAAAACACATCGCACGAATACCCAGCAGAATTGTGCATGAATTGTACGCCGCCCATGCACCATCATAGGTCTGGTGGTCGTAGTCTCGGTCGGCTTACCTCTTGTGGATATGGGATGTAGCCGGCATAGGCCAGAACAAAAGTGCAGAACGTGTTGAAGTCCTCCACTGTCCGTCTCCTCCTAAACGGTGGGGGGCTGAAGCCCTGTGACGACAACAACAACACATCCAGTCAGACCTGATGCATAAAGACCATCGACACGACGGACCAGGTAAGAACCACACCGTGTAGTATCTAATATATATATATATATATATATATATATATATATATATATATATATATATATATATATATATATATATGAAATCAATCGGATGATGATGATACATCTTCTTTTCTTTTTTTTTATGAAAATAGTGTAGATCGCAGTAGTTTTAAACAGGTTAGCCTGCAGCTATCCTGTTGGTCGACTTGCCAAGCCATCAAACTCCCTCAAGTCGGTCTAGTTGAACGCGTCAAAGTGAACGAAGAGGTGGTGGTGGTGGCGTCAACACCACCCAATACACAGGTCATGGTTAGTATTAATGGTGATGATCATAACATTAATAATCATATATATATACAATAACGCACCGCGAAGCTAAAGCGACACGTAGCTGTTGTGTTAGCAACGAAGCTACGTCGTGCACCACAAGTTATCATTCAATAATGATGATGATTGATGATGATCGATTAACGGGGATATTAATGATACGCTTACCTCGGACTTGAAGGCGTGCGATGCAGAGGGGGTTATGTCACCCATCTTGACGAAGTAACACCACAGTCAGGGCGCGATAGTAAGGTGGAGGAGGAGGAGGAGGTCCGGCTGCTCGATGTCAAACTCAACGCCTAGTAGCCACTCAACTGGAGCTCACAGTTCGCCATCAGGACGTGACATTAAAACATGACATAGCGTTACTATGTGTGTACTAACTAGTAGGAACTTTATACTACGGCTACGGTGTAAGACAACCCCCTATAGAGGCTGGACAGACGAGGACAGCCGGAGAGAGCTCGCATTATGTCGTTGTGCCCTCAGCTGCTGTTGGTGGTTGGAGGCATTCTGCTGAATCCGGAGTTTCTCGTCGACGGCTGTTCCGGAAATGGTCGACGGCTGTAAACGGAAACGGTTGGGTTCAAGCTGTGGATAAGGCTAAGAGGGAGGAGTGGGTCATGAGTTGGGGCGTTATCCTGGTCTACCGGCACGCAATTTCCGGTCTCTCTTCGAAGTGAAGTCCGAAATCGAAAACATCTCTCTCGCCCCTAAACCCAATAACCATATCACGTTGTTATATGATAGATTGACATGCAGAGCCACACTCCAGAGACATCATTTGGTATTTTTTTGACTAAATATAACGCATTACGTTAGACAATGGCATATCATATTTTAGATAAGACCACCGATACAGCAATTTATTGAGAACAAATGTGCACTGACTTAATGTCCTGGTGATCTAAGGACACAACCTGTTTCGCCACTTGGCATGCCACACCATTCATAGAGTTTGGTGGGGGGGGGGGGGGGGGGGGGGTGTTTGTGTGTGTGTGTGTGTGTGTGTGTGTGTGTGTGTGTGTGTGTGTGTGTGTGTGTGTTAATGTAATCATTACATTAACACACACACACACATTATATTACATTACATTACATTGTAATGTAATGTGTGTGTGTGTGTGTGTGTGTGTTAATGTAATGTGTGTGTGTGTGTGTGTTAATGTAATGTAATGTAATGTAATGTTTTGATTGCCTCCCACGACTCCTTGGAGATCAAATGCAGCCCTATAGGCTACGCCAGTATTTACAATGAACCTATTTGCTCTATGCTGAGCAACATGTTGTACTGCATTAGTAACCAGGACATATACAGCCATTTGTAATAATTACAATGTCATTTAACCAATGTACTAAGTTAAGTTAAACCCATAAAGGAACCATTGGACAATGTATTTTCCAGTAATAACTTTGGGTTATATGGCCCAACCATATGGCTAAAATGCAATTTAAATAAATACATTAAGCAAACAACTCTCTTTTCTTTGTAAATCTCTTTGTAACTTTTTGAATTTGTAATATCAACAAGCACTTAATTGTACATACATTCGATATTTATATTTAGACCTTCATTTAAAAACAAAAACAAAAAAAAATGACAATTACGAAAAACTATGGCAGTTTAAGCCATATACTGTATGTTAATACACTCTTCTAACTCAACCCTTGAGACCCTTCAAAAGACCACTGACCTTGATGTGTATGCAGATCATGTCACAGCATACATTAACAGGCTTGTGGAGGAATGCATCCCGACCAGGTCTGTTCGCTCATTTCCGAACCACAAACCATAGATGAATGCTGACATACGGAACAAACTTAAGGAACGGAGTACCGCTTTCACAACAGGCGACTCCGATCACTACAAGAAGGCCAAGTACGAACTCAGAAAAGCCATCAAGAAGGGTAAATTGGATTACAAAAACAAATTGGAATTACAGTTTGGGGGCTCTGACACCAGACGTATGTGGCAAGGTCTGAGGGTCATCTCCAACTACAAGGGGAGCTCAGGGGCAGTCACGACAATGACCCTAACCTACCAGACAAGCTAAACAAGTTTTTCGGTCGCTTTGAAAGGGACCATGAGCCGACCAACAACTTGAACACTCACCCAGAGGACTACGTTCTACAACTGTCTGAGTCCGAGGTCCGCAGAATCTTCAGGAGGGTGAAGGCAGCCAGCCCAGACGGAGTTCCATCCCGCGTCTTCAAGACATGCGCTGACCAGCTGGCTCCTTTGTTCACCGACATCTACAATGCATCACTGCAACAGTCTGTCATCCCAGTGTGCTTCAAAGAGACAACCATTGTGCCGTTACCCAAAAAGACCAAGGTAACATGCCTCAATGATTATCGTCCAGTGGCTTTAACACCCATAGCCATGAAGTGCCTGGAGAAACTTGTAATGTTGCATATAAACTTCGCCATCCCTGAGTCCCTAGACCCACTCCAGTTTGCATACAGACCAAACAGGTCTGTAGATGACGCCATTTCCCTGGCACTACACAAGGCCCTGCAGCACCTAGACAGGAGGGACACCTACGTCAGACTGCTGTTCATTGACTACAGCTCGGTGTTCAACCCCATCGTTCCCTCCAAGTTGGTCCTGAAACTGAGGGACCTAGGTCTGGGCGCCCCCATCTGTAACTGGATTATGGACTTCCTGACAGGCAGGCCTCAAGTGGTGAAGATTGGGAACAACATCTCATCCACTCTGGTCCTCAACACCGGAGCATCCCAAGGCTGCTGCCCCCGGCTGTACTCGCTGTACACACATGACTGTACTGCCACGCACAGAAATAATCTGATTATGAAGTGTGAACACCACAGTCATCGGCTTGATAAGCGAGGGCGACAAAACGGAGTACAGAGATGAGGTAGTCCAGCTGACACGATGGTGTGAGGACAACAGCCTCACACTGAATGTCAGCAAGACCAAGGAGCTCATTGTGAACTTCAGGAGTCCCCGGGGCACCCACTCCACCATCAGCCTGGACGGGACACCGGTGGAAGTCGTCAGCTGCTTCCGTTTCCTTGGACTACAGATTTCCGACGAAGGCACACCAGCGCCTCTATGCTCTGCAGTGCCTCATAAAAAGCAGAATAGGCCAGAGGTGGCTAGTGAACTTCTACCGTGGCACCGTAGAGAGCGTCCTGACGGGTGGCGTCACTGTGTGGTACGGCAACACCACTGCACGGGACAAGATAGACATCCAGAGGGTCGTGAGGACGGCAGAGAAGATCATCGGGTGTGCACTTCCATGCATTGAGGAGATCTGTAGGACCAGATGTCGGAAGAAGGCCATGTCCATCATAAAGGACTGCAACCACCCTGGGCATCATCTCTTCTCCCCCCTACCGTCTGGTCGCCAGTTGCGCAGCATCCGTACAAAGACTACCAGGTTCAAGGATAGTTTTTATCCACAGGCAGTGCACCTACTGAACTGTTAGGAGTGCTGTCACTTTTACTTTCATAACATTGTCATTAACATTACACTTGCATACTTTTCTGGACTTTCTGGACTCGTCACAGTTACTGCACTGTACTGCACTGTATTCATTATGCTGCTGCACTACTGGCACTTTAAATGCTTTTGAAAGATTTTTGTAAAAACAAAACAAAAAAATCATGTACATATCATTTAAGTCACTTTGCTGCTCTTTTTTAGTTTAGTTTATTGTATATATTATTTTCATTTTTATGGTGTTGTTTTGGAGATTTATACTGCGGGAGGGAATGGGGAGTAAGCATTCCTATGTACTATGTACTATGTACAAATGGCCAATAAAAATCTTGTATCTTGTATCAGAGTCTCTGAGTCGCTGACTCCTCTTCGCCGGTAGAGGGCGCTAGATTCACCCAACACGACTCGCTGCATGGATACAGATTTCTTTGGCTTCCAATGCGCTCCAGTCATAACGTTCTGCAGAAGACGAGCCAATAACAGTCTGTTGTTTTTATTAGTGCAATATAGGATCATTGCTAAGGGTAGGGCAGCAAATTGCGGAACATAGTATTAGGTAATTTCAACACAATAACAGATGAGTGCTTGGATCGGACCGAATGCGGATTGCCCAACAGCTCATACACATATATATAAAACATACATTTTTTGACTTGAAGAGTGTCCTTCCTACCATTTCATTGTTATTGCCCCCCCACCCCGTGTTCGGTCGTTCGATATGGGGGTTAAGAAGACATACATCAGCATCGGCTACGCGTCGTTCGGGATGCTGATGGGCTTCTCCGCCTTCTTGGTGTGGAACACCGCGTACCGACAGCCGTGGACGGCCGCGGCGGGGGGGCTCTCAGGTGAGACGTCACAACAACTCCTCATGTCATAGGGTCCTGTCTCACAGCACAACATATTGCATATTGGATTATGGAGGTTCCTCCCAACTATCGGCGTTATCTGATATTGATTGTATTGATTTTATATTTTTTGGTTTGCTTTGTGCGCTAAGAGCGCCTATGTAGGCTAGTAGCTTGTGTTGCAGTGAGTGGAGGAGTGAGGTGCCTATATGCACACCTCAGTATTGACACAAAACATGAGGAAAAAGAACAGTTCAACGAATGCACTGCTATCACAGACCGAGAATCTCAGTTTGGTAGCATATTAACGAATGTGTACTTTGTGCCTTTGTGAGTGTGTGTGTGTGTGTGTGTGTGTGTGTGCATGTGTGTGTGTGTGTGTGTGTGTGTGTGTGTGTGTGTGTGTGTGTGTGTGTGTGTGTGTGTGTGTGTGTGTGTGTGTTAAATCCATATCAGTAACTTCTGCCCTTAGTGTCTCACAGGACTTTTCAAAGAACACTCTATTATGTAACCAACAAATAGTTTTAAACATTAATATTTCCAAGATGCTATAAGAGAAATGGACAAGTGGTTAATATTGTCCTTGAATAGCGATACATATGATTTGTATTTACAGGGATATATATATATATATGTACTGTGTATACATATATATATGTATATATATATCATTTATATATATATCATTTATATATATACTGTATATATATATATACTGTATATACTGTATATATATATATATATATATATATATATGATAATAAGCATACAACGTGTGACCAAAAGAGGAACTTTAGCAACACGTGAGACATGCTGACTCAGCTCTTAGTAAACATGACTTGTCTTTTCTTTGGGCAACACTGCAGCAGCATCAACCCATGACCCATGACTCATGACCCATGACTCGGCGGGTCATCTAGTGATTAGAGATACCCAAACGTCCATAGTCTCTAACCCAAGCACTGCCTAACCCCTACCACCTGTCTGCTGATTCTTTGACTTTCACTTTCTCATTCACACTAAATGGAATGCACTTTTCGTTGACCCCCAGCAGTACCACGACCAACGGTATGGCCAATGGACTGCATTTGTATAGCCAAAACAAACCAAAGTGCTTTGTTATGATTGCCTCACATTCATCCATTCATACACATGACCCATGCAAGGAGACAGCCAGCTTGTCAGGTAGCAGTTAGGGGTTAGGGCTTCCTGCTCAGGGACACCTCCCACACTTAGCTAGGAGGCGCCAGGGGAATTTAACCAGCAACCTGAATTGAACCAGCAACCAGCAATCCAGTTGCTGGTTAGATTCCCCTGGCTTCTCCTACACACCTCCAACACTTGGAGGCTAGGAGGCGACCAGCGACCCTCCGCTCTACCTCCTGAGCTACTGCGGCCCATCTGAATTGTGTAAGAACCATACCCCCCCCTCTCTCTCCTCTCTCTCTCCTCTCTCTCTCCTCTCTCTCTCTCTCCTCTCTCTCTCTCTCTCTCTCTCTCTCTCTCTCTCTCTCTCTCTCTCTCTCTCCTGGCAGGTGTGGTGGCCCTCTGGGCCCTGGTCACCCATGTCATGTACATGCAGGGCTACTGGCAGACCTGGCTGAAGGGCCTCCGGTTCTTCCTCTTGGTGGGGGTGTCCCTGTCCCTGCTGTCTGTGATCGCCTTCGTCACCTTCCTGTCCATCGCCATCTCTGAGAAGCAGTGTGAGTAACACACATGCAGGCACACGCACGTACGCACGCACACACACACACGATTCAAGATGTTGGATTGCTAATTAAGTACAATAGAATGCTTACTCTCCATTCCAATATGAATTTCCTACAACAATACTATACTATACTAAACAATACTATACTGTAAACAACACTTTATACTACCTATGATATGATATGATATAATACCTTTCTATCATTAACAACACATTATACTATACTATGAACTATACTTTATACTTTATACTATATAACACTTTTACAATACTGTACACAATAAAAAGAACAATAAAGTGACTGACGGATGATATATCAATATGGTGAATTGTGCTAAAAGCAATTTAAAAGCTTTTTAAAGTGCCAGTAGTGCAGCAGCATCATGAATACAGTGCAGTAGCTGTAATGAGTCCAGAAAGTCCAGCAAAAGTATGATAGTGTAATGTAATATGGGTGACAACACACCTTCTCCTCTCCTCTCCTCCCACCTCCTCCCCCCTCCTCCGCCCCCCCCACAGCCCTGAGCGACCCCAACAGTCTGTACCTGTCGGCCGTCTGGAGCTTCATGAGCCTCAAGTGGTCCTTCCTGCTGTCTCTCTCCGCCCATCGCTACCGCCAGGAGTTCGCCGACATCAGCATCCTCAGCGACTTCTGAGTCCTCTCACTCCTCAAACGTCCCACCAGGTGGATATGAAATATTATGGGTTTAGCTGAGCCGGGGGGGTCGCTGGGAGTGAGCGGTCAGGACACCTGGAGGTCGCCACACCGGGAAAAATAAGCAATCAATGAATTTAATTAATTATAGATTAAATGGGTAATCTATGGTATCACGTGAACCACATCCCTTTTGTTACAGCAAACCACACTGTCGTATTTACTGGATGTTGTCGGGTGTGTTTTTACCGATGCAGTGCCCCTCTTCTGCCACAAGAGGGCATCAATGTACCAACTATTGTCTTAGCCTGTAAAACCCCAGTTGGTTCCCAGATGATTTGAGCCTGATGTCCAAGACCAATGTCGTTTAATCATTCGTCTTTCAAGTTGGATCAATATATTCAAACATACAATGGACTGTACTGTCAAGAGGAATCCAAAACAAAACACAGTTTTTCATTTGTTTCAACACACAAACAATGGATCATTATGAAGTATGAATGGAATCGTAAACGAAAACCGGATTCATTCACACTTTGATGTAAAGCCTTTGGTCTTTTTGTGTTTTTTTGCTGTCTTACTTGAAAGTTCGTTTTCCTTATCAGGGATCCATTTTGTAGCTCACAAACGTAACCAAAATGAAGCGATTATAGATTATAGATTGATCTCAGCACCTCACATTGTACCGTCAATGACACGCATGCAAACAATTATGATTTCTTTTTTATTTCACACATGCTATTATTATAAATAGCTACTTTTTTCTTTATCAATATTTGTCTGTGTGTGCTACCTTTGATCTATATACCAATATCTCTATATATATCTATATATATAAATATGTGTGTGAGTGTGTATGTGTGTGTGTGTGTGAAAATGTCAAAATAATCAACATTGTCTTTCCTCTAACCGTTTATCTCCTTGAGTCACTTTAATAAAGTATCTTTTTAAAGTTCTTTAGTCATTCTCAGATGTTATGGGGACACAAAGCCCATACCAACATAACGTCACAGCCACCGTATATTCAGTGCCTCAGTGATTTCTTCGTACTTTCCGAAGAAAAATCACATCTACAATGTGATTAATCTATACAATTTCATTCATTTTAGCTTTTGATCATCACAGCATCACAGCGTTTCTATATATTTATCCTGTTTTTCATAATTGTATACCCTGATCTACCTGTTGAATACTTGTATACTTACCTGTATATATATTTATACCTATTATTATGCACATATCTTATATATACTCTATAAGTAATATTATAACTGTTGTATAACTAGTAGACTGTCTTTTAGCCACTGTAAACTGTCAATGATATATTACCGTGCACTTAACTGCAACATTTGCACTCTGGTTAGATGCCAAATTATTTTCACTGTACTGTACTGTACTTGTGCTGTGCAATGACAATACATTTGAATCGAATCTAATCTAATCTAATCAAAGATTGGTTTGTTTCCGTGACTATACAATGTTTGAGCCTGGATCCCGCTCCAGCTCGTCGTCATGGTGAGGCCGAGGAGTGTGAGAGGTCTGGGCCCACGAGGCCCCGGTCTGAAGCCACAGTCATGAAAGAGAAGGCCCAGAGCACGGCTGTCCCAACGGCTGAACGCTGGCCAATAACCTGCACTTTGAAGCCAGGCAATTATTCAATTCACATTTCCCCCCAAAGCCCAAATCATACCCAAAACCATCCCTTTTAGGGGTAGGCTGGGGTTATGATTTAATGTAGGATTTCTACTAAGGCAGGCCCAGGAGAGGGAATGTACTTTGATGTCCAAAAGTTGTGTCCAAAATCATATGGACGGAATTATGAATGCACGCGATCAACGCTTTCGGTCAAAGTCCAAATCTTCAAGTGAATCTCAAGTGAATATAAACGCAACAGGTTCAAAAACAAAACAGGATCCATGAGGTGTTCCTGCAGATCTTTTAGTTTTGCCATGTGACTCATATCACTTATACCTCAAATATGTCTTACAGTGATTCATAAAAACATAAATACGTCACGATGTCCGCCCCCCCCCCCCCGCCTCCCCCCAACCTACCTGTTCTTAACAGACACGTTGGTGGCTGTCCTCTTAATTGGACCGACGCTTACGGTCGGTCGCATTGCATCAAGGGTAATTGCAACGCGGCGGTTTTATTACCACAGTAACATTTTGGCTGTTTAAAAAAACGTTAAAAAACACAATCCCGTCGACTTTCCACACTCAGCACGGCTCGGAACTTTTGGAGCCAAATGTGTGCTAATAAAGTTTATATATGGGGCTGTAAAAAAATGTGTTGCAGGGAGTGTGGGGTGTGTGTGTGTGTGTGTGTGTGTGTGTGTGTGTGTGTGCGTGTGTGTGTGTGGGGGGGGGGGGGTCTCATTTGATTCAATTACGCGACTCCTTTTCCACCCAAACCGGGACAGGAAGGAAGTCGTCGGGCCCTGACTGGCGGTCTGGTGGGGGTGGGGGGGGGGATAGAATCAGCACCAACACACCTGTTATTATTATATTATATTACCTGAATATTTACGAGCAGCTTAAAGAAGATGTTGTGATAACTGCTTTGATGTGTTTAAAAAAATAATATATATATATATATATATATATATATATATATATATATATATTCTAATTTGGTGTGATTATGATGGGTTGACCGATTGAGATAAAACCAAGCGGTCCGCTGGATGTATTATTTGTCAATAAAAAAACACAGCAATTGCAGATATTTGCGGTTATCCACATGTTTTATTAGATATTTGCTCACTATTATAGTTGTCAACAATGTGTCTATGAAATATATTAAAACAGGACCCAATTGATGAAAAATGAAAACATTAAAAATTAACGACGCAAATCTTTTTTTTGATTCTAACCCGGAAAAAAAAAAGAGAAAACTGAGAATACTCAGAAAAACTGAATGAAACACAAACATCTTGAATTAGTAGAGAACCAGATGGACATCTTGACATTAAGACGGCATTTCTTTGGAAAAGAGGCCGTTTCAGTACGATTTCCTGAAGAACTTCCGCAAGGCGCGGTTTCAAAGCCAACAGATATTTGAGCAATATCCATCGCAGTTTAGTTTTATTTACAAACCTGACCGGGACACATGTTCGAGGCCTTTTGGTTGCTGTCTGCTTGTCTGTCTTGTCTCTTTTCTACATACATACAGTATATACATATACATATATATTTATATATATATTTATATAAAGTGTATACATATACATATACATATATATATACAGTACATGCAATATATACTCACATACACAAACAGTATACCCTCACACACACACACACACACACACACACACACACACACACACGCACACACGCACACACACACACATATGCGTGCACAAACACACCTCACACACACAGGCACAACACACGTGCACACAAAACCCCCCCCCACACACACCCACAAGTACATACGAACACACACACATGGACACACATGCACACACACATGAAAACACACACACACACACACACACATGGACACACACACACACACACACACACACACACGCATACACACACACACGCACACACACACACACATACACACGCACACACAAACACACACATAGACACAAACACACACATGGACACACACAAACACGGACACACACACACGGACTCACACGTACACACACACGGACAGACACACACACACACACACACACACACACACACACACACACACACACACACACACACACATACACACACACACACACACACACACACACACACACACACACACACACACACACACACACACATGCACACACAGGCACACACGCAAACACACACACACATGCACACACGCACACACAGGCACACACGCAAACACAGGCACACATGCAAACACACACACACATGCCAGTGCTGTGTTCTCAGCTCTAACCCCTTGCTGTTGGCAGCAGTACAGTTGAAGCCCCAATTTCAGCTTCCCTCCCAGTTTGTCTTTTTCCCAGATTCCATTGTTGTGTTGCTGAGCCCGCGGGACACCAACTGACTCTGAAACAGTTTAGGGAGCTCCACATTTTGTGGCGTTCCGAGCACAAAGGGACATGCCCAGGCACCCGCCGTTTGAAGTGGCTTCACGGGAGGAACCAGAACGAGCGGGGGGGGGGGGAAGGGGGGCGGGGGGGGGGGGGGGGAATAAGGGGAACCATAAAGGAACGTTAACACAATGTAGCTCCACTCGCAGGGTCATGTCATGTGACCGAGCGCGGGATTGATTCAATGTGAAGGGTTGCACTCCCTTTGAAAAGCGGCTGCGTCTGTTGACGACACGTCTGTTGATCCTGTTTCCAATGCGATCGCATTCCTCTACCTTTTACAGACAAGCATTTCTAACTTTATTTCCATGACAGACGAATGCGTGCTACCATCTAATCCCCGGACATCTGATCGGTCCTGACAGCGCAAGATTGAAAAGTCCTGCAGGGAACCCGGGGCCTGTTTTAATACTGAGAATGTGAGCTTGGCCCAAAACAAGAAGATTATACCATTGGTTTCATTGGATTAAACCTTCATTTGTGTTTCATTAGTACTACAACTACAACAACTACCAACCGAATGGAGGTTGGTTCCTTAATGCAACAGTAGAACCTGGTTAGCGTTGAGAGTATAGTCCTCTTATAGTGAGCCCTGGTAGTGGTTATCCCATCTGGGAACCCGTCTCAATTGCTGTGGGAATGTGTTTGACGACGGACGGAGGATGTTACCCATGCAGTCCAACAGGAGTAAACCAACAGTCCAGATCTGATGCTCACACACATCTGGTTTAGGTTGATGTCTACCTGCTTTCACTACGTTTGAAAGCAGGTAGTTCACCGTTTAGTGAAAGACAGTAGTTCACAGTTTAGTGAAAGCAGGTAGTTTCCAGGTAGTGAAAGCAGGTAGTTCACAGTTAAGTGAAAGACTGTAGTTCACAGTTTAGTGAAAGCAGGTAGTTTCCAGGTAGTGAAAGCAGGTCGTTTACAGTTTAGAGAAAGCAGGTAGTTCACAGTTAAGTGAAAGACAGTAGTTCACAGTTAAGTGAAAGACAGTAGTTCACAGTTTAGTGAAAGCAGGTAGTTTCCAGGTAGTGAAAGCAGGTAGTTCAGTTTGATGAAAGCAGGTAGTTCACAGTTTGGTGAAAGCAGGTAGTTCACAGTTTAGTGAAAGCAGGTAGTTCACAGTTTAGTGAAAGCAGGTAGTTCACAGTTTGGTGAAAGCAGGTAGTTCACAGTTTAGTGAAAGCAGGTAGTTCACAGTTTAGTGAAAGCAGGTAGTTTACAGTTTAGAGAAAGAAGGTAGTTCACAGTTTAGTGAAAGCAGGTAGTTGACAGTTTAGTGAAAGCAGGTAGTTGACAGTTTAGTGAAAGCAGGTAGTTCACAGTTTAGTGAAAGCAGGTAGTTCACAGTTTAGTGAAAGCAGGTAGTTCACAGTTAAGTGAAAGCAGGTAGTTCACAGTTTAGTGAAAGCAGGTAGTTCACAGTTTAGTGAAAGCAGGTAGTTTCCAGGTAGTGAAAGCAGGTGGTTCACAGTTAAGTGAAAGACAGTAGTTCACCGTTTAGTGAAAGCAGGTAGTCTCCAGGTAGTGAAAGCAGGTAGTTGACAGTTTAGTGAAAGCAGATAGTTTACAGTTTATTGAAAGCAGGTAGTTTCCAGGTAGTGAAAGTAGGTGGACTACCAGCTTTCACTAAACTGTCAAGCAGGTGTCACTAAGCAGGTGTCACTTTCACTAAGCAGGTGTCAAGTCAAGTCAAGTCAAGTATATTGTCACTTCACAGTTTACACAAGTATAAAGCAGTGATGTGAAAATATTATGTGCAATACCCGACGACAGACAGCCGTTATAAAAATAAGATAAAAATAGAATAAAACAGAATAGAATAATAAATAATAAATAGAAAGTTTAAAAATATAAATAAAAATGCAATTTATATATTTATATATCGGCACAGAAAAAGAGCAATATGTATATATAAATGTATATATGTATATATGTATATATATGTATATATGTATATATATAGGGTTAGGGTTAGTTGACAGTTTAATGAAAGCAGGTAGTTGACAGTTTAGTGAAAGCAGGTGATATCCAGGTAGTGAAAGTAGGTAGTTTCCAGGTAATGAAAGCAGCGAGTGTGTAATTTCCTGTTGTCGGTGTTAATGAGGACCACATGACCAGAATCAGCTGAGTCACATCTTAAAGGACGTTCTAAGAAAGGGAACCAACAACAGGAACAGAATCAGCTGTGAGGAGGAGGACAAGGAGGAGGAGAAGGAGAACGAGGAGGGCGAGGAGAAGGAGGAGGAGGAGAAGGAGGAGGAGGAGGAGGAGGAGGAGGAGGAGGACGAGGAGGAGGAGGAGGAGGAGGACGACGAGGAGGACGAGGAGGACGACGAGGAGGACGAGGAGGAGAAGGAGGAAGAGGAGAAGGAGGACGAGGTGGAGGAGAAGGAGGAGGAGAATGAGGAGGACCAGGAGGAGGAAGAGGAACGTAATGTGAATGTGGAACATGGTCCCCACAAACCAGGAAGACACTACACACACAACACACTACATAGTAGTACTACACACTAGACACGAGACACGAGACACTATATACTACACACTACACACTATACA
>CM051002.1:24450805-24455805 GCA_027704905.1 Muraenolepis orangiensis | reverse complement strand
CACCCTCGCTCCCTCCCTCCCTCCCTCCCTCCCTCCCTCCCTCGGTCCCCCGCTCCCACCCTTACCTCCCCCCTCCCCCCTCCCCCTCCCTCCCTACCTCCCTCCCTCCCTCTTGCACCCACCTCCCACCCTTACCCCCCCCCTCCCTCCCTCCCCCCCTCCCTCCCGCAGCCCTCTCCCACCCTCACCTCCTCCCTCACCCACTCCCTCCCTCACCCCCCTCCCCCTCCCTCCCTCCCTCCCACCCTCACCTCCTCCCTCACCCACTCCCCCCTCCCTCCCTCCCTCCCTCCCTCATCTCCTCCCTCACCCACTCCCTCCCTCCCTCCCTCCCCCCTCCCTCCTTCCCTCGGTCCCCCCCCCCTCCCTACCTCCTCCCTCCCTCTTGCAGCCCTCTCCCACCCTCATCTCCTCCCTCACCCACTCCCTCCCTCCCTCCCTCTTGCAGCCCACTCCCTCCCTCACCCCCTCCCTCACCCACTCCCTCCCTCCCTCCCTCCCTCCCTCCCTCCCTCCCTCCCTCCCTCCCTCACTCCCTCCCTCCCTCTTGCAGCCCACTCCCTCCCTCACCTCCTCCCTCACCCACTCCCTCCCCCCTCCCTCCCTCCCTCCCTCCCTCCCTCTTGCAGCCCACTCCCTCCCTCACCCCCTCCCTCACCCACTCCCTACCCCCCCCCCCCCCCCTCCATGGAGCTGATTGGACATGACTGGGGGTTCTGCTGACTCTCCAGTGATCTCCGCACAACAGATGAAATGGATAGCCGGCCAATCAGGGGGGCCTGGTCTGGGGCCGGTCGCCCTCGCCCTCCGGGTCATGTGGTTTACCTGCAGGTGAAATGCAATAGGGTAGCGTAGCGTAGGGTAGCGTAGCGTAGGGTAGCGTAGCGTAGCATAGCACACCTTTTAATGACACGCACTTCATACCAGCTCTTTGAGGGTTTTGCAGCTGCAGTTGCACAATGCTGTTTATGTGTATGAACGTATCTAAAATGAAATAAGATGTAAATGTTGGTAAATCTAGCACACTATCACATGTATGTATGTATCTATATATATAAATATATAGATATATTATAAATATCAACTCTATCAATGTATCTATGTAATATGTATGTATATATGTATCTATGAGTCTGTGTGTTATTAAGCTGTGTGATGAGTGTGTGTGTGTCATTAAGCTTTGTGATGAGTGTGTGTGTTATTGAGCTACATGATGAGTCTGTGTGTCATTGAGCTTTGTGATGAGTGTGTGTGTCATTAAGCTGTGTGATGAGTCTATGTGTTATTGAGCTGCGTGATGAGTCTATGTGTTATTGAGCTTTGTGATGAGTGTGTGTCATTAAGCTGCGTGATGAGTCTATGTGTTATTGAGCTGCGTGATGAGTCTATGTGTCATTGAGCTGCGTGATGAGTCTATGTGTTATTGAGCTGCGTGATGAGTCTATGTGTTATTGAGCTTTGTGATGAGTGTGTGTTATTGAGCTGCGTGATGAGTCTATGTGTCATTGAGCTGTGTGATGAGTCTATGTGTTATTGAGCTGCGTGATGAGTCTATGTGTTATTGAGCTTTGTGATGAGTGTGTGTTATTGAGCTGCGTGATGAGTCTATGTGTTATTGAGCTGCGTGATGAGTCTATGTGTCATTGAGCTGCGTGATGAGTCTATGTGTCATTGAGCTGCGTGATGAGTCTATGTGTCATTAAGCTGCGTGATGAGTCTATGTGTTATTGAGCTGCGTGATGAGTCTATGTGTTATTGAGCTGCATGATGAGACTATGTGTCATTGAGCTGCGTGATGAGTCTATGTGTCATTGAGCTGCGTGATGAGTCTCTGTGTGTCATCCACCACCCGGGTTGTGAATCCAGGGAAAAACACTGCAGTGTCTTTTGCCAACAAACACGCAGTCTTCCACGGTGCCTATACGCTTCAATAAGAAGAACGGAGAACAGTTAGGTTGAAGGAGCTCAGTGTCTTCTCCCATCGCCATCCGCGGGAGAGTACAGGTCCAACCAGCCCCGGTCCAACCAGAAGGAGGAAATCCACGGGTGTGGATTCCTCGCGGTGGTGCTAAGTGTCTGCAGGCGGGCCGGTCCCACAGGGACCAGGGCCATGTGTCTGCTGCCACCGGCCACGGATGGTGCAATTAGCGGCTCCCTCACCTCAGCCCAGCTGAGGTCACCGCCACGCTGAGGTCAAGGGTCGCCCGGGGTTTCCCCGTCTGGGATCTGTCACTATCTCCACTTCTGAGAAAAGGTAGAGAGTGGGAGATTGGGTCCGACGTTATCAGCTTCATGTTCTCGTGCATTGATTAGGTGTCATGGCTGTGTTTAGAAGCCAAGAATGTGTACTTGAATATGTACAAAGTAAGTATAATCTTTTAAGTAGGAATAATTGTTGTGTTTAGTGTTTCATTTGTATTAGGAGGTGATATTAGTAAGTAGTTCATATTTTTGGTCTCTGTTTTGTCCTCCTCCCAGAGATACAGAGGCCACACTGTTTAATCTAACTCTGTATTACGGTTTCTAAGTTTTTCCACTTGACTTTCCAATTTGGCATTTAGTGCTTTTGGAAATGTTTTCCGTTCCAAAAGCACACAGCCAAAGCGAGAGTTTGGTTTTGTTGTGCAAAAGGACAATACGAGGGTTGTGTTCACCGCTCCAGATTAAAAGATCTCTTTATAATCCCGGATTTTCTCCTTTTCTGTCAACCATGACTAAATATCTGAATATCAATAAATCTGTGATTACATTTTTTTAAGAAAGTGAGAGCAATATCAGAGTATATTACTATAAGGAACGCTTCATTCAAACAACAGAATCGCAATCAAGCACTCTTTTGTTTTTGCGAAAGCATTAACATATTTTATTCATAATGCGTATTAGTATTTTAATATTCTCATGCATAGCAAACATCCCGTTGGAGACCACACGTGAACAGGGGAATGATGGAGAGATGTGATTGGCAGATAGATGCTGGTAACCTAATAACGGATTGATAAGGGAGGTATTCCGAGCGGTGCCGAGGAACAGCAGGAGAGCCGCAGCACAAATCTGGAACCCATAAAGTGTCAGACATCTCCTGCAGCATTAGACACGGAGCTTCCTATTGGCCAGGAGGACTACTTACCCCCTTCCTCCACCGTCCACCCAGCTAAACAGGCACTTCCTGCTTCTCTGCCTGGGCTAACACTTGACCCCGCCCCCTCTCATCTCCGGGGAGCCAATGGGAGCGAGGCGTGGGCCCTCCGTTCGCGGCTCCGTATAAAAGAGGGCCGGCGGTGGGACCGTCCCGTCAGAGGGGTTGTTGTTGTGGCTGAGAATGGGAACGCGGAGGTGAGAACTTTTACGAGGTAACCAGGGCAACGGGACTAGTTGGAGCTACGGGCGTCGGACCCCGAGGGCCCATGGAGCGAGGACCTGTGAGCTAAGAGTCTCCTCGCCTTCCCTCCATCGCCTGCTTCCTTGGATGGAACAGAAGACGTTCCCTGTAGCACCGTAGTAGCGTAGCGTTGTAAACATAGCGGGCGCCCCGATCAGAAGGAGCCGGGCAGAAGGTCTGGGAAGGTCTCTGGAGGGCCCCGCCATGAGAGAAGAGTCCTGCGCTAACTCCCCCGAGGGGGGCCTGGGGGCCAGCGAGGAGGAGCTGGAGCGGGGGTCCAAGAAGGGTCCGCCCCCGGGGGCCCGCAAGCGTTCGCCGTACCCCAAGAAGGACGGCCCGGGCCGGGGGTCCGAGGAGAGCCTGGGCCTGAGCCCCGGGGGCCTGCTGCCCGCCGCGGGGCCCAAGCGGCTGAAGAAGAGCCCCACGGCGGTGGTCTCGCTGGCCCCCACGCCGCTGGGGCCGGGACCCGGTCAGGAGCCGCCCTACGAGGACCTGCACACCCAGCGGGTCATCGCCAACGTGAGGGAGCGGCAGCGGACGCAGTCCCTGAACGACGCCTTCTCCTCGCTGAGGAAGATCATCCCCACACTGCCCTCGGACAAGCTGAGTAAGATCCAGATCCTGAAGCTGGCCTCCCGCTACATAGACTTCCTCTACCAGGTGCTGCAGAGCGACGAGATGGACGCCAAGCTGGCCAGCTGCAACTACCTGGCCCACGAGAGACTGAGCTACGCCTTCTCTGTCTGGAGGATGGAGGGGGCCTGGGCCATGTCCGCCAGCCACTAGGCTGACCTTCAACCTCTCCACTCTGCCCCTCCCCGACCCCTCCCCCCCCTCTGTCTCTCTCCCCTCTCTCCCCCTACCGCCTCCCGACCCCACCGTATGTCTGTCTGTCCTGTCTCTGTACCTCTGTCCCCTGCCTTTCTTTTTCTTTTTGCACACACATACGTCTTGATGACCGAACATGAGATGTTTTCTTTCCTGTTTCACCTCAGAGTCGTCCCGCATGCCCTGCCCATGTTGCCCCCTTAGCCTGGACGCTAAGCTAAGCGAACCACTCAGCCCTGTTGCCGCTACCCCCATGTAGAACCACTGCAGTGCTACCTATCCCTGGCTTCACCCTGTTTCCCCACTCTCTGTCTGTCTGCCTGAAGAGCTCCAGAGCTCTGTGTTGTCCAGCCTGCAGCCCAACACTACCAGCGGCTGCAGAGAAACACTCCAGGTATGTACACAATATCATAGCAACCACACACACACACACACAGACATGCATACACACACACACACACACACACACACAAACACACACACACACAGACACGTGTTTTGTTTTTAACACACACATCTTTCACATTTTTTTCCTTGGGAGATTTAACGAAGGGTAATTAGTTCAAATAACTATGTGTATTCGTAAACATAATCTAGACATCGAAAACCATGGATATTAAGTTAGAGTAACAAGTAATATTTAGCGACCTTTTACAAAGACAAGCCGTTGTACGTTGCCTAAAGTATAGTATATTCTATTATAAATATACGTGAAAACATCAAACAAACAAGCAAGACATATAGATTACTCTGCAACCACCGACATTACCCACTAGTTCATGCAATTTGCAAA
>CM051002.1:24435805-24443305 GCA_027704905.1 Muraenolepis orangiensis | reverse complement strand
CTTAACGTTCGGTTAAATATATCAAATATATCACCCCATCTCCTAACTGTTAAATTTATCAAATATATTACCCCTTCTCCTCGACGCTGTAACTGTAACCTGGAGGTAAACTCCATTAAGTGGCCCTTACCTGGAGGTAAACTACATTAAGTGGTCCTTACCTGGAGGTAAACTACATTAAGTGGCCCTTACCTGGAGGTAAACTACATTAAGTGGTCCTTACCTGGAGGTAAACTACATTAAGTGGCCCTTACCTGGAGGTAAACTACATTAAGTGGCCTCACAGACCCCTAACCTGGAGGTAAACTACATTAAGTGGTCCTTACCTGGAGGTAAACTACATTAAGTGGTCCTTACCTGGAGGTAAACTACATTAAGTGGCCTCACAGACCCCTAACCTGGAGGTAAACTCCATTAAGTTGCCCTTACCTGGAAGTAAACTACGTTAAGTGGCCTCACAGACCCCTAACCTGGAGGTAAACTCCATTAAGTTGCCCTTACCTGGAGGTAAACTCCATTAAGTGGCCCTTACCTAGAGGTAAACTACATTAAGTGGCCTCACAGACCCCTAACCTGGAGGTAAACTCCATTAAGTGGCCCTTACCTGGAGGTAAACTACATTAAGTGGCCTCACAGACCCCTAACCTGGAGGTAAACTACATTAAGTGCACTTGTGTGTGTGTACTTGGTTGTCAACATATGAGCGTAAACTGTGTGTGTGTCAGTTTGCATTGTTTTAAAACTCTTGCGTTAAAAGGGCTACATAAGGACCGAAGACAGCACAAGAGAGAGAGAGAGAGAGAGAGAGAGAGAGAGAGAGAGAGAGAGAGAGAGAGAGAGAGAGAGAGAGAGAGAGAGAGAGAGAGAGAGAGAGAGAGAGAGAGAGAGAGAGAGAGAGAGAAATTGTGTAATCCAAAATATATTTCAGATTCAGAAAAACATGCGTGTGCAAAGTAGTTCTTCACGCATGAATCCCAATCAACCGTTGGAAAGTCAACACCCACGGTAAAGTCCAGTCATCATCTGTACGGTTACAGAGATGGTCCCGTTGGTGTCTTTAGGAATCCCAAACTTTGCACAGAAAGTCCAGTAAAAAAAAACTTATTTTTACCCACGACACCCGATGCTCTGAGGAATGCATCCTCACATCGAAGGCCGGATGAACCTCGGATCTCTCCTCACGTAGACGTGTCACGGTGAAACATGGCATTGTGTAACGTCATGAAGCCATAAAGGCTTCACACATGTTTAATGTTTGAGTCATCATTCGGATGAAGCGAAACCCTTCAGAATGTTTGCTCTCGCTGCCCTTCATCCGAATGTTCAAAGATCTTTGATGTGACTTGATGGACATTGTTAAGACGGACAGACTAACCCACAAACTCACAGACTCACTACAGCCCTGACTGTACGCACACATCGCCTTCACAACACACACACACACACACACTACAACACAACACAAACAAGACTCGCAACAGCCCTGACCGTACTCACACAACGCTTTCACAACAGACACACGATAACACACACAGACTTACGACAGACACACGACAACATACACAGACATACGACAGACACACGACAACACACACTGACTCACTACAGCCCTGACACATCGCCTTCACAAAAGACAGACACTACAACACAAACAGAGGCACTTGAACAAAAAGCCTTAAAAAACAACAACACACACACACAAGCAAAATCAAAAAGGTTTTTGATTGTCAATATATTCTATCCTATTTTCTATTCTTGTACAGACTAGCAGGACTCGTCTCCATGTTCACATTACAGAACTTACAGTGCAAAAATAACAGGAGCCCAAACCCTGTCATCAGTTGGTCCCACCTCAACACATGACATCATCAAAACGGGACACGTCTTGAGTACAGTGGCTGTGTGTGTGTCTGTTATCTGTCACGGGGGCCTTGACCCCCGCCCTCCCCCCCCCCCCCCCTCCCCTTCCAGTTCTGAGAGTACACGGGTGGTTCTGGGGGGTTGAGAGTCCGTGGGGATAGATCTCCAAGGCGAGATGTTCTGAGTCACAGAGCTGCAACTTCGTCATCCTTCAAACATTTGGTTCTTTAGGGTTGTTCTTCATGTCTCTTGGTCAACATGGCTTCCAGGTCGCCCTCGTCATCCGAGACATATCTGGCAAAGCATCATGGGATTATGAGTTCGAGGTCACCAGGTCTGCATGCAGGTCTAGTGATCCAGTCTCTGTGTGTGTGTGTGTAGTGTTACACACACACACTGGTCCGACAGAGACACCTGGTCCCGGCTACTGGTCTCAATGTTTGTGTGTGTGTGTGTGTGTGTGTGTGTGTGTGTGTGGTACTTGTTTGAAGATGTTTTCTAGACTCTCACGCTACATGGATTCACCATCACTCTTTAGCTCCTCTGGTTCTTTTCTTGTTGGGAGAAAATAATAGATATTGTCAGTGAATTGTCAGCGACTGTTGATAATATTTCAAATTAACACAACAACGCAGCACCTGTTGAAATATGTCTGTACCCGTCTTCAATTAGACTAAATTACATTGCATTACATTACATTACAGGCATTTAGCAGACGCTTTTATCCAAAGCGACTTACAATAGTGTAAGTGTAGACTAGGGAACACACCTGAGTCAGCAGTACTCAGTACGACTACTCACTACTATTACTGCTAAGACTACAAACTACAACTACTACTACGACTACTCACTAGTATTTCCACTATGACAACTCACTTCTATTACGACTATCGACTACTATTATTACTACGACTACTCACTACTTTTACGAGTACTCACTACTATTACTACTATGACTACTCACTACAATTTCTACTAAGACTACTCACTACTATTACTACTATACCTACTCACTAGTACAACTACTACCACTACTCACTAGTTATACTACTATGACTACTCACTACTATTACTAGTACTACTACTTTAGAAAGTGTTACTCTTCCTACCACCTGTTTTAAATGAGAACAGTGTGTGCTAAATGACTAAAGGTACCACCACCTTTACCTGTGAGGCGTGAGAACTCCCATGGAGAGGGAGGCCAGGGCACTGATGGCCTCGCTGTCCGAGTCCCGCCTCAGCCTCAGCCTCTGGGCCTGCAGGTGGGACAGCTCCAGGGTGGAGGCCAGGGGCCTCACGCTCTGCCAGTACTCACCTGGGGGCAAGGGACAGAGGAGACAACAGCAGAGAGAGAGAGAGAGAGCGAGAGCGAGAGCGAGAGCGAGAGAGAGACTAAATCACTATTTACGTCATTTAACAGATTATTTGATCCAAAGTGACTTACAGAGAATCATTTGAGGATATATGTAGTTAAGGGGGTTGGGACAACCGATATATTGTGGACTACGTTAGTGATCAAAAAGCTACATAATAAAATCATCAGTAGGCTACTATTTGTATTCTTATTTAGCTTTAAAGGTTTAAAAGGGTCTGTCCACCGTGTTCTGAGTCTGTTCAGAAACAGCATCCCGGGTTCTACTGTACGTGAACGTCATGGAGAACGTCAGTGGAGAGTCTGTGGTCGTTCAGAAACACGTCACACTCAGAACTACATCTGTCCAAACGCACCACAATCCCACCATCAACTTTGGCCTAATTTAGCGACACATAAACAGAATACATTTAATAATCCATTCGAATGTTCCAGACACGCGTGTCTCCTTTGGCGAGCTGTGGGACACAAATAGATGCGTGTGTGTGTGTGTGTGTGTGTGTGTGTGTGTGTGTGTGAATGTGTGTGTGTGTGTGTGAGTGAGTGAGTGAGTGAGTGAGTGAGTGAGTGAGTGAGTGAGTGAGTGAGTGAGTGAGTGTGTGTGTGTGTGTGTGAGTAAGTGTGAGAGTGTGATTGTGCGCTCTGAGTGTGCATCCCACATATATTTCACTCCGGGCCTAAATTATGGGTTTAACATTCTTGTGGCTTTGCAAATATTTTTAATTAATCTAATTGCCGTCGGATAACATTTGGGTGCAATCAGGAGGGGATGTTGTGATGGTCGTGTGCCAGAGAAGCGTTTGAACATAATTGGAGCCAGGGCAGTCGCACATGTGCGCGTCCCTGTGTGTGTCTATGTACGTGTGTGGGTTTGGTGTTTGACTTTAAGGAGAGTGTCTGTGTGTGTCAACATAAAGTGTGTGTCAACGTGTGAGTGTGTGTGTCCGGCCAGGATATGAGAGCAAAAATAAATAAACAAAACCTAAATAAATAATACAAATAAAAATGACATTGATAAAAAAAATATACAAAGAAATAACCGTAATCATTATAATAAATATCAAGAGTAAACTAAGTAATAATAATAATAAGGTCTCACTAGGATTGAATTGTGATTTCACCCACTGTGGTTTTCTTCCTTCTGTGGATGAACGTGAGTGTGATCACGTTGACAGGTCGTGTGACAGTCATGTGAAGGTCATGTGACACACATGTGAAGGTCATGTGACACACATGTGACAGGTGACAGTCATGTGACAGCCATGTGACAGCCATGTGACAGCCATGTGACATTCAGGTGACAGTCATGTGACAGCCATGTGACATTCAGGTGACAGTCAGGTGACAGTCATGTGACAGTCATGTGACAGTCGGGTGTCTCACCGTGGACCTGGATGACTCTCTGGAGGGAGAGGATGGCGTTGTCGGAGGGTCTCTGGTCCAGGACAGACTGGGGGAGGGGCTCCACCTGGAGAGGGGGTGGGGGGTTATATAGGGGTGTGTGTGTGTCGTTGAGCTTAGGGTTTGCCTCCCCCCCCCACACACACACACACACACACACACACAAGCAAATGCATGGTTCAACTCTCATCTCTGTCAACGCGTCCGTTATTTAAGATGTGTTGACTTCACACATGCTGCGTTTGAACTGCTCTACGAACACGCTGGTGTTCAAAGGCTCCATCTGGGACCACTCAAGTAGAACCTATCTTATTTTATCACAGATAAACACTCACACACAGACACACACTCTCACACACACACACACACACACACACACACCTCCATGCCCAGCAGGGCGCTGACACACGCTTCAGATGCGTCACAAATGGCGGTGAGGTCGTGACCCCCCTCCAGGGTCAAGACCACACGACCCCCGGCCAGAGACATCAGCTGACGGGTGAGGAAGCCAAAACCTGCCAGACCAGAAGACACACACACACACACACACACACACACACACACACACACACACACACACGTAAACACACACACACACACGTAAACACACACACACACACACGTAAACACACACACAAAGAGGTTGACTAGTGTTGCTCCACGGACATGGAAAGCCAGAAATATACAATAAAAATGTTTTTTTTGTTTTTATTTTTGAAATTATTTGTATTTGTTTATTTTGTATATTTACTTTTATGTACAAAATAATCTGGTTGGGTTAGGCCCTCTTTAATGAGAGGTGTTAGGATTCCTACAATTAGAGTGCAGACGCTGGGGTTTCGAACCCACAACCTTTGGGGGGGTTGAAACCTACACTTAGCTGACACCTTGTACCCTCCCAGCTCAGGGGGATGTCCCCGGACTGCATCGAAACCAGACGACACAAGAACCACGTCAGGGGAGAACTCATGGGCGATCGGCATCACCACCGTCCTGGAGACAGAGAGAGAGAGAGAGAGAGAGAGAGAGAGAGAGAGAGAGAGAGAGAGAAGAGAGAGAGAGAGAGAGAGAGAGAGAGAGAGAGAGAGAGGAGAGAGAGAGAGAGAGAGAGAGAGAGAGAGAGAGAGAGAGAGAGAGAGAGAGAGAGAGAGAGAGAGAGAGAGAGAGAGAGATTTAGTAACACATATTGTATATACTGTATATGTCCTGCTCATGAAGCCAACTGTATTCTGGGAAATGGTGTTTCCACAGCATAAAACATAGGACACTCTGTTTAACTTGGTCATGTATGTCTACCGCCTAGTAGCCATTGGTAGTGTCTTGTGCATACTAGCACAATAACTAATGTCATACCTTCCGACTCCTTGCTATATGATATTGTGTGTTATTGATTGATGAGCAGTGATGAGGATAGCCTGGTCTGTTTGGTGATAACGTCCCAGAGGAGTCAAACGTTCCCCCCCTGAAAGTACACTGAGGTAGCGCCAAGGGGACGGGGCACGCACACTAAACAGCAGAGGAAGGCTAACAGATACAGAGGTTATCTGTGGCGACCGAGAGCGGTTTTAAGGAGAGGCAGGAAAACTACAAGAGGGGTTGATGATTCTGGTTTGATGATGCTGGTTTGATGACGCTGGTTTGATGATTCTGGTTTGATGATGCTGGTTTGATGACGCTGGTTTGATGATTCTGGTTTAATGATGCTGGTTTGATGATCGCTGGTTTGATGATCGCTGGTTTGATGATTCTGGTTTAATGATGCTGGTTTGATGATTCTGGTTTGGTGATTCAAGGATTCAAGATTCAAGATGTTTATTTGCCCTTTGAAACAATGGAATGCTTATTTCCCATTCCCTCCCGCAGTATGAATTTCCTTCAACAAAACGATACTAAACTATACAATACCATACTACACTAAACAATGCTATGGTGTAAACCACACTTTATACTACATATGATATGCTATGCTATATAGTAAGAACAACACTATATACTATAATGGAAATGGATGCTTTTATATAGCACTTTTATCCAAACCTATACTATGTACTATACTTTCTACTTCATACAATACAACACTATAACAATACTGTACACAATAAAAATAACAATAAAGTGGGAAGATGGATGTATATATATATATATATATATATATATGTGGTGAATAGTGCAAAAAGTATTTGAAAGTGCCAGTAGTGCAGCATCATGAATACAGTGCAGTACAGTGCATACCAGTGCATGCTGGTTTGATTCTCTCTCTCTCTCTCTCTCTCTCTCTCTCTCTCTCTCTCTCTCTCTCTCTCTCTCTCTCTCTCCCCCTCTCTCTCTCTCTCTCCTCGCCCCCCTCCCTCTCCCCCCCTGCCTCCCTCCCTCACCCCCTCTCGAGGCGGTAGTTCAAAGGGGAGAGCCGTCTGGTTCCCATTAGGGCCTCGTCCTTCTTCTCACGTCACTGACAGCCTCCCATCTGGGATCCATTGGGCTTAATTACACCGCCTTTGGATTCTCTAACAATACACCCCCACCCTCAACCCCCCCCCCCTCCCCCCCCACCCCCACCCTCAACCCCCCACCCTCCCCCCCCCCCTCCCCCCCACCTCCACCCATGCCTCTGCTCTACCCAGCCCACCACCACCCCCCCCACCAGCACCACCACCACCACTATTACCTCCACCACCACCGCTACCTCCACCACCACTACCTCCACCTCCACTTCACCCACCACCACTATTTCCACCACCTCCACCGTCACCCCGCCACCTCCACCACCTCCACCACCTCCACCACCTCCACCACCGTCTCTATCTCCACCACCTCCACCACCAGCACCCCCACCACCACCACCAGCTCCACCTCCACCACCCCCACCC
>CM051002.1:24420805-24425805 GCA_027704905.1 Muraenolepis orangiensis | reverse complement strand
ATAATGACTGGGAAAATGTTATCATATGTGTGTGTGAGCGATCGAGACAGAGAGAGAGAGAGAGAGAGAGAGAGAGAGAGAGAGAGAGAGAGAGAGAGAGAGAGAGGAGAGAGAGAGAGAGGAGAGAGGAGAGGAGAGAGAGTGAGAGAGAGAGAGGAGAGAGAGAGAGAGAGAGAGAGAGAGAGAGAGAGAGAGAGAGAGAGAGAGAGAGAAGGAGAGGAGAGAGAGAGAGAGGAGAGAGAGAGAGAGAGAGCAGAGACAGAGAGACAGAGAGAGAGAGAGAGACAGACAGAGAGAGAAAAGAGAGAGAGAGCATGTGTGTGTGTGTGTGTGTGAGAGTCTCCTCTCAGCATTGTGAGCTCAACAGTGAAGCACACATGGAGACCAGTGATCTCTGAATGACAAATAGCATTGAGGCTAACGTTAGCACCGCCTCTGTCTCCAAGTTCAGGGACGCCAAAGCCATACTGTGTGTGTGTGTGTGTGTGTGTGGTGTGTGTGTGTGTGTGTGTGTGTGTGTGTGTGTGTGTGTGTGTGTGTGTGTGTGTGTGTGGTCCCTTCTCACCCAGTCTACGATGAGGATCTTGCTGGCGCTGCTCTTCAGTAGAAGCTGTTTGGCGGCGATGGCAACCGTGTTAAAGAAGCAGAAGCCCCTGTGTGGACACACACACACAGACACACAGACACACACACATCTGTTTGTCAGAACGAGTGCAACCACAAGGATGTCATCTCACAGGAAGTGCCATATGGAGGTTATGAATCTCTCAGGTCATTTCCTGCTCCACGTCCTCAGTTGGTCCTCACAGCAAACAAACATACGTACAGATCAACAAATACAGATCAATAAATACAGATCAACAAATACAGATCAATAAATACAGATCAATAAATACAGATAACTTAATATCGATCAATAAATACATATCAACAAATACAGATCAACAAATACAGATCAACAAATACAGATCAATAAATACAGATAACTTAATATCGATCAATAAATACATATCAACAAATACAGATCAACAAATACAGACCAACAAATACAGATCAATAAATACAGATCAACAAATACAGATCAATAAATACAGATTACTTAATATAGATCAATAAATACAGATCAATAAATACAGATCAATAAATACAGATACATAAATATAGATCAATAAATACAGATCAACAAATACAGATCAATAAATATAGATCAATAAATACAGATCAACAAATACAGATCAATAAATATAGATCAATAAATACAGAACAACAAATACAGATCAATACATATAGATCAATAAACACAGATCAATGAATACAGATCACTGAATATATCTCAATAAATACAGATCAACAAATACAGATCAATAAATATAGATAAATAAATACAGATCAATAAATACAGATCAACAAATACAGATCAATAAATATGGATCAATAAACACAGATCAATAAATATAGATCAATAAATCTAGATCAATAAATACAGTATCAATCAATAAATATCCCGCACGAGGGAACTGGATGGTGCTTAGTAAGTCCTCTGTCGCTGACAAACGCAAATTACTTTTCATAAAATAACTTTTCATAAAATAACGTTTCATAAAATACATTTGCATAAAATAACATTTCATAAAATAACGTTTCATAAAATAACGTTTCATAAAATAATTTATGACTTTTCTAAAAATACATAGCGGTTATGTGTTATAGCGGTAATGTGTTCATAACAGTAATGTGTTCATAGCGGTAATGGGTTCATAACAGTAATGTATTCATAACAGTAATGTATTCCTAACGGTAATGTATTCATAGCAGTAATGTATTTATAGCGGTAATGTGTTCATAACAGTAATGTGTTCATAACAGTAATGTATTCATAACGGTAATGTGTTCATAGCGGTAATGTGTTCATAACAGTAATGTATTCATAACAGTAATGTATTCATAGCGGTAATGTGTTCATAACAGTAATGTATTCATAACAGTAATGTATTCCTAACAGTAATGTATTCATAGCGATAATGTGTTCATAGCGGTAATGTATTCATAGCGGTAATGTGTTCATAGCGGTAATGTATTCATAGCGGTAATGTGTTCATAACTTGCTGATGGACCGAAACCTCCCGACTCTCATGAAACTCTCAGCAGTCGGCGAAAAAATAGTCAAAGTGAGGATTTCTGAGACTAGCTAGCGGTCGACTTGGCGCAGTGTGGGCCCACCGCACACACACACACACACACACACACACACACACACACACACACACACACACACACACACACACACACACACACACACACACACACACACACACACACACACACACACACACACACACACACACACACACACACACACACACACACACCATATTTTAAAAGTGACAGTAGAGGTATGTATTGTAAGTATTGATGTTCCAAAAACAAATGATAAAAAAAAGAAGTTGATTGCTGAAAACATCGCGTCAGCATCATAAAAAACATTGAGTGTGTGTGTGTGTGTGTGTGTGTGTGTGTGTGTGGATGTTCATCATGCAAGCTGTCCAAATCTAGAGACTGCATTATCGTCCCATAAATACCTAATGACAAGCACTGCTGAGCACACACACACACACACACACACACACACACACACACACACACAGCTGCACATGTGCACACGGAAGCAAATACCATGAAACACATGCATATTAACGCAAAAACACACACACACAGTACATACAGTACATACAGTACACACACACACACACACACACACACACACACACACACACACACACACACACACACACACACACACACACACACACACACACACACACACACACACACACACACACACACACACACACACACACACACACACACACACACACACACACACACACACACACAGTACATACACAGACACATATGCTTACTCACAGATGCACAAACACATGAAAACGCTCAGAAAATGCTGACTGTGTGTGTGTGTGTGTGTGTATGTTTGTGTATATGTGTGCATGTGTGCATGTGTGCATGTGTGTGTGTGTGTGTGCATGTGTGCATATATGTGTGCATGTGTGTTTTACTTACATCGGTGTGGAGTGTGTTGCATGGTGACCAGGAGGTCTCACGACTGCAAAGCCGTTCTAAAAAAACAAAAGACAGAAATAAACGTAAGATAAGTAAGTTATAACGTCGACATGATGAATGACGATGTGATGAACGTGAGATGACAAAGACGGACAGCTGAGCTTGACGTAGCAGACGCTGTGGTCCAAGGAGATCTCTCAGTGAACATCAACCTGAGATCAGGGAGGGGCCCGGGTGTCTGGCTCAAGGCCCACAGAGAGCGCACGGACATCGGGGTTTGGAAGCCATCACCGATGGGTTAGCTCAATTGTTAGCCAACTTAGTTGTAGTTAGTACTTTCACCTGAGCACTGGCTCCGTTCTTTGGAGACGTGTTAGGAATGAAGCGCGCTTTTGACTTCTGGTGACGAGTTGTTGTGTTCTCTTGCCTACCCTTTGTTGAACGCACACTATTGTAAGTGACTAATATTCTAAATGACTGCTATGTAATGTAATTATAATGTAATGTAATGTTCGGAAGGAAACTGTAATGTTTTATATATTATGTTATTATATATGTGTATATGTATGTATATATTATATTATCATGGCTTGTTAGGAAGGAAATGCAATGTGTTGTATATTATGTTTTTATATATGTGTGTATATATTATATTATTATGGTGACAAGTAGTTCTCTTGTCTACCTGTGGAAGGACCATATCGCAATGTAATGTATTATATATGATGTTATTATATATGTCTATATGTATGTTCGTATATATTATGTTATAATGGTGACTAGTAGTTCTCTTGTCTATCTGTGGAATGACCTTATTGTAATGTAATGTATTTTATAAATAATAAATTATGTAAAATAATGTAATGTGATATGATGTGATATAATGTAATATAATGTAATGTAATGTTAAATAATGTTATGTAATGTATTGTATCTCAGGACCTTTCAGTGGGGAGTCATGTGTGTCACTTCACTCTCCTGCCACCAGGGGCCTGTATACTAACATCAGTGACCATTTTATCATCATAGACAGAAAAACAGAATAAGTAAGGAATATTTTGTTCATTCCACGCATACAACAGTAGCCAATAATTATAAGATATACATTACTATCTATAACGTCAGTTATTGGTTTTTGCAGCGACTTTAATGAGCGGAAATTTCAATATTCTTGTTTTTATGTTCAACATGATGTTATTGTTGTTGTATGAGACTGTTGTTAATAAAGTTGCATTTGAAGCGCGTTATGTGTGTGGACCTGTTAAAGAGCCATCGGCACGTAATCGAACTGATCCGAACCGAAAATACGTCATGACAACCAGGTGAAGGAGGACGAAGGTGTCTGACCTTGAGCTCCCCCTGGGCGACCTTCAGGGCCAGGTCCGTCATGCAGCCCGCCGCCAGCCTGGAGGCGGTGGCCGTGTGCGCCTCGTTCCACACCGTGTCGTTGTCCGTCTGTCGGAGGAGGAGGAGGAGAAGAGGAGGAGGAGGAGAAGAGGAGGAGGAGGAGGAGAAGAAGAGGTAGGGGAAGAAGAGGAGGAGGAGGAGGAGAAGGAGAAGAAGAAGAAGAAGAGGTAGGGGAAGAGGAGGAGGAGGAGGAGAAGAAGAGGAGGAGAAGGAGGAGGAGGAGGAGAAGGAGGAGGAGGAGGAGGAGGAGGAGGAGACGAAGAAGAGGTAGGGGTGGAGAGGAGGAGAAGAAGAGGAGGAGGAGGAGGAGGAGGAGGAGGAGGAGGAGGAGGAGAGGAGAAGAAGAGAGAGAGGAGAGAAGAAGAAGAAGAAGAAGAAGAAGAAGAAGAAGAAGAAGAAGAAGAAGAAGAAGAAGAAGAAGAAGAAGAAGAAGAAGAAGAAGAAGAAGAAGAAGAAGAAGAAGAAGAAGAAGGGGATGAGAAAGATGAAGAGGAGAAGAAGAAGAGAAGGAGGAG
>CM051002.1:24405805-24415805 GCA_027704905.1 Muraenolepis orangiensis | reverse complement strand
GGAAGAAAGAATTTGCGCCATCTTCCATGAGTGGATCTAAAGTGCCCTCTGGTGGACCTTGTGTGTACTGCAGCCTAGTAGACGGCTGCATTTGAATTGTGGGGAATATAATTCATACGCAGGGAATTGAAAACAACCAATCGGCCCAAAAAATGTATACCAAATATGAATATATAATAAAAATAGGGAAAACAAGAAAGAGCCGTTTGATGGCTGCTCAGAATAAATGCCATTTCAGTGCAGACACAACAATATCACTTCTGTGTGTGTATTGGCGTGTGTGTTTCCGTGTGTGTGTTACCATGTGTGTGTTCCCGTGTGTGTGTTGGCGTGTGTGTTTTCGTGTGTGTTTTCGTGTGTGTGTTCCCGTGTGTGTGTGTTCCCTTGTGTGTGATTCTGTGTGTGTTTCCATGTGTGTGTTTCCGTGTATATTTTCCTGTGTGTGTTAGCGTGTGTGTGTTCCCGCGTGTGTTGGCGTGTCCGTGTGTGTGTTTCCGTGTGTGTGTTGGCGTGTGTGTTGGCGTGTGTTGTCGTGTGCGTTCCCATGTGTGTTCCCGTGTGTGTGTTGCAAGTGAGTTCCCGTGTGTGTGTTTTAGCTGTGTGTTTCCGTGTGTGTTCCCATGTGTGTTGGCGTGTGTGTTTCCGTGTGTGTGTTTCCGTGTGTGTGTTGTAAGTGTGTTTGCGTGTGTGTTGCCGTGTGGGGTTCCTGTGCTTGTGTTTCGTGTGTGTGTTCCTGCGTGTGTGTTGCCATGTGTGTTCCTATGTGTGTGTTTCTGTGTATGTGTGTTTCCGTGTGTGTGTCGGTGTGAGCACCTGAGCGAGCGTGTGTGTGGGCTCCACCAGGCTCTCCCGTGAGGCTGTGGACTCAGAGTCGTACACAGAGTCCACGCTGGCGCTGCTGGGCCTCCGCCGGTAGCCGGCCTCGCCTAGTGAGCCAGATTCAGAGCCGCTCACCGACCCCGGGCCGGAACCGGAGCCGGAGCCGATCTCCTCCAGGTCCATGTCCTCTGACGGGATCTGGATCAGACGGGGCTTCTCGTTGGGCTTGGTGTTCAGCTGGGAGAGGAGGTGATATATATATATATATTTATATATAACTATTTCAGATAATTATTTACAAGCATATTACATATCACAAGAACTAGTGTAAAAGTGCAGTAGTACATTAGTGCATTAGTGCATTATGTACAGTAGTGCATTCATGCATTCGTGCAGTAGTGCAGAAGTGTATTAGTACAGTGGTGTATTAGTGCATTAGTACAGTAGTGTATAAGTACAGTAGTGTATTAGTACAGTAGTGCATTCATGCATTCGTGCATTAGTACAGTAGTGTATAAGTACAGTAGTGCATTAGTACAGTAGTGTATTAGTACAGTAGTGTATTAGTACGGTAGTGCAGTAGTGTATTAGTACAGTAGTGTATTAGTACAGTAGTGTATAAGTACAGTAGTGTATTAGTACAGTAGTGTATTAGTACGGTAGTGCAGTAGTGCAGTAGTGTATTAGTACAGTAGTGTATTAGTACGGTAGTGCAGTAGTGCAGTAGTGTATTAGTACAGTAGTGTATTAGTACAGTAGTGTATTAGTACAGTAGTGTATAAGTACAGTAGTGCAGTAGTGCAGTAGTGCAGTAGTGTATTAGTGTATTAGTACGGTAGTGCATTAGTGCAGTAGTGCAGTAGTGTATTAGTACAGTAGTGTATAAGTACAGTAGTGTATTAGTGCAGTAGTTTATAAGTACAGTAGTACAGTAGTGCATTCGTGCATTTGTGGATTGGTGCAGTAGTGCATCAGTGTGAGCCTTGTCTCCCGTACCTTCCCCAGGTGAACGTTGTGCTTGAGTCTCTCCAGCAGGAGGCTGTGGTGGTGGTGCTGCTGCAGGAGGCGCTGTTGCTGGCGGCTGGAGGCCTCGTAGGCCCCCGGCGAGGCCCTGGGGGAGTGGCTGTAGGGCGGGGGCTCAGACCGCGTCCGGATCAGGGGCCTGTGGGTGTCTTCTCCCCCGGTGTCTTCTCCTCCTCCTCCTCCACCTCCTCCACCTCTTCCTACGGCCGGGGGCAGCAGAAGGTGGGGCAGGTGATTCTGGAGTTGCTGAGATAGCGTGGCGAGGCTTTGGACTAGATCAGGATGGGGGAGAGGAGAGAATGGGGGAGAGGGGAGGGGAGGATGGGGGAGAGTGGAGCGGAGGAGAAGAGAGGGAAGAGAAGTAAATGTAAGGATGTGAGGGTGAATGAAGAAGGATTGATGAAGAAAAAAACTGGTGAAGTAAATAAGTTGTTAACACGTTGAAAATCAACGGTCCAGATATGGGACTTAAATAATCAACCGCAGAATTATAATAAAGATACACATTAAATATTCATGACCAAGACGTAAGGACACGATAGGAGAATGAGCCACATATGACAGAACATGGTTCGTTTCAACACAACTGTGATGAAGAAATTAATTAGTGTGGTAACTGGCATTAAAGTGCCACTAGAGGGCGCGTTTGCTCCGTGTTTATATATCGCAACCAAAGCCGTTGACGTTGGTGATCTTAGGATAACACAGGTGGTACGATATGCTTCACACCTGTAACAACCACGAACTTACGCTCTGAATGTTGTGCTGTATTCATGTTTCAATGTATTTTATATTGGCACGATTGGACTTTTAGTGTTTAGTAAAATACTATACAGATATAATGTATTATGATAATAATTATTATTATTAGTATTATTATGTTGTATTGTTATTTAATATTATTAATCTATATGAATATTTCAAATGAACAATAACTTATTATTAATATTACGATTGTTATTATTAATATTATTATACTATTAGTATTGCTATTGTTAGTAGCAGCAGTATATATAATAGGTATTCATATACAGAGGCACATGAGTCACACTCACCACTCAGCAGCTGTGTGTGCAGCAGCCCAGTGTGAGGCTCCAGCACCAGGATGGGCTGCAGGAGCTGGGCCAGCACTGAACTCACACCCTCCAGGGGGAGGTAGACATGGGGCAGGGCAGAGACCTGGAGACCCCTGGACCCCATCAGAGACCCCTGGCTCCGGTCAACCTGGACGTGAGCGAGGAGGGGAGAGGTTAGAGTGGAGAAGATGGGAGGAGAGGAGAGGTGCGGAGAAGAGGAGGAGGGGAGGGAGAGGAAAGGAGAGGTGAGGAGATGGGAGGAGAGAGAGGAAAGGTGAGGAGTGGAGAGGGGAGGAGAAGAGGGGAGGAGAGGAGGGAGAGGAAAGGAGAGGTGAGGAGATGGGAGGAGAGAGAGGAAAGGTGAGGAGTGGAGAGGGGAGGAGAAGAGGGGAGGAGAGGAGAGCAGGGGAGGGGAGGAGAGGGGGAGAGTGGAGAGGGGAGAGAGGAGAGAGGAGAGAGGAAGAGAGGAAGAGAGGAGACAGGAGAGAGGATGAGAGGAGATGAGGGGAGAGAGGAGAGGAGAGGAGAAGAGGGGAGGAGAGGAGAGGAGAAGAGGGGAGGAGAGGAGAGGGGGGAAGTGGAGAGGGGAGAGAGGAGAGGAGAGGAGAAAAGAGAGGAGAGCAGATGAAAGGGTGAGGAGAGGAGAGGAGAGGGGAAGAGAGCAGAGGAAAGGGGGAGAAAAGAGAGGAGAGAGGAAAGGAAAGGAGAGGAGATGGGAGGAGAAGAGGGAAGGAGAGGAGAGGAGGGGAGGAGAGGAGAGAAGGGAGAGAGAAGATGGGAGAGAGGAGAGGAGAGAAGGGGAGAGGAGAGGAGAGGAGAGGAGAGGAGAGAAGAGCGGAGGAAAGGGGAAGAGGAGAGTAGAGAAGAACACTTACCTCAAAGTCAGCCATTACCACAATTATAACATAACATAACATTGTAGCAGTACAATGAGAAGCCTCTACTACCATAGCACAGGACTCACCTGTGCAGGTAGCCCAGCCGTGATGGTGGGCATCCCTGAGCAGCTGGGGAAGCGGGCCAGTGAGCCGTTCTGCAGCATCAGCCTGTTGGCCTGTGGACCACAGGGACCCCATTCAATAAAAGTTACCTCATCATCATTCTTAACAAGGTTTCCAGGGAAGAACATTCTGAACTGCATTTCTCAGATTCCTAAGATTCCCATGTGTTTCTGTTTCGGAAGAAGTTGTTCAATTCGATTCTTATGAACATTCTTCGCAGTGGTCTCACTTTTAGACGAGTGTAAATCAATCACTTTTGTACAGTAAATACCCAAATAAAAGATAAAGATAAACAAATTGTGTAGCATAGCATGTAGAGACCTGTCTTTTTCTATTGCCGGTATAGTAATAATTATAATCATTTTATAGCAAATCAGTGAGTAGCAACACCTTACAATGATATGACAAAAATATTGTAAATATAAGAAATTAAAACTATGAAATCCAAGGCATAATGTTTTAATGCGACAACTTAAGACAGGCAGACTGTAATCTTAAAGTTAAGAAGAAAATCAAGAAGAAATGTAAGATGTTAGTGTTCAGGAATCCCATTTAATCTTCAGTTTTTTCATAATAAATGATCTGAGAAGAAAGATATCACCATTCTTAATATATATTTTGGAGAATAGCAGTATTAACAATCTTGAGAAGAAAATGTTTGTGACTCCGGCTCCAGGGTGGTTTCATTCATCTGGATGAACTGCTATCCATTCTGTTTCTATTTATTCCGTTTCTATTTCTATCCATTCTGTTTCTATTTATTCCGTTTCTATTTCTATCCATTCTGTTTCTATTTATTCTGTTTCTATTTCTATCCATTCTGTTTCTATTTATTCTGTTTCTATTTCCATCCATTCTGTTTCTATTTATTCTGTTTCTATTTCCATCCATTCTGTTTCTATTCATTCTGTTTCTATCTATTCTGTTTCTATTTATATCCATTCTGTTTCTATTCATTATGTTTCTATCCATTCTGTTTCTATTTCTATCCAATCTATTTTTCTTTCTATCTATTCGGTTTCTATTTCTATCCATTGTGTTTAAATTTCTATCCATTATGTTTGTATTTCTATCCATTCTTCATTCACGGGCCAGGAGAGTGTAGAAGTTTGAAGTTTTATTTTGTACTCACTTATTTTTGTTTGTTTGTTTTATTTTAGTAACAGCATTATATGGCATTATATCTATATATATATATATAGATATATATATATAGATATATATATATATCTATATATATATATCGGTGGAAATAAACATTTAAAAGTAAAGGGACTGTCTACAGAGCCTGTGGGAATCAGCGGTCTGTGGCGGAGCAGCTGATTGCAGGAGGCGATGAAAACAGATTCCTATTAATGTTTTAATTAGCGCTCGGTGATCAGGTAACACGGCTCACCTTCTCACATCCCGCTGTTTAAAACATCGTCCACCACTTCGGTGCATTATTTAAAACAATTAGAATTCGACCGACCGCCCGTCCGTCCTTCCCGAAAAACAATGAACTCGATGAACGGGACGAACAGTGAAACACGGAACACAAACTATAACTGAACATATAACATTTGACTTTCATTTTATAGGCTGAGCTAATATTAGTTGTATCAACCAGAGGACGGTTGGAAGACCACCCCTTGTTTTATATCGCTAAATGACTTTTCATGATTGATTGATTGGGGTCATGATTGAACAGGTCACCAGCGCTCACCTCGTGGACCAATCCGGCGGTCAGTGGGCGGGTCCCGTTGTCGGACGATAGGCTGTCATTTGGCGAGCTGCAGCCAGACACCGGGGTACTGCTTCTGGGGGAGGAGTCTGACAGGGGGGGGGGGGGGGGGGGGGCGCATAATTAGGTTAAAGTCGATTCTGAGAGAGAAGAGAAGAAAGCAGCGTTCTCTCAGAAGGTACCTGAGGGCTTGAGGGTCGGGGGGGCGCTGGCTTTACGCTGCAGAGGACTCTGTCTGGTGTTGATGTACTTCTTCAACTTCAACTTCAGGGTGGGCTCTGAGACTAGAGAAGAAACACACACAAACACACACACAAAAAACACACATATACACACACACACGTACAAAAACACACACACACACACACACACACACACACACACACACACACACACACACACACACACACACACACACACACAGGTACACACAGGTACACACAGGTACACACACACACACACACACACACACACACACACACACACACACATACCATGAATATTACAGTCATGTCCAGCATTTTTTATCAGCTCTGAGAGATCTGAAAGGCGTTGTGGTTTGTGAGCTGGTTAGACTGGACTAGCCAGCCAGGCTAAATATAACACACTAACTATCAAATATAACCCACATATGTGTGTTGCACGTCCTCACTTAGGCTGACAGGGCAACGACCGAGCCCTGAGGAACACTGAACCAAAGCACTGCACGGCAACCCAGTGCACAGCAAAAACACTGCACGGCAACCCTGCGCACGGCAACCCAGCGCACGGCAACACTGCGCACGGCAACACTGCGCACGTCAACAATGTGCTGTTTTCGTTGGCGCCGGTCCAATGCAACCCAACCATACAGTCAATCAGTGCCTGTCTCACATCGGATAAGACAGACAGCTCGCTGCCAGCACAGGAGGGTGTGGGGTCTGGGCGTGTGTGCGGGTGCGTGTGTGCGTGCGCGCGCGTGCGTGTGTGTGAATAACAATATTAGGACTGGCCGGTGGTAAGAGACACTCCCTCTGTCGTCCTCTCAGCAGGAGTCCTGCTCGGTCCACACTCCCACGCAGTTCATTTTACACATACCTCGCCGCTACCTTATGTAACCACTTGGACCTCTTTGTGTCTCCCTCTCTCTCACTTATCTTCTCCTTCTCCTTCTCATTCTCATTCTACCCCCCCCCCCCCCCCACCTCATTCTTCTTCTTCTTCTCCTTCTCCTTCTTCTCCTTCTTCTCCTTCTTCTCCTTCGTGCCCCTTAGGTCTTGAGGTGAAGCAGAACTTCCCCACCCCCCTGCTTTCAAAGTCTTTTCTCCCAAGCTCTGAAATGGCCAGCAGTGGAACGAGAAACCTAATAACGGTTTGTTTATACGTCTCCACGTATACAAATCGTTATTAGGTTTCTATGTATTACACTGAACTTGATATCCCCCGACAATAAGCCTGTTGGATATTTTCATGGGGACTCCGGGCCGGTCCACTCCCATTTCAACGACCCGCACAATAATCCGAAGCTCATCGTCGGAAACCGCCGACGGCCCCCCGCGCGCGCACGCACGCACACACGCACGCACGCACGCACGCACGCACGCACGCACGCACGCACGCACACACACACACACACACACACACACACACACACACACACACACACACACACACACACACACACACACACACACACACCACACACACACACACACACACACACACACACACACACACACACACACACACACACACACACACACACACACACACACACACACACACACAGGGACCGCAGCGTCTTAGGGGACAAACAAACATGAAGCACATGAAGGGAGCGGCCAACAGGTGTGCTCACCTGTCCGCCTCAGCGCCAGGTCCCTCCGCTGGTCGGACAGCGTCGGCTTGGGTTTGGGGGGGATGTCGGGATCTGGCCCCAGTTCCCTAGGCAACGGGAGGAGAGTGACATCAGCACCAACAAAAACAATCGGATTCATATTTGACGGGATGCTCCGTTCCCTGGTTCAACGAGGGTCAGCGTAGGTGTTCTGATGGAGGGATGGGATTGGCCTGGTTCACTAGTCCACTAGTTCAGTAGTACACTAGTTCACTATGCCACTAGTTCACTACTTCCTTTGATCAATAGTTCACTGGTTCACTAGTCCACTAGGTAACTAGTTCACTTGATCACTAGTTCACGAGTTCATTAGTTTACTAGTCAATGTCCACTGTTTTTTAATGGTTATTGTAAAGCACTGTTTTGTCGTCAACTAAGAAATGCATCTTACTTCCATGATCTGATATGAGCCTGGAGGACGACGGCCTCACACCTATCTACCTGTATCCTCACCTGTATCCTGTTATATCTCACCTGTATCATGTTGTGTCTCACCTGTATCCTGTTATATCTCACCTGTATCCGGTTATATCTCACCTGTATCCGGTTATATCTCACCTGTATCCTGTTATATCTCACCTGTATCCTGTTATATCTCACCTGTATCATGTTCTATCTCACCTGTATCATGTTATGTCTCACCTGTATCATGTTATATCTCACCTGTATCCTGTTATATCTCACCTGTATCCTGTTATATCTCACCTGTATCCTGTTATGTCTCATCTGTATCCTGTTATATCTCACCTGTATCCTGTTATATCTCACCTGTATCCTGTTATGTCTCACCTGTATCCTGTTATGTCTCACCTGTATCATGTTATTTCTCACCTGTATCATGTTATTTCTCACCTGTATCCTGGAGGAGCAGGGCTCTTGTGGGCGGGGCTAGTTGTCTCCAGAGCGACCCTCTTCATAAGTCTCTCCCGTAGCTTCTGCTTCACAATGGGACTGGCGACAGCGCCTGACAGAACATCGGCGATTATAAAATCAGTTAAGTGCATACCTCCACCGCCACGCCAAAAAGACCCCTGGATCCCAAAAATCCATTAACTGTTCCTTGGCCAATAAGTCATCTAACCACCAAGTTTTGTCCAATTCCATACTACAACAAACTTTTGGAGTTATCTTGCTAACAGACAACACAACAAACCAAAACAAACAGGGGTGAACACATAAGCGCTGGTCCATCTTGGATGGTGAGGAAACTACGAAGAGACTAAGTAGTTTACTATTTTATTCCATATGATTAGTTTAAGTATTATTACAGTACATATTCCAATTATTTAGAATGACTAATTAGTCATTTGGGAAATGCTTTCAACAAAACCGACTTCAAATATGTATGTATAGACGTCATATATACACACACATATATTTCATAAACCCGCATCCGTATTTTAGTATGTGTCCCCCCTGACAGATCTTGTGAATCTGAATATCTATAACTTCATCTAGTTAGAACTACCTACTCTCTGAAAGGACAGAAAGTGGTTTCAAGTGACATATCTCGTTGATGAGCGGAGAGATATACACACGGCCCTTCAATCATTCAGCTCAAAGCTCGTGTCTGATGAGAATCATTTCCTCCTCTTCGGCGGACGTGTTTGGTTCATAGATATGAAATTAATAGAGGTTTCCCCGGACTGGGAGGAGAGAGGCACCGCAGCACCACTGGAAAGCCCCCTGGCTCCATGCGAACATATGGTGGGTTATGACTCACATAAACAATGAACTGGAGAGAACCAGAACACGAGGAAACACCACATGATGGAAACATGCGGCCCGTACTCACTCTGCTCCTTTTTACTCTTGTGCATCAGCTGCCTGAGTTCCTCCTGGTTCCCCTGGTCCATGTCCTGGTTCTCCTGGTCCGTGTCTCCTCCTGGACTGAGGTTGTACTGAAAAAAGAAGAAGAGAATCAAACGTTACATGTTGGTTTTTTTGACCGACCGCGATGATCAGACACAGTCGCACGACTGGACTGGAATTCATCCCCTCATCAATATTCAGGATGTAGTTTATATCCTAGAGACGAAAAACAAAAACATCCCTTCATCCGGACACGGTATTCTTCTTCTACTCGACGACATTCTCTTGAGCCTCCGCCTGCCTCAGCTGCCTGCCTCAGCTACCTACCTCAGCTACCTGCCTCAGCTACCTGCCTCAGCTACCTACCTCAGCTACCTGCCTCAGCTACCTACCTCAGCTACCTGCCTCAGCTACCTACCTCAGCTACCTGCCTCAGCTACCTGCCTCAGCTACCTGCCTCAGCTACCTACCTCAGCTGCCTACCTCAGCTGCCTGCCTCAGCTACCTGCCTCAGCTACCTACCTCAGCTGCCTGCCTCAGCTACCTACCTCAGCTGCCTGCCTCAGCTACCTACCTCAGCTACCTACCTCAGCTACCTGCCTCAGCTACCTGCCTCAGCTACCTACCTCAGCTGCCTGCCTCAGCTACCTGCCTCAGCTACCTACCTCAG
>CM051002.1:24288305-24395805 GCA_027704905.1 Muraenolepis orangiensis | reverse complement strand
ATGTGTTCTGCATGGTACCAGTGGACCTGTTGTTAGGTGCATGTGTTCTGCATGGTACCAGTGGACCTGTTGTTAGGTGCATGTGTTCTGCATGGTACCAGTGGACCTGTTGTTAGGTGAATGTGTTCTGCAGGGTACCAGTGGACCTGTTGTTAGGTGCATGTGTTCTGCATGGTACCAGTGGACCTGTTGTTAGGTGCATGTGTTCTGCATGGTACCAGTAGACCTGTTGTTAGGTGCACGTGTTCTGCATGGTACCAGTGGACCTGTTGTTAGGTGCATGTGTTCTGCATGGTACCAGTAGACCTGTTGTTAGGTGCATGTGTTCTGCATGGTACCAGTGGACCTGTTGTTAGGTGCATGTGTTCTGCATGGTACCAGTGGACCTGTTGTTAGGTGAATGTGTTCTGCATGGTACCAGTGGACCTGTTGTTAGGTGCATGTGTTCTGCATGGTACCAGTGGACCTGTTGTTAGGTGCATGTGTTCTGCATGGTACCAGTGGACCTGTTGTTAGGTGCATGTGTTCTGAATGGTACCAGTGGACCTGTTGTTAGGTGCATGTGTTCTGCGTGGTACCAGTGGACCTGTTGTTAGGTGCATGTGTTCTGCGTGGTACCAGTGGACCTGTTGTTAGGTGCATGTGTTCTGCATGGTACCAGTGGACCTGTTGTTAGGTGCATGTGTTCTGCATGGTACCAGTGGACCTGTTGTTAGGTGCATGTGTTCTGCATGGTACCAGTGGACCTGTTGTTAGGGGCATGTGTTCTGCATGGTACCAGTAGACCTGTTGTTAGGTGCATGTGTTCTGCATGGTACCAGTAGACCTGTTGTTGCACTACCAAGTACAAAAGGCTTCACTTTGAGGCCTCCATGCACATCAACATAATGGATCTTGAATGTAAACGGTGCATGTCGTGGCCAGTTTAATAATAGCAACAGAAACTAAAATATGGGAACAATGTGTTCACCTAACCAGATTTTTTGAATGCCAACATGAATTACAAATTGGGGATGTAACCTAAACGGAACTCCTTAAGAGAAACAATTGCATTGTTTGATTGTTGGCACTCGTTAGCGGGAGCCGGGTGTACAGAGGATGTTATCGCTGTGCTTTGCTTTAAAACACGTTAATCTGATTTAGACGAGTAAACCATTGAACAAAAACCTACAGTCCTCCATAATAACCTTTTGGAGGAGCTGTGTTTGTACGAATCCCCCGACCGACTCAGAGACAGAACCAAATGCACTGAAAGAAGTCACTTCTTTTTTACTCACTACTCATTGTGAGTAAATGAGTTTCACGTGAAACGGAAGCAATGGGTCTGCAGAACGACATTAGTTGGGGCTAATGCAGATGATTAATTCATGTTTATTTTCGAACATACAGTAGATATATCTATATACATGCCAGAACACATGCGCGCGCACACACGCAATGCACATGCACGCACACACATAAAGCAACACAGTAATCTGAGATGGCAGAAAGGAAAGGAGAGAGAATGGAGAGTGGAGGACATGGGGAGGGAAATACAATGGTGGGAGAGCATGGAGGTGTGTGTGTGTGTGTGTGGGTGGGTGTCCATTGCCTCTGCTTGACCCACGAGACACGTCTGTAACAGTACCTCCACAAAAGTTACCTCATCCCCTCCACACAGAGCAGCCCTGAGGACCTGCACTACACACACTTTAATGCATGCACACACACACACACACACACACACACACACACACACACACACACACACACACACACACACACACACACACACACACACACACACACACACACACACACACACACACACACACACACACACACACACACACACACACACACACACTCATTGTGAGTAAATGAGTTTCACGTGAAACGGAAGCAATGGGTCACACACACACACACACACACACACACACACACACACACGCCAATCAGGTCCACACATGACCAGGAAGATCGCCCCTGGTCGTGCCAGTGAATTAGTCAATAGTTTAAAACGGTCGTCATGACAACACAGGGGAAATTCACACAATGAGACACCGAATACTAGAATAACACGTATAGTTACAACCCATCATATCAGAGCACCTTACGTTACACCCGGTGACACATCCTTTGGTTTGGACAAGAACAAGAGCTTCTTTAAAAACAGTCATTTATAACTTATGTATCACTGTGTCGCCACACACTGACAAAACACTGCAACAACTGTACACTTTAAACAGCTTTAAAAGTGTGCGTTAATTTCATAACGAACAGTATATGACGTGCAAGGGTGAAGGATAACTTGTGGACACTGGGCCATTTGAATGAAGTTATGGTAAACGTATGGACACACTTGCATGAGCAGAATGAGAGATTCTACAAGTTGTAAAAAAAGTGTTCAAAAATAACAAAATGATGCCCGTAGTAAGTAAACCCCCTTACCCGTTTAGGACGACTTGTTGTGACCGGTGCGGAAAAAAACCCCGTCCGTGAGTCCCACTCGTCCAGATCAACTGACGTCCATCGACCGAAGTGCGCGTCGCGATACGACCGAGTGACATGAATGACGCCTCCAACTCCCCGTATAACTTCTAACAACAGACACTGATGTGAAACATCTGGCGACACCGCCACCACCACCACCACTACCACTACCACCACACTTGAAGCCAGCTCTCCTCTGTCTGTCTGTCTGTCTGTCTGTCTGGTGGATCCTTCTCTCGCCGACAGAAGTGACGGCGCTAACGCTATAGTATAGTGACTTGACTGGTATCACCTCGACGGACGCGACGGACGCGGTGCACCGGGCGATCTGCTGCTCGGTGTGAGGGCTCCACCTGCTGAGGACTGACGGGGTAATCACGTCATCTCAGTCCCGGGGTTTGGGCTCCTCATGGCACGTCTGAACTAGGTAGTGCTATTGTTACAAAGGAGCCGATGCCGGGTCACGTTTCCAGTAATGACAATCTAATAATAGTGCCTCATTATACCAGGCGTGGCGTGAGAAAACCACACACACACACACACACACACACACACACACACACACACACACACACACACACACACACACACACACACACACACACACACACACACACACACACACACACACACACACACACACGTTTCCGTGTGTGTGTGTGTGTGTGTGTGTGTGTGTGTGCACTCTGCGTGTCGACTCTTGAAGTCCAGTTGAAACCAGTTGTTGTTATTCGGGACTGTCTTCACACCCGGCGGGTCGCACGTGTTATTTGAAACAAATGCAATACACACAGAAAAGTACACACACATCTGCTCCTACGTGTCTGTGAGATGAGGGGGGGGGGGAGGGCTTGGGGGGGCTTGGGGCCGATAAAGACGCAAAGCAAACCTCCTTGATTTACGTTCATTTAAAAAAACAAAAACAACAACAAAGTACATAGCGTCTTTCAAAGCCCAAGACACGACCAGCGCACAGTGGAGCAGTTACACACATACCGTAGTACTAGTGAACACACAACAATACACCCGAAACACGTGGTGGACATAGCAGGGGAAACCGCAGGCAGGGAAAACACACACGCACACGCGCGCACACGCGCACACACGCACACACACATACTGTAGTAGGTCTCGAAGGTGAGGTCAGAGTGGCCGTGTAGAGCCATCTCGACTCCTCCCCCTGTAGTCACAGGAAGCCAATAGGAATGAGAGGAATGCAGTCAGGCAGAGGAGCCCTGGGATGGCAGCAGTGGTAGACAGGGCCGACTGCCAAGAGGGAGGAGGAGAGGGAGGGAGGAGAGGGAAGAGAGGGAGGAGGAGAGAGATGATGAGAGGGAGGAGGAGAGAAAGAGTAGAGGGAGGAGTAGAGCTAGGATAGGGCGGAGGAGAAATAGGGAGAAGAGACAAGAGGAGAGGAATAGAAGAGAGAGATGAGGAGAGGGAGGAGAAAGGAGGAGAGGGAAGAGGAGAGAGAGGAGGAGAGGGAGAAGGAGAGATAGGAGGAGAGGAAGGAGGGGAGAGATGAAGAGAAAGAGGGAAGAGGAGAGAGGATGAGAGGGAGGAGAAAGAAGGAGAGAGATGATGAGAGGGAGGATGAGAGAGAAGAGGAGAGAGAGGAGAAGAGAGAGGAGGAGAGGGAGGATGAGAGAGAAGAGGAGAGAGAGTAGAAGAGAGAGGATGAGAGGGGGGAGGAGGAGAGAGAGGGGAGGAGAGAGAAGAGGAGGAGAGGGAGGAGGAGAAAGGAGGAGATAGAGGAGCAGAGGGAGGAGGAGAAAGGAGGAGATGGAGGAGGAGAGAGTGGAGGAGAAGAAAGGAGAGTGAGGAGGAGAGGGATGTCAACCTGGACCCATGCCAATGAACAGGGAATATAATAAGAGGTATGGTTCCATCCACATACATATGTTTAAAACACATTAAAACATATGCATCATAATAAGATATCAGAGATTTTGAAAACAACCTTTGGAAAAGTTCACTAAGCGCACAAATGTTGTTCTACTGTTCGACAATCGATTGTTCTAGATGTGTGTGTTTGCGTGTGTGCATGTGTGTGTGTGTGTGTGCGTGCGTGTGTGTCTGTGTATGCGTGCGTGTGCGTGTGTGTGCGTGTGCGCGTGTGTGTGCACGCATGTTTAAATGAAAGACCAGCAAAGGAAATATTAGGGCACATTGTTGTGTCACATTATCTGTGTGACAGATAACAGGGCCGAGCCTGAGGGTCTCCAGCATCGGACAAAACACTGAACTGTTTTACACACACACACACACACGCCCACACGCACACGCACGCACGCGCGCGCACACACACACACACACACAACACACACACACACACATTGTCCAACTGAAACAGTGCCGCCCCTGTTGAGCAATAATAACAAGTGTGTGGGTAGAGGTGATTCAAATGCGGACTCTGTTGATTGGCTGTTTTGTCGCTGCTGTAAAGTCTTTCCGTTTCCCCACAACGAGGCTTCAAGGGAACCCGCAGCAGCAGCAGAGCGCCGAGCGGAGCCACGGGGTCTCGGCGAGCTGCGCTGGTTTCGCTGAAGACCCCAGAAGCATCTGTGGAAATGTAACGGAAATGTAAGCAGCCAGGCACCAGCGCTGCACCGCTGCTCATCTCTTCTGGGCTGTTTTGATTCACACGGAAACGTTTGTGTTGCGTCTTAGAAGACCAGCGTATGTGTTTTGTGTTTCAACAGCGCAACATAGTAGGTGTGTTTTTAGTTGGCAATAAGGTCATTTAAAACAGGTAGACAATAGTCACCATATAGTAGTCACTAGTCACTAGTCACCATAATATATATATATATATATGTATATATATATATATATATTATATATATATATATATATATACAGTTGCAAGAAAAAGTATGTGAACCCTTTGGAATTACCTGGATTTCTGCATAAATTGGTCATAAAATGTGTTCTGACCTTCATCTAAGTCACAACAATAACAACAGTCTGCTTAAACTAATACCACACAAACAATTATATGTTTTCATGTTTTTATTGAACACACCATGTAAACATTCACAGTGCAGGGTGGGAAAAGTATGTGAACCCTTGGATTTAATAACCTGTTGACCCTCCTTTGGCAGCAATAACCTCAACCAAACGTTTCCTGTAGTTGCAGATCAGACCTGCACAACGGTCAGGAGGAATTTTGGACCATTCCTCTTTACAAAACTGTTTCAGTTCAGCAATATTCTTGGGATGTCTGGTGTGAATCGCTCTCTTGAGGTCATGCCATAGCATCTCAATCGGGTTGAGGTCAGGACTCTGACTGGGCCACTCCAGAAGGCGTATTTTATTCTGTTGAAGCCATGCTGTTGTTGATTTACTTCTGTGCTTTGGGTCATTGTCCTGTTGCATCACCCATCTTCTGTTGAGCGTCAATTGGTGGACAGATGGCCTTAAGTTCTCCTGCAAAATGTCTTGGTAAACTTGGGAATTCATTTTTCCGTCGATGATAGCAATCTGTCCAGGCCCTGAGGCAGCAAAGCAGCCCCAAACCATGATGCCCCCTCCACCATACTTCACAGTTGGGATGAGGTTTTGATGTTCGTGTGCTGTGCCTTTTTCCCTCCACACATAGTGTTGTGTGTTCCTTCCAAACAACTCAACTTTGGTTTCATCTGTCCACAGAATATTTTGCCAGCAGTGCTGTGGAACATCCAGGTGCTCTTTTGCAAACTTCAAACGTGCAGCAATGTTTTTTTTGGACAGCAGTGGCTTCCTCCGTGGTGTCCTCCCATGAACTCCATTCTTGTTCAGTGTTTATTGACGTATTGTAGATTTGTCAACAGAGATGTTAGCATGTGCCAAAGATTTAAGTCTTTAGCTGACACTCTAGGATTCTTCTTCACCTCATTGAGCATTCTGCGCTGTGCTCTTGCAGTCATCTTTACAGGACGGCCACTCCTAGGGAGCATAGCAACAGTGCTGAACTTTCTCCATTTATAGACAATATGTCTTAGCGTGGACTGATGAACATCAAGACTTTCAGAGATACTTTTGTAACCCTTTCCAGCTTTATGCATGTCAACAATTCTTAATCTTAGGTCTTCTGAGAGCTCTTTTGTGCGAGGCATGGTTCACATCAGGCAATGCTTCTTGAGAATAGCAAACTCAAAACTGGTGTGTGTTTTTTATAGGGTAGGGCAGCTTTAACCAACACCTCCAATCTCATCTCATTGATTGGGCTCCAGGTTGGCTGACTCCTGACTCCAATTATCTCTTGGAGAAGTCATTAGCATAGGGGTTCACATACTTTCCCACCCTGCACTGTGAATGTTTACATGGTATGTTCAATAAAAACATGAAAACATATAATTGTTTGCGTGGTATTAGTTTAAGCAGACTATTAGTCTATTGTTGTGACTTAGATGAAGGTCAGAACACATTTTATGACCAATTTATGCAGAAATCCAGGTAATTCCAAAGGGTTCACATACTTTTTCTTGCAACTGTATATATATATATATATATATATATATATATATATATATATATATATATACACTGTATGAATATATATATATACATTGCAATGTTATGTATTATATATATATAACATAATATATAATACATAACATTAGCTGTATATATATATATATGTATGTATATATATAATAACATAATATAAAATACATAACATTGACCTTATTGCAATGTAATGTATTATATATTATGTTTTCTATATATATATATAATATATATATATAATATATATATATATATAATATATATATAATCATATATATAATAACATAATATATAATGCATTACATTGCAATAAGGTCATTCAACAGGTAGACAAGAGAACTACTAGTCACCATAAGTCATAATTGCATTTCCTTCCTAACAAGCCATAATAATATAATATATACATACATATACACATATATAATGAACTAAATGTATAATACATTACATCTCCTTCCTAACAAGCCTCCAAGAGTAGAATCAGTGCTGAGGTAAAAGTACAAGATTTCATTAGAGTTCATTTAGTTATATTTTGTTTATACTAGTTTAGCTTAGTTTAGTTTGTTGTTATTTAGTTTTTAGCTTTAGGTATTGGTATATTTTGTGTGCATTTATTCCCCCTGTTTTAACTGTTGCACCTTAATTTCCCTCGGGATAAATAAAGTTATCTTGAATCTTGAATAAGTTGTCTCCATAGATTTGAAGATTTTTAAGTACATCAAACTACAATCATCAAACTACAATGATAAACAGTGAAGCCAATAGACACACAGAGATAATAAGCAAAAGCTAATGAACCAGCACCGGAAATCTATTTAGATATATGCAATATATCTTCTAGTTTGTAGTAGGCTTGCGGTTCACTTTTATCAGTTGGAATTCATCAGTTGATAAAATAAATTGCATCTCAAAATAAATAGTTTGTATCTCATACAACAGTTGGATATTTTAATCCAGAAATGGTATGACAAAGATATATTCCTATTACGTTGAACTATAGACTTGTAAAACACATCTGTGTTACTACTACGAACTACTGCTTTATGTCAAATATATCCATGCCATGAGTGTAGTTCTCCACCAGGGGGTGTTGGCCAGATACGACTAAGTGGGTACAACAAGACAACAACAACAAGAGGGTATTGCACATAAGATTTTCACTCACTGCTTTTTGTGTAAACTGACAAAGTGACAATAAACTTGACTTGACTTGACTAATATTGTTTGCATCTGTCATGTTGAAGTTAACTGCATGCATCTAGCAAATCACTTTTACTAGTCTGTACTGTTTGGACAAACAAGCCATTTCACTTTGTTGTATCCATCAAATGTGATGAGCATTAGCTCTTCTTCCTCAGTACAAACACTGACCCTTCCTGTGTCTCCTCTCCTCTCCCTCCCTCCCTGTGTCTCCTCTCCTTCTCTTTCTCCCTCCCTCTCTCATTCCCTCTGTCTCCTCTCCCTCTCTCTTTCCCTCCTTGTGACTCCTCTCCCTCCCTGTGACACCTCTCCCTTCCTCTCTCCTTCCTTCTGTCTCCTCTCCCTCCCTATCTCTCCCCCCTCCCTCCCTGTGACTCCTCTCCCTCCCTCCCTCTCTCCCTCCCTGTGTATCTCTCCCTCCCTCTCTGTGTCTCCTCTCTCCCTCTCTCCCTCTCTCCCTCCCTGTGTCTCCTCTCTCTCCCTCCCTGTGTCTCTTTCCCTCCCTCTCTGTGTCGCCTCTCCCTCCCTCGCTCCCTCCCTGTGTCTCCTCTCACTCCCTCCCTGTGACTCCTCTCCCTCCCTCTCTGTGTCGCCTCTCCCTCCCTCGCTCCCTCCCTGTGTCTCCTCTCACTCCCTCCCTGTGACTCCTCTCCCTCCCTCTCTGTGTCGCCTCTCCCTCCCTCTCTCCCTCCCTGTGTCTCCTCTCTCTCCCTCCCTGTGTCTCCTCTCACTCCCTCCCTGTGACTCCTCTCCCTCCCTCTCTGTGTCGCCTCTCCCTCCCTCTCTCCCTCCCTGTGTCTCCTCTCTCTCCCTCCCTGTGTCTCTTTCCCTCCCTCTCTGTCTCCTCTCTCTCTCTCCCTCTCTGTGTCTCCTCTCTCTCCCTCCCTGTGTCTCTCTCCATCCCTCTCTGTGTCGCCTCTCCCTCCCTCTCTCCCTCCCTGTGTCTCCTCTCACTCCCTCCCTGTGACTCCTCTCCCTCCCTCTCTGTGTCGCCTCTCCCTCCCTCTCTCCCTCCCTGTGTCTCCTCTCTCTCCCTCCCTGTGTCTCCTCTCACTCCCTCCCTGTGACTCCTCTCCCTCCCTCTCTGTGTCGCCTCTCCCTCCCTCTCTCCCTCACTGTGTCTCCTCTCTCTCCCTCCCTGTGTCTCCTCTCTCTCCCTCCCTGTGTCTCCTCTCTCTCCCTCCCTGTGTCTCCTCTCTCTCCCTCCCTGTGTCTCTCTCCATCCCTCTCTGTGTCGCCTCTCCCTCCCTCTCTCCTTTCCTGTGTCTCTCTCCCTCCCTCTCTGTGTCTCCTCTCTCTCCCTCTCTCCCTCCCTGTGTCTCCTCTCTCTCCCTCCCTGTGACTCCTCTCCCTCCCTCTATCCCTCACTGTGTCTCTCTCCCTCCCTCCATGTATCTCCTCTCCCTCCCTCTCTCCCTCCCTGTGTCTCTCTCCCTCCCTCCATGTGTCTCCTCTCCCTCCCTCTCTCCCTCCCGATCTCTTCAGATTTACTCCCATGAGAGAACTGAGGAACGACCCGGAGCCTTCAGATTTGGTTTGATTCAGGTTTCAGGTTTGATTTAGACGACAGGAACGTGACTTCCTTCACAGAGATTAGACCACTTGACTATGAACGAGAGAAAGAGAGAGAAAGATAGAGAGAGAGATAGAGAGGGGGGGGGGGGGGAGGGGGGAAAGAGAGAGAGAGGGGGGGGAGAGGAAGTGGATAGAGAGCGAGAGAGAGAGACAAGATGACAAATGTTTGGAACGTGAAAAAACTCAAGTTATCAGCTGTTCTTAATTCTTACATCCTGAGTCTGAAACCAACCTTGACGCTTCCCCTGAACCGGAGACAACACGACCACAACAACAGAATCAACGGGTTGTTGTGCAAAAGACAGGCGAAAGAGTGTATTGTGTGGGGGACAGGAGAGACAGTGTGTTGTGGGGGAGATAGGAGAGACAGTGTTTTGTGATGGGGACAGGAGAGACAGTGTTTTGTGTGGGGGACAGGAGAGACAGTGTTTTGTGATGGGGACAGGAGAGACAGTGTTTTGTGTGGGGGACAGGAGAGACAGTGTGCTGTGATGGGGACAGGAGAGACAGTGTGTTGTGTGGGGGACAGGAGAGACAGTGTGTTGTGGGGGGGACAGGAGAGACAGTGTTTTGTGATGGGGACAGGAGAGACAGTGTGTTGTGTGGGGGACAGGAGAGACAGTGTGTTGTGGGGGGGACAGGAGAGACAGTGTGGTGTGAGGGGGGACAGGAGAGACATTGTGTTTTGTGTGTGGACAGGAGAGACAGTGTGATGTGGGGGGACAGGAGAGACAGTGTGGTGTGAGGGGGGACAGGAGAGACAGTGTGGTGTGAGGGGGGACAGGAGAGACAGTGTGTGGTTGCTAATGCTACAACATCTTTAAGTTATGGAGTCACAGACGACGGAGGAAGGAAACCCTTTTTGGGTGTGATTGTGTTTCAAGTTATTCTAATGTGTGTTTTTGTGGTTATGAGGTGGAACTAACATACAGGTATATATAGTATATACACACACACACACACACACACACACACACACACACATACAGGATATAAATATTCAAAACAAGTGAAGCAAATGTTGAGAAGTTCAAGATGGAGGAATCAAGTTAAGTTGTTTTTCTCCCCCCTTAAATGTTCCTGTGTGTGTAAGAGTGTGTGTGTGTGTGTGTGTGTGTGTGTGTGTATGTGTGTGTGTGTGTGTGTGTACCAGTGGCGGCTGGTGGTCTTTGAAATGGGGGAAGCTCAGTTTAGGCCTACGTCATCAAATGTGTCAGTTATTACATTTGTTGTTATTGATATGTGAATTCTGCCCTCCTTTCTTTTTCTAGGAAATGGTCTGTTCCCCTGACATACCGACTTGACCAGTTTGCTCTCAATGGCCAGCAGAGCAAGGTTGCTGAAACCGTTCTTACTTTTTCTGAGCAGGAGAAGCTCCTCTATACACCTGCTCATGTACTGTAGCTCCAATTGCTGTAGACAATGTACAATGTTTATATACATAACCAATGTCAGACATTAGCTTGTATAGCTGAGACATTGCTATATACAACTCCATGTCTTTAAAAAACAATAAGAAGTCCCACAACTTCCCCCTGTTGCCCTGAACCGAGCTGAAAATAAACACATTTTAATAAACTGAAACTAAAGCAAGTAACACACTCAATCACTCTATATTTACAATTTGATTTACACATTCATTCACATGTTCAAATAGCAGAAGCTTGTCTCACAACTTAACTTGCCAACTGAGCTTGAATTCCTCTTGACGCCGAAAATAACAATAAAACGAGTCAAGAAAGACGTCCCGCCCCTTTTGAGAGTTCCTCCAATCATCATACAGCAGCCCAGCGTCCAGTCCAACCTCCCTGTCCATCGACTCCCAGTGAAGCGGTGCGTCCAGACATGACGTTTTAAAAGCATATTGTCAAATTAAATGTCTAGCTTTGCTGTACTGAAACAAAGTGTATTCTGAAGTGCCATTGAACCCCAGAGACGCTGAGCTTCAATGCATTTCATGGGTCGTCCTCCCATGGGCTTCTATAAGAAATAAATCAAGTTAAACTAAGTCGACCTGCGAGAAATTATTGCTGAAAGAACTTGCCGTGAAGTTAAACACTTTTTAGCCAGAAATAATAATAAATAAATAAATAAGAGACTTTATGCAATATTACATATTTAATTGACTAACATCTTTCATGATATCTTAGAGGAGGCTGGGCTTCCCTTGTAGTCTTAGAGCAGTCGCCACTGGTGTGTACGTGTGTGTGTATGTGTGTGTGAGTGTGTAAGAGTGTGTGTGTGTGTGTGTGTGTGTGTGTGTGTGTGCGTGTGTGCGTGTAAGAGTGTGTGTGAGAATGTGAGATAATACATCTATGATAGACATAGTTCAATTCAATTCAAATACGCTTTATGGGCACAACAGTTATATGTCACCATGTTTCAAAGCAATAGCATGACACCAAGCTATAAATAGATAGCGGAAATAATACAGAACAGTCTCTCTCTCCCCCGTCTGTGTCTCTCTCCCGGGTTGTAACTAGAGCCTAATTGGTTTGCGTGTCCTCGTTCGCCGGCGCTCTGGTGCTTTCCTCGGAACCGACGGGGTCGCCGCGGCAACCGCGTCTGTTCCCCATTTGTCTCCCGCCACAAAACGACACGGAACAAGAACAAGAACAGAGACACTCAAAACTTGTCTTTCCACGGCGTAGAGATCAAACACAGAGAGGAAACGAGACAGAACCGAACCAAAAACCCAGCTCACAACCAACCAACCAACGGTCAACCAACGTCAACGTCCCCCATAACTATCCGTCTCTTCGTAAAGTCAAGTGAGAAGTCAGGTCCTTACCGGCTTTTGGGTGTCGACCATCCAATGTGAATCTTCCTCGGTAATCCCTGATGGGTCAGATGAAGAAACAGAGTGGAGGAGATGGAGGAGGAGGAGGAGGAGGAGGAGGAGGAGGAGGAGGAGGTGGTGCTGGTACAGTAGATAGCAGTGTGTGCATACAGCCGGGCTGCAGGAGAGTGGTGTGGTCTGACAGAGACAGGCACAACTGCTCGGCCCAGACGCCTTGCATCAAAACTTCTCATGAGTGACTCCCCCTCTCCCTTTCTCTCTCTCTCTCTCTCTCTGTGAACCCCCCTCTGTCTCTCCTCACCCGATCCTGTCTTCTGCCGCTCTCTTCTCACTTCCTTTCTCTGAGTTGCTCATCTCCTCTGCGGCTAGAAGACCCAGTTGCTCGGCTTCATCACATCGCTGAAACTGATTCGTTGACAGCGCGCCTCCACCATCTCCGAAAAGAGAGAGAGAGAGAGAGAGAGAGAGAGAGAGAGAGAGAGAGAGAGAGAGAGAGAGAGAGAGAGAGAGAGAGAGAGAGAGAGAGAGAGAGAGAGAGAGAGAAGTGAAAGAGGGGGGGGGGTAGGGGGAAGAGAGAGAGAGTGACAGACAATAGCAGGAAACATTGCATCAGGATACACACACACACACACACAAACACACACACACACACCGAACCAAAACAACCCTGGTTTATATTTTAGTTTGCAGGCGTTGAGAGGCATAGCAAAAGTGTTTCCCTTGAATTTGAGACAAAACAATATTTCCTCTGCCAAGTTCTTTGGACATTCTTCCGTCGTTTGTTCTCCTGTGAAACAGAGCAGTCAGATTTGGCACTTAGAATATATTATTAGCTCCATGAAAGCCTCTTGGAGGGGAGTAATTCACTCATATAAGATGAATATTTTTAATGAAAATACTGTCTTTATATGTTCTATATATATTCTATAACAACAAATTGTGTGTAAAGGGGAGGGGTGACGACGGGTTGTAAAGTCTAATCAGGAGGAACAACAAAGCTATCTCACTTTTGGTAAAGTTCCTCCGGACATCCCAGGAGACGTGTGCCTGTGTGCCCTTGAGCCACACGTCGACTCTGACTCTCACACGTGTTTGAAGTGTGGAATCGTTGTCCTACGGAAAAAGAGAGCGCGCGAGCGTCCAAACCTGTTGAACCTGTTTGAGCTCTGTGACCCCGGGGTGACACGGGGAAAACACACACACAAGCAGAGCATTCACTGTGATGACTCGCACAAGGCCTCGGATTTCACCGAGGTTATTAGATTTCAGCCTGACTGAATTTAACTACGGGGGAGTGGAAAGAGATGCCAGGATGTTGGGTGGATTGGGACGGGGTGGTGGTGGTGGTGGTGGAGGTGGCGGTGGAGTTGGTGGTGGTGGTGGTGGTGTAGAAGGTGGTGATGGAGGTGGTGCTGGTGGTGGTGGTCGATGGTAGTGGAGGTTGTGGAGGTGGTGGTGGTGGTGGAGGAGGTGGTGGTGGTGGAGGTGTTGGTGGTGGTGGTGGTGGAGAAGGAGCTGGCGGTGGATGATAGTGGTGGTGGTGGTGGTGGTGATGGGGATGGAGGTGGTGGTGGTGAAGGTGGTGAGGTGGTGGAGAAGGTGATGGAGGAGGTGATGGAGATGGAGGTGGTGGTGTTGAAGGTGGTGGAGAAGGTGGAGGAGGTAGTGGTGGTGATGGAGGTGGTGGAGGTGGTGGTAGAGGTGGTGGTGAAAGTGGTGGTGGTGGTGGTGCTGGTGGTAGAGGAGGTGATGGTGGTAAAGGTGGTGGTGGAGGAGGTGATGGTGGTGAGGTGGTGGAGAAGGTGGTGGAGGAGGTAATGGTGGAGAAGGTGGTGGAGAAGGTAATGGTGGAGGAGGTGGAGGTGGAAGAGGTGGTGGTGGATGGTGGTGAAGGTGGTAGTGGTGGTGGTGATGGTGATGGAGGTGGTGGTGGTGGTGGAGGTGGAGGTGACAGACCTGGACCCTGTGTGGACAGACCTGAACCCTGTGTGGACAGACCTGGACCCTGTGTGGACAGACCTGAACCCTGTGTGGACAGACCTGGACCCTGTGTGGACAGACCTGAACCCTGTGTGGACAGACCTGATTCCCACATTCAGATTGTTTCTTTGAAGGCCCTCACACCAAAAAAGATACGTTTGTTTTGTGAAAGATTATCCCGCAACACAAATGCTAGTTTCATCTATGTGGGTTTGTCAGTTTCTCAGAACATTTTAGGATTAAAAGATGAAACCCCCAAAAATCAGTGCAGTGGATTTACAATTTACAATTACAACACCTTTGTAATTTGATGACCGTGGACTTTGATGCACGGCGAACCAGGAAACCCGAAACGATCCGATGGTCTGTTGCCGAGGGATACGAGCTCTGTGAAGGGGGATACGAGCTCTGTGAAGGGGATACGAGCTCTGTGAAGGGGGATACGAGCTCTGTGAAAACACAGACGGTCTGTTTCAGAATCTGAAGGCACAGGAGGTGGACCGGTAAGGTGCTTCACATTCATGAAGAACGCTGTAACTTGAAATTGCACGATGCTGCTGCACTACTGTCATGAAAAAATATTTTTGCACCATCCACCACATGTATATATCATTCTTTAGTCACTTTATTGTTCATTTTATTATGTACAGTATTGTTGTAGTATAGTGTTATTTATAGTATATAGGATAGTATAATGTAGATAGTATATAGTGTTGTTTATTGTATAGTATTGCATAGTTTAGTATAGCATACTATAATCGTGTTGTTGAATTTGATACTGCGGAAGGGAATGGGGAGTAAGCATTCCATTGTTACACATGCTACGCATTGTTACACATAAAGAATGTAGAATCTTAAATCTTGACTAGTAGTTATCTTGTTCATCTGTTGAATGACATTGGATATTTAAAGTGGAGACATGGAGAACCTTATTGTTCTCGTTCCACTGCCTTGTTCTACCCTTCACCCCTCGATGGCGACCCCTTGATGGTGACCCCTCGATGGTGACCACTTGATGGTGACCACTCGATGGCGACCCCTCGATGGTGACCCCTCGATGGCGACCCCTCGATGGTGACCCCTCGATGCTGTCCACTCGATGGTGACCCCTCGATGGCGACCCCTCGATGGTGACCCCTCGATGGTGTCCACTCGATGGTGACCCCTCGATGGCGACCCCTCGATGGCGACCCCTCGATGGCGACCACTCGATGCTGTCCACTCGATGGTGACCCCTCGATGGTGACCCCTCGATGGCGACCCCTCGATGGCGACCCCTCGATGGTGACTCCTCGATGGCGACCCCTCGATGGTGACTCCTCGATGGCGACCCCTCGATGGCGACCCCTCGATGGCGACTCCTCGATGGCGACCCCTCGATGGTGACCCCTCGATGGTGACTCCTCGATGGCGACCCCTCGATGGTGACCCCTCGATGGTGACCTCTCGATGGCGACCCCTCGATGGCGACCCCTCGATGGTGACTCCTCGATGCTGACCCCTCGACGGTGACGAGAGGATGCGGGAGCTTCCTGAGAGATCACGGTCCTCCACACCAAACACGGATCAACACCTTGTTGTCTGTCAAGTATTTTTTCTCATTTTCTTTCTCTCTCTCTTCTCACCTTTGTTAAGCGATATTACCTGAGTCTGGGCACTAAGGAGGGAAGGATGGAGCGAAGAAGGTAGAGGACAGGGGAGGAGGGAGAGGAGGGGAAGGAGGGAGGGACGGATGATCGAGGAGTGGAGGAAGGGAGGGGAGAAGCCACCATGTGTTGGTTGGTGGAGATTTTGCCCCTGGTAGGGCCTCTCTCTCTCTCTCTCTCTCTCTCTCTCTCTCTCTCTCTCTCTCTCTCTCTCTCTCTCTAGTTATAAATAGAGCAGGTAGGTACCCATGGGACTTGGGGGAGATATTGGGAGACAGAAGAGGCAAATGGCCGTCCTAATTGGCCAAAGACAAACAGCTGGGGGGATATTGTGATACTGACACGGTGTGTGTGTGTGTGTGTGTGTGTGTGTGTGTGTGTGTGTGTGTGTGTGTGTGTGTGTGTGATGTGCGTACGTGTTTTCACATGCAGCTGTGGACTGTCTTTCAGGCTATAAGTCTTCTGAAATTGGTACATTGTTTAAGACACGCACACACACACACACACACACACACACACACACACACACACACACACACACACAAACACACACACACACACATATACACACACACACACACACACATACACAGCAGGAAAGTGCCCTGAATAATGAAAGAATGTGGAACATGAAGTAAGGGAACAGCTGGAGAGAGAGAGAGAGAGGGGGGGGGGGGTGAGAGAGGGTCTGTGTGAGAGAGAGAGAGAGAGAGAGAGAGAGAGAGAGAGAGAGAGAGAGAGAGGTTCATACAAGGGAACGGGGTAAAGTGTTAAGATGACGAGGGGGGGGAAAATGTTTAATGATTTTTTAATAAGTGATTGAGGGAGCGTGCAGAACAGACTTCCTGGTGAGCAGGAGGTTCTTAAAGAAGACTTTGGTCACGTTAGTGACCACAGTCGTTTCGGTGGAACCCGGAAAGGCAAGCAGATGTTTGGTTCAGCTGGTGCAGAGTCCACCGGGAGGATAGTGTTATGAACAGTTACACACACATGCACCACACACACACACACATACACACACACACACACGTACATACACTGACACACACATGTACACACACTGACACACACACATGTACACACACTGACACACACACACTGACACACACAAACATACATGTAAAAGGCAGTAGTGGTAGAAGGCTGTACTGTTTTTAATAATTTGAAAGATTTGAGATTTGAAAAAAAAACATTAGTCCCCTTGCTCTCCCTTCACCTGCTTGTCACGCCCATCTCGTCACCTGCACCATGGTTGCCCCGCCCATCTCCTCACCTGGTTGCCACGCCCATCTCCTCACCTGGTTGCCCTGTCCATCTCCTCAACTGGTTGCCACGCCTATCTCCTCACCTGGTTGCCCCGCCCATCTCCTCACCTGGTTGCCCCGCCCATCTCCTCACCTGGTTGCCCCGCCCATCTCCTCAACTGGTTGCCACGCCTATCTCCTCACCTGATTGCCCCGCCCATCTCCTCACCTGGTTAACCCACCCATCTCCTCACCTGGTTGCCCCGCCCATCTCCTCACCTGGTTGCCCCGCCCATCTCCTCACCTGGTTAACCCACCCATCTCCTCACCTGGTTGCCCCGCCCATCTCCTCACCTGGTTAACCCACCCATCTCCTCACCTGGTTGCCCCGCTCATCTCCTCACCTGCACTTCTGGTACCTCGTTCCGTGGTTTGTCCCTAGTAGTATAAACACCTTGTATTCTCTGCCTGCTCCCTGTAGGCTGTGCCTGCCTGTGTGACCGATCTCCCGCCTTTTGACTTGACTGCCTGTTTACTGAACACCTAAAGACCTAAAGACCTAAACACCAGAACACCTAAACATCAGAACACCAGAACACCAGAACACCGAAACACCTGAAACACCAGAACACCAGAACACCTAAACACCTAATCACCGAAACACCTAAACACCTGAACACCTAAACACCTAAACACCAGGACACCAGAACACCTGAACACCAGGACACCAGAACCTAACACCTGAACACCAGGACACCAGAACACCTAAACACCTGAACACCTAAACACCTAAACACCTAAACACCAGAACACCAGAACACCAGAACACCTAAACACCAGAACACCTAAACACCTGAACACCTAAACACCAGAACACCTAAACACCAGAACACCTAAACACCTAAACACCTAAACACCAGAACACCTGAACACCTAAACACCTAAACACCAGAACACCTAAACACCTGAACACCAGAACACCTGAACACCTAAACACCAGAACACCTAAACACCTAAACACCTAAACACCAGAACACCAAAACACCGAAACACCGAAACACCAGAACACCAGAACACCAGAACACCTAAACACCTAAACACCTAAACACCTAATAGTAGTATAAACACCTTGTATTCTCTGCCTGCTCCCTGTAGGCTATGCCTGCCTGTGTGACCGATCTCCCGCTTTTGACTTGACTGCCTGTTTACTGAACACCTAAAGACCTAAAGACCAGAACACCTAAACATAAGAACACCAGAACACCTAAACACCGAAACACCAGAACACCTAAACACTTAAACACCTAAACACCAAAACACTTAAACACCAGAACACCTAAACACCAAAACACTTAAACACCAGAACACCTAAACACCAAAACACTTAAACACCAGAACACCTAAACACCAAAACACCGAAACACCAGAACACCTAAACACCAAAACACCGAAACACCAGAACACCTAAACACCTAAACACCAGAACACCAGAATACCTAAACACCAGAACACCAGAACACCTAAACACCTAAACACCTAAACACCAGAACACCTAAACACCTAAACACCTAAACACCAGAACACCAAAACACCGAAACACCAGAACACCAGAACACCTAAACACCAAAACACCAGAACACCTAAACATCAGAACACCTGAACACCTAAACATCAGAACACCTGAACACCTAAACACCAGAACACCTAAACACCTAAACATCAGAACACCTGAACACCTAAACACCAGAACACCTAAACACCTGAACACCTGGTCATCAGAACACCTAAACACCAGAACACCAGAACACCTAAACACCAGAACACCTAAACACCAGAACACCTAAACACCTAAACACCAGAACACCAGAACACCTAAACACCAGAACACCAGAACACCTAAACACCTGAACACCTGAACACCTAAACACCAGAACACCAGAACACCTAAACACTGAAACACCAGAACACCTAAACACCAGAACACCTAAACACCTAAACACCTGGTCATCAGAACACCTGGTCATCAGAACACCTAAACACCAGAACACCTAAACACCAGAACACCGAAACACCAGAACACCTAAACACCTAAACACCGAAACACCAGAACACCGAAACACCAGAACACCGGAACACCTAAACACCTGAACACCTAAACACCTAAACACCTAAACACCAGAACACCTAAACACCGAACACCGGAACACCTAAACACCTGAACACCTGAACACCAGAACACCTAAACACCAGAACACCAGAACACCTAAACACCTAACACAGACACCTAAACACCTAAACACCAGAACACCTAAACACCAGAACACCAGAACACCTAAACACCAGAACACCTAAACACCAGAACACCTAAACACCAGAACACCTAAACACCTGAACACCAGAACACCTAAACACCTAAACACCAGAACATCTAAACACCTAAACACCTAACACCTAAACACCAGAACACCTAAACACCTAAACACCTGAACACCAGAACACCTAAACACCAGAACATCTAAACACCTAAACACCTGAACCCTAACACCAGAACACCTAAACACCAGAACACCTAAACACCAGAACACCTAAACACCTGAACACCAGAACACCTACACTAACACCAGAACATCTAAACACCTAAACACCTGAACACCTAAACACCAGAACACCTAAACACCTAAACACCTAAACACCTGAACACCTAAACACCTAAACACCAGAACACCAGAACACCAGAACACCTAAACACCAGAACACCTAAACACCAGAACACCTAAACACCTAAACACCTACCAGAGAACTTTACAAGGTTGCATTTCTAAAGCTATTCTGTGTCACACGCATGGACATGTATTTCTTACGAAACCCCCCGACGGATCAGACAGATGTGTGCGTGTGTGTGTGTGTGTGTGTGAAGTGTGACACAGCGAGGCACACCTGTTGTTCGGCAGCGGAAATGCACCACTCCATCACCACAACACACACACACACATACACATACCCAACTTTTTTTTTCTTTGCAAATGTCAACCTGCATGGGAACCACCCCCCCAATCCCCCCCCCTCACACCCCCAAACACACACACATACAAATACGCAGAACTATGAGGTGTACTGCATATACATATGTAGCTGTGGCTGTAAGTAGGCCACACAACCACTGTGTGTGTGTGCGTGCGTGTGTGTGTGTGTGCGAGTGCATGTGTGTGTGTGTGTGTGTGTGTGCGAGTGCATGAGTGCGAGTGTGTGTGTGTGTGTGTGTGAGTGCATGAGTGTGTGTGTGTGTGTGTGTGTGTGTGTGTGAGTGCATGAGTGTATGAGTGTGATGTGTGTCGTGTGTGTGTGTGTGTGTGTGTGTGTGTGTGTGTGTGTGTGTGTGTGTGTGTGTGTGTGTACTGAAGTAGTATGTTCAGGAAACCACAATCCTTGCGTCTATGACATTTAAAAATGCCCACTTACCCTTCAACACTTTAACTCACACTTACATGAACAACATATGAACATAACATTAAAACATATCAACATTACATTAAAACATATCAACATAACATGAACAACATATCAACATAACATGAACAACATATCAACATAACATAAACATCATAACAACAGAACATGAACAACATATCAACCTAACATTAAAACATATCAACATAACATGAACAACATATCAACATAACATGAACAACATATCCACATAACATGAACAACATATCAACATAACATGAACAACATATCAACATAACATGAACAACATATCAACATAACATGAACAACAGATCAACATAACATGAACAACAGATCAACATAACATGAACAACATATCAACATAACATGAACAACAGATCAACATAAAATGAACAACATATCAACATAACATTAAAACTTGAAAGATGATAGAGCAGTACTTTGATTGGACCAGTAAATGACTACATGACTGTACTGTACTGTTTTGTTACAGTAAAGTAATGACTGTAATGATAGTTTTATCCACAGGCAGTGTGCCTACTGAACTGCTAGGAGTGCTGCCACTATCATAACATGGTCATTAACATTACACTGTCATACTTTGCTGGACTTTCTGGACTCATAATTTACTGCACTGTATCCGTGTTGCTGCTGCACTGCTGGCACTTTAAATGCTTTAAAATATTTTTTTACAATTCAAAACTTGTAAATATCATCCGTCACTATATTGTTCTTTTTATGTTCATTTTTATTGTATATAGTATTTTTTTATAGTTTTGTTTTAAAAAGTCATACTGCGGGAGGGAATGGGGAGTAAGCATTCCATTGTACTGGTTGCAAATGGCCAATAAAACATCTTGTCTCTTGTATCTTGTACTGTACTGTGATTGGACCAGTAAAGTAATGACTGTACTGTACTGTATTGTAACAGTAAAGTAATGACTGCACTGTACTGTGATTGTAACAGTAAAGTGTACTCAGTAAAAAAAGATTGGAGCCCATGGGGAGAATCCTCATTCATCTCAGACTCCAGACTTGTCAGCAATCCAAGATTTATTCATTTGTGGACAACTTTCCATACAAATGGATGATCATTTCCTCCACCTGAACCCTGTGGTGTTGAAAACCTTGTCTCTGAGGTTTGGACGTGAAGAAGCACAGTGACATTCTGAGTCCCTGGGAATTGAATCGCAGCAGGAAAAAAATAAGGAAATGTTGAAATGATTTCATGTTTTGACTGTTAATTAGATTTAGCTGCTATTTTTTTTTCAAAAGGAGAAAACTCCCTCATGTAGTATAACACTCTCTCACACACACACACACACACACACACACACACTTGTTTCAGACCCAAGGTGGTCGTTGTAGCTGACCAATAGTAGCTGACCAAACCATCAATCATCTGATGGTAAACTATTTATTTGAACCCTTCCAGTCTGGGTTTAGAACCTTCTACTCCACTGAAACTGCTGTGACTCTGAAACTAAATTAGTTAATGATCTTCCCCTTACAATGGACAGCAATGCAAGCTCCTTGCTGGTGCTGCTCGACCTTAGTGCCGCCTTCGACCCAATCGACCACAGCATCCTCCTTGATCGTCTCGAAAAACGATGTTGGCTCTTCTCTGGTTCAGATTTTACCTCACAAATCAAAAACAATTTGTTCTTTGTGATGATTCACAATCAAATCACTGTAACCTAAGCTTTGGTCTTCCCCAAGGGTCGGGCCTTGGTCCTCTGCTCTTTGCAATCTACATGCTCCCTCTTGGTGATATTATTTGCAGTTATGGAATGAGTTTTCACTGTTATGCTGACGACATCCAAATCTATATTCCTATCAAACGTCAAACGACTCCTCCCAGATCCAGAAAGTTGAATCCTGCCTGACTGCAATTAAAAGATGGATGTCCCAAAACTACCAACAACGCAACAACGACCACGATTTGAAGATGTCACTCTGTTGTTTGAGGGCTCTACTGTGGCTCAAAGCTCTTGTGTTCAAAATCTTGGTGTCTTGTTTGACCCGATGCTATCTTTCAATGAACATGTAAAATTAATAACCAGAACTGCATTTTTTCATCTTAGAAACATTGCTAGAATTAGACTAATGCTGTCTGCCGCAGATGCAGAGACACTCATCCACGCGTTTATAAGGTCTAGACTAGATTACTGTAATGCACTGTTTTCTGGGTTACCGAACTCTGCTACGAAAAGCCTCCAGCTTGTGCAGAACGCTGCTGCTAGACTTTTGATTAGGACCAGAAAGTTTGACCACATTACCCTCGCTCCACTGGCTTCCAGTTAGATTTCAAGGTGCTACTACTTACTTATGAAATCCTACGTGGATTAGCACCGTCATACCTGAAGGACCTTATTGTTCCCTATTGTCCTTCTCGGCCCCTCCGGTCTTCAGGAGCCGGCCTTCTATCAATCCCAAAAGTCACAAAGAAATCAGCAGGGAAAATATTGTTCTCCTATTGTGCGCCCTATTTGTGGAACAGTCTGCCACCTGTAATCAGGGAAGCAGACTCTGTTGAAATATTTCAATCTAAACTTAAAACCTACCTCTTTACATTGTCACTGTGTGTGCACTTCAGCTCTCGTTACAGCTAAATCGACCCGTTAGCCAGCACTAGCCTACCCCTGCTGCCGATAGGTACTAGACTAGAGGTTCTCTACATGTTCCATGTCCACCCTACCCCATCTAACCATACCGCAGTCTGCTTCTGTTTTCCAGTGTGCCGCTGTGACCACCACCTGAAGGATACCGGCCAGCACCACGCACAAATTATATTCTCATTTTAATATTTGTACATTGTGTATATTATTATATATTATTATTTTCTTTGTACTTTACTATGTACATTACTATAAGTCACATATGGCACCCATTGCACTCCTGAACCGTCCCTGGAAGGAGGGATCCCCTTCAACTCTGCGTTCAAGATTTCTTCCTACGTAATTAAGGGTGTTTTTTCTTGCCCTTAGGGGGGCTTGGGGTTTGGGGGGTGTTGTACACATGTGGCATGTGAAGCCCTTTGAGACTGTAACTGTGATTAATGGCTATACAAATAAAATTGACTTGACTATACTATAAAAATACTGTACACAATAAAAATAACAATAAAGTGACTGATGGGTGATATATGCATTTAATGATAAATGGACATTTATATAGCACTTTTCTAACAAATGGTTACTCAAAGCGCTTTACAAGTCATGCCTCACACCCATTCATACACACATTCAACCAACCAACGGTGGAGTCAGCCATGCAAGGAGCCAGCCAGCACGTCAGGAGCAGTTAGGGTTAGGGTGTCTTGCTCAAGGACACCTCTTTTGCTAGGAGGAGGAGGCGGGGATCGACCCAACAACCTTCCGGTTGTGAGGCGACCGCTCTACCTCCTGAGCTATACTGCCGCCCATGTGTTGTGGGTGTGTATGCAAAAACAAAAACTAATAGTTTTTTAAAGTGCCAGTAGTGCAGCAGTATCATAAATACAGTGGAGTACAGTGCAGAACAGTGCAGTTACTGTAACGAGTCTTGAAAGTCCAGCAAAAGTATGATAGAGTAATGTAATATGGTATAATGGTAAAATATATGGTAAGAAGTTCATCAGCCACCGTTTGCCTATGCCGCCTCTCCTGAAGCACCGCAGGGCAAAGAGGCGCTGGTGTGCCTTCTTCAGCATGACCTCTGTGTAGTGGGTCCACGCCAGGTCGTCGGATATCTGTTGTCCCAGGAAACGGAAGCAGCTGACGATTTCCACCGGTGTCCCGTCCAGGCTTATGGTGGAGTGGGTGCCCTGGTGGCTCCTGAAGTCCAGAATGAGCTCCTTAGTCTTGCCGACATTCAGTGCGAGGCTGTTGTCCTTGCACCAATGCGTCAGCCGAACTATTTCATCTCTGTACTCTGTTTCATTGTCTCTGCTTATCAAGCCGATGACTGTGGTGTCGCCTGCAAACTTGATAATCCGATTGTTGCTGTGTGTACAGCGAGTTCAGCCGGGGACTGAGGCAGCAGCCTTGGGGTGCTCCGGTGTTGAGGACCAGAGTGGATGAGATGTTTTTCCCAATCTTCACCACTTGAGGCCTGCCCGTCAGGGAGTCCATAGTCCAGTTACAGATGGGGGCGCCCAGACCTAGGTCCAGTTTCAGGACCAACTTGGATGGAACGATGGTGTTGAACGCCGAGCTGTAGTCAATGAACAACAGTCTGACGTAGGTGTCCCTCCTGTTTAAGTGCTCAAGGGCCGTGTGGAGTGCCAGGGAAATGGCATCGTCTAGAGACCTGTTTGGTCTGTATGCAAACTGGATTGGATCTAGGGAGTCAGGGATGGAAAAGTTAATGTGTGACATGACCAGTTTCTCCAGGCACTTCATGGCTATGGGTGTTAAAGCCACTGGACAATAGTGATTGAGGCTTGTTACCTTGGTCTTTTTGGAAAACGGCACAATGGTGGTCGCTTTGAAGCGCGCTGGGATGACAGACTATTGCAGTGATGCATTGTAGATGTCCGTGAACACAGGAGCCAGCTGGTCAGCGCAGGTCTTGGAGACACGGGATGGAACTCCGTCTGGGCCGGCTGCCTTCCCTGCCTTCACCCTCCTGAAGGTTCTGCAGACCTCGGACTCAGACAGCTGTAGAATGCAGTCCTCTGGGTAAATGTTAAATTTGTTAATCCCCCTTGTAGTTATAATCCTATTTCTCCTTCTTGATGGCTTTTCTGGCATTTCATACTTGGCCTTCTCGTAGTGATTGGAGTCGCCTGTTGTGAAAGTGGTACTCCATTCCCTTAGTTTGTTCCGTATGTCTGCATTCATCCACGGTTTGCGGTTCGGGAATGAGCGAACAAACCTGGTGCGATGCATTCCTCCACTAGCCTGTTAATGTATGCTGTGACATGATCTGCATACACATCCAGGTCAGTGGTCTTGAATACACTCCAGTCCGTGATTTTCAGCCCACCCTGCAGATGTAGTACAGCGTCGTCTGTCCAGCGAAACATGTTCCTCACGGTTCCTCACAGTGTGGTCTGGAGCACAGAGGCGTGATCAGATTCTTCGAAAGCCGGCCGTGCAACAACGCGATAAGCGTGCTGAATGGTGGTATGGCAGCGATCAAGGCTGTATCTTGTCGAACATGAGATGTGTTGGTAGTATTTTGGTAATACCTTCTTTAAGTTGCAGTGGTTGAAGTCTCCTGCTACCATGAGAAAAGCGAAGATTTCCCTCAGTAAGTAAAAAGGGCGACACTTCCAATTTAGATGAGCAGTGTTGTGAGAGCACCTGAACGTCCGTACACCAGTTGTCGTTCACCACGCAGCATACGGCCCCACCTTCGTTCTTCCCTATAGACTCAGCTGTTCTGTCGGTCCAAAACAAAGAGAATCCAGTGTGGTGGAATGTAATGTAATGTAATGACCTCCCGACCTTGTCGCTGTAAACACGAGTCACGCACCTGACGACTACATGAACTGCTCTTTAGCACGGCTTTAGTGCTGTCCTCCTCCCCCTCATCCTCCTCCCCTTCGTCCGCCTCCTCCTCGTCCACCTCGTCCACCTCATCCACCTCCTCCTCCTTGAGAGAGAAAGAGAGAGAGAGAGAGAGAGAGAGAGAGAGAGAGAGAGAGAGAGAGAGAGAGAGAGAGAGAGAGAGAGAGAGAGAGAGATTGGTGAAAGTGGTTAGCCTTAATGATATTTGGATGACTCACATAAAGGTCATCCAACATCCACTCTGAGTAAGTGGACAGAGAATCAATAGAGAATGAAGAGGAGAAATGGTTGCTCTCTCTCTCTCCAACACACGCGCACACACACACACACACACACACACACACACACACACACACACACACACACGTACGTAATCCATAGCATGAGCTTCACATAAGCAAGCTTTTTTTTGTTGCATTAGTCGTTTTAATGTCTGTATAATTAGAAGGGGTTTAGTTTGAACAGAAATACACATGTGTGTGTGTGTGTGTGTGTGTGTGTGTGTGTGTGTGTGTGTTTCTGTTCAACACACACACACACACACACACACACAAACACTCTCTCACTCACTGCCTCACACACACACACTCACTCACTGCCTCCACTACCTCTCCCTCTCTCTCTCTCTCTCTCTCTCTCTCTCTCTCTCTCTCTCTCTCTGTCACACAGAAAACAACAAACCCTTGTTATTACTGGAAAGCCACAGTGGCTGCAGCCCTGCAGGCAGCCCCGGCCCACATGAGCGAGTGTGCAGCACTCAAACAGGTCTGGACACTCTGTGTCAGGAGTGTGTCACGTCCTCTCCTCGGCACCCTGAGAGTCTGCCAGCATGATCACACCACCACCAGAAGTAGTAGTACTATAGTAGCAGCAGTAGTAGTAGTAGTAGTATAGTGATAATAGTAGTAGAAGTACTAGTAGTATTAGTAGTATAGTAGTAGTACAGTATTAGTATAGCAGTAATCGTAGTACAGTAGTAGTAGTAGTAGTAGTACAGTATTAGTATAGCAGTAATCGTATTACAGTAGTAGTAGTAGTATTATTAAGTACTATACTTTAAGTAAGTATAGTAGTAGGATAGTAGGAGTATGGTAGAAGTATTGTAGTAGGAGGCCTATATTGTTAAGCTGACAGTACTGTGACCCATAAAGAATCGTTTTTACATACATACTTACATTTCATACTTAAATACCTAAATATCTCAAATAGACGGTATTATATAGACGGCCCTCAAGCTCCCCTCAGATGGACCCACACGTGTTTAATATGTTGATGGGATTGTGATTCAACGGTGACAGGTGAACTTCGAACAGGTAGGAAGTAAATTCTTGATGACATAATGCCCTAAATTCTCCCATGGTACCACTCTTTGACACTATGAGTGCATGCTATATCTCTGATACTGCTGGACAGCATGCAGATGGCACTGGGCCTGCTCTCTGCGTAGTTATGAGAGTATATACTCTCTATATAGTAGTAGTAAAGCAGTATATCTGAGGCATGCGGCCTCTCTGCTGGTATAGAAAAGGCCCTCACCTACTTTTACTATAAACGAGGCCTCCTTGTCTCCCCCTTCTCTCCACGTCTCCCCCTCTCTCCTCGTATCCCCCCCTCTCCTTGTATCCCCCCTCTCTCCTCGTCTCCCCCCCCTCCTTGTCTCCCCCTCTCCTCGTCTCCCCCCCCTCTCTCCCCCCCCTCTCCTCGTCTCCCCCCTCTCTCCTCAGCTCCCCCCTCTCTCCTCGTCTCCCCCCTCTCCTCAGCTCCCCCCCTCTCTCCTCGTCCCCCCCCCCTCTCTCTCTCTCTCCTCGTCTCACCCCCTCTCCTTGTCTCCCCCCTCTCTCCTTGTCTCCCCCCTCTCTCCTCAGCTCCCCCCCTCTCTCCTCGTCTCCCCCCCCTCTATCCTCAGCTCCCCCCCCCTCACCTCGTCCCCCCCCCCCCCTCCCTCTCGTCTCCTTCACCCTCACAGAGCGAGAGAGAGACCAGGGTTTCGGTAACGGTTCTCCAGACCCACAGGCGAAACACGAGCTTATCAGCAGACACAACCAGGCCCTCGGTCTCGTCACCGTCACAGACAACTGTCACAGGCGATGACTGGATCTCACAGATAACCTTTCATTGTTCCTCCTGCAACGACCAGCTTCCACACAATCTCTCTGTCCCGCTCGTAATCGCGCCAGCAGCCAGGAGGCCGGCTGGCTGTGGCCCACCGCGATTTCCAATCATGAAATCATGACTCCTGTATGTGAAGGAGACGAGGGGTTGCCAGTTAACTGACAAAAAAAACCAAGGGTCTATTGTTTTTGATGGACTCTGGGACCCACAGTATCAGTTCTTGAGAAAACTATCTCTGGCTCCATATTTTTAGTGGGGTTCTCTGCGGTGGATGGTGAATGCTGTGCGCATCCATTCCGTTGGGTTGACCTTGGAGGCTCAAAGAGAGAATGTGGGTCAATGGAGGCGATGTCATTCACAAGAGCAACAGCGCCCTCCGGTGGCTAAGGGATAAAAGCAAACACACACTAAGAAACTTACACAACTTATGTTAATCTAAGGAATAAATATAATAAATAGTAAATGTATTACTATTTAACAGTAGCAGATATTTTTGTCTAAAACGTTAAAGCTGTACTTTGAATCTTAAGAGGACAATATTTCCTGAGATCAGGGCCCCCACCAAGTCCCACACACTGCCCATCTCACTCACTCACTCACACACTATACTTATATTTAACTCATTGTAAATACTGTTGCGTTGACGCTTATATATTATATATATATATTTGTAGATACACCCACACTACATCCACCCATACAGACCAATATTTAGATTTATATTTTTAAATGCTAAATTTGCACAGGACTTATTGTTTTGCCTTGTCGGTACTGTTTTGTTTTGCACGTTGCTGTGTCGCTCCGGACCCGTGTGTCAAATTCCTATGTGTGTTTTTACAACAGTATATGGCCATTAACAAATAACAAACTACTTTCTGATTCTGATTCTGGTATATACATAGATTACATACATTTCCTATTGTACATACATTTCCTATTCCACTGCCACCTGTCATTTCACTGCATACCCTGTATGTGTATGTAACAAGTAAAGTTCTTGAATCTTGAATCCAATATTGAATTGTAGGTGAATTCAAAATATAATTCTAAATGTAAGGAAGTGCACTGGAGCCGAGAGCCATGAAGAGAGCCACAAGTCCAATACTATGTAGTCGTTTATTTTTGATTTGCAAAACATCGGACACAAATAACATTACATGAACACCAATTTTAAAATAGAAAAAGAATAATATAGATTTTTTAAAGAAATGGGACAAAACATACATTGCAATAACGTTAGAGATTAGATTAATTTACTGCTTTATAATTGGAGCCATGGTCATGCTGATTTACAGGCAGATTATGGCTAGAATATTCATCTTTAAAATATGCATCGTTAACAACATCTCAATAAGTGCTTTTGTTGTTTCAGGCTTCTGATTGAACGATAGGATTACACTTCAAATATCAAATTACATTTAAATTTATCTTTGAGAATAACAACACCGAGTACATATCATCGGTGTAAGTGCTAACGTTGTTAGGGGGTGGGCTAATTCTGAACATCTTTTTTTTTTAAATCAGTAAAAGGTCCTTCTTTTTAAATTCACTTAATTTGCATTTTTAATTAATCTCACAGCTGGTGAACATTCAAAAAGGCGCAGTTAACGAGCCTTTCCTGTGCTGTAGAAGGTTTCCATGGAAACACAGATTATGGGACGCACAACTGTGGCCACACGGTTTGTCTTTAGTTCTAATCGATCAATAAAAATCTCAATTTTATTCAGTGTTTAACTGAAGCAGTTTGACATGAATAGAAAAAGGAAAAGAAGAAAAATAAAATAAAATAATAACAATAGACAAAACAGTACTTTTGTTTTGTTTTTGTTTTTTTTTTCCATTTAAAGTGAGTAGTTGCTCCGTTTATATTGTACAAGCTTCTGGTTTGATTTATTATAAGAGTCCCACTGGTTAGTAGACTCACATCGGAGTACAGCGGACCACGCCATTAACGTACAAAGCAGCTTCATGGGACGCCTCCGGGCTCCTGTGTGGGCGAGGGCGCCACCTAGTGGACAGCGGGAGCGTAGCAGAAAGGCCGACAATGAGCAAAACAACCTTGCCGAAAAGGTACGTAGGCGGGCTCATGCACAAGTCGCTTGCCTCACTGTATAAATATTCTATAATATTATTATTACCATTATTATCATATTTTTGTTTTTCATTTAAAAGGGCTGCATTCACTCCAAATCCTTCCTCTCTACCGTGTTGCGCTCGGTCCAGGTCAACATGGATGGAAGCCGAGAAGGAACGCTCGACGACACACTGCTGTAAAGCGGCCTACTCTTGGCGGGAACACTGCCATAAAGCGAGGGCCATGCGGGAAGAAGAATGTTCTGTTTTGGAGGAAATGTAGTCTCAAGAGTCAGCCTTTGTCCCATTGGTCAGACTGCAGGCACTAGAATGAACACAAGTCCTGGTTGTTTTGTGCGTTGAAAAAAAAAAATCAAAATGAAAAATAAAATAAAATAAAAAAATAGAAAAGGTAATGCTTTAGTCGGAGAAGAGAAGAAACACAACATTGTACAAAAATGATAAACAAAAAAACCGAATGACTTCATTAGCTAGACACTCCCAATCTGCATGAGATATCTCTGAGGTAATCATTAAAGATGATTAATTAGACAGCAATAAATACCAACAAGAATACAAATATTACAAAAGTAAAAACAGAGGCAACTGCTTAATGCTAAAGCAAATATCTGTAGCTAAAAGAGGTAGTTTTTTTTTAGGTAGATTATGGTGTGCGCCGGTCGGCGCTCTGTTTGAAGAACTACATCGAGTTGATCTCATTACAATCCGTCTCCCAGTTTGGACAAAAATTACTCTTTAAGCCATAAGGTGGGAGATGGCCAACTGTTCTCTGCAAATTATACAAGAATAAATGCTCTCTTGAAAAGGTTTCGTAATGGTAAATGTTTTTGTACATCAGTTATACAAAAAAAAAAAAAAGATAAAACATGATGAACTGTAAAGCTTGCTGGTGATCGTGTACCATTCACTTTCATATTGCAGGTATTGTCGTGGTAATATTTTACATGGCAGGTACGGGGAATCCTACGAACCTACTTAAAAACAGATTCCCATTACCGTGAGACTTTAAACGTTCCAGTATTCCAAGAAAAACTGTAGAGTTTATGGTTTCCAAAGCAGCTTAGTGTACAAAATGATTCAGAGATGCATCCTATTCCCATTCGACGATAACTCGCTGTGGTTGTTTGTGGTTACTTTCCAAAGATGGGAGTTTTATAATCTCTGGGAATAATAAATGGTTTGGCTGCCTAAATACACATTCTAATTCTCACAAGTTATTCAAATATCAACTATAGTATACTTCAAAATGAAACTCCAGAGACAAAAAAAATAAATCTAAACTTTTCTGGGACACAGCCCTTTCCGGGAATCGAACCCTTGATCCGGTTTCCGTGGACGTCCCCGTAGCCAAGGCTCCTCCCTGGTCGGTGTGTCACGGGACTCCGGACCACCAAACCATCCCCTATCTCCCATCCACCCCCTATCCCCATCAACACTGTAATCCCCATCCTAGAAAGAGAGGAAGTCAAAGTAAAGTCTTAACACGGCCATATTATCTACAGGAGGTAAAAATCGTCACAATGAAATGCATCGTGACTCGAGAAGAGAAAGTACTTGAAAAGTCAGAATTCAATAACCCAGCAGGTTATACACCACCTCGCCTTCCTGTTCCTACAAGTGGTACTGATGTGTTTAGAAAGTATCGCAGTATCCTCCTCTTCCTTTCATTACAAGAGGCACCAGGGTTTCTGCTCAGGTTACGGGACCAAGAGGCCGGGAGCTCATGGCAGCCTCACCTGGCCTCAGTCAGACTGATTAGAGTCTGGTTGAGGCAGCCTCACCTGGCCTCAGTAAGCCTGATGTCTGGTTGAGGCAGCCTCACCTGGCCTCAGTAAGCCTGATTAGAGTCTGGTTAAAGCAGCTTCATCTGGCCTCAGTAAGCCTGATTAGAGTCTGGTTAAAGCAGCTTCATCTGGCCTCAGTCAGACTGATGAGAGTCTGGTTGGGGCAGCCTCACCTGGCCCCAGTCAGACTGATTAGTCTGGTTAAAGCAGCCTCATCTGGCCTCAGTAAGCCTGATTAGAGTCTGGTTAAAGCAGCTTCATCTGGCCTCAGTAAGCCTGATTAGAGTCTGGTTAAAGCAGCTTCATCTGGCCTCAGTCAGACTGATGAGAGTCTGGTTGAGGCAGCCTCACCTGGCCCCAGTCAGACTGATTAGTCTGATTGAGGCAGATTCAGCTGGCCTCAGACAGGCTGATTAGAGTCTGGTTGAGGCAGCCTCACCTGGCCCCAGTCAGACTGATTAGAGTCTGGGGCTGGTAAGGCTGCACACCTGTGGGTCCTTGATAATCAAGGCCCACAGGTTAAACCAGCCACCAACCACACACACTCTACAGTGCCATACTGGGACCAGTGTGAGTGTGCTGTGTCAAGCTATGCTATTATGGGTTGTGGTTGACTGACACGACACAGCCGGTGTGATTCTTTACAATGTTGGTTGTTTTTTTCCGTCCTTACTGCAGACAACCCTGGCGGATGTCCCCCTGTGATAACTTGGTTTCACCTGCATATGAGTATTGACCGTCTCAAAGACAGCAAATAAGACTTGTTGTAAAAAATTAAATGATAACTAGCAATAATAGCAGCTGTTTTAGTTGCTTTGGTGAGCAGGTGAGTCGATCGTGTTGACCGTCTACAGGCTACACGTCTACAACATGTTTCTGGTGTCTTCAACCGTTTTGAGTGTGTCGCTGTAATCTGCTCTCAGACATGAAGTATGCGAAGCCCGGTGCTTTGGTTTTCGTCGGCAGCGAGAAAAAGATACTCGGACATCGGTCGTCAGGTCGCAAAACGAAACACAAATAAGAAGCACAAATTGAATCAAAACGAGCAGTAGAAGTCTCCTTAAGGTGGATTAACATAGGAGCGGTTAATAACTACTAGAGCGTATCATAAGCATGAAATAATACATTTAACCCCAACAAGTCCCCAACACTTCGCCTGATGTCCTCCAGATCATCAGCGAACATCCCAACCCGCGATGTGTCCAGCAGGGGGCGCCAGACCGCAGCACACAGAGTGCTGCTTCTGAGAATGTATACTTTACTACACAAAATTACATCTTAAACGCCAGATTTAGGTCCAATTGGGACAAGCATGTGCCACCCCAAGACTCCCCCCCCCCCCCCCTCGTGGACACGCCACCATCTATGGAAAGAAATCCGCTCTCAAACTCAGGAAACCAGCCGGCCCCTGTCACACCTAAAGGCCTTGTGTCCTTCCCCTCGGTCTCCGAAGAACACATCGGCCACCTATTTAGCACGCCAGAGCTACGTCTACACTACAGCTACCACTAAGTGGCTTTGAACCAACGACCAACTGGCCCCGAGCTGCTCTCCTGGTCAGCTCAATGTCTCTCTCTCTCTGTCGGTCTCTCTCTCAGCTCGGAGGACGAAGTCTCACAAAACGGTGGCAAGACAAATGGATAGGAATATCACGTGGACAAGACATGCAGGGGATCAAGACTGGCCTCAAACCGGCCACCTGAGGATGAAGAGGAAGAGGAGGCAGAGGAGCAGTGATAATAGCTCACTGGGAACGGCATAGTGAATACAAGACAGGCCCCCCGAGAGAATCGGGAGAAGAAGCCACGGATATGCAAGGTATTAAGTATACAAGGTTATATTGACAGCATATCCACATCTTCCTCAATGTAATATCTACTGTACAGAGTCGTATAACTATATGGCTTACATTAGTGAGCAGCACTGCATGTTCGTTGTTCACAGCGCAATCTTTTATCGTTTCTTTTTAAAAGTGTAACTTGGAACAGAACCAAACCAACCAATCCTCCCCTGAACAAAATGTTTCAGAAAATTAAAAACAAACGTACGGTCATAAGCACCCTCCCTCCCTCCCTCCCTCCCTCCCCTCCCCCTCCGTTGCTCGTTCGCCCCCTCAAAAACACGTCCAAAGTCCAAAAAGACCAAAGTGTTCATAGGGAGAAGCGACAACAAGCCGTCGGAAAAACAAAAATAGCAATAACAATATCATGTGTGCATATATAGAATGCATTCGAGTCTTCTTCTTGTAATAATATCTACGTAGCCCTATGTACAGCTGCGCAAGAGAGGGACCAAAAAACAAAGCCAATATACACCTGGTATTTACAGGATGCGGCCACTAGAGGGCCGCGCAGCATCCTTACTGGAAACGGAGAACATTCTACCGATTCCACTTCCCAGTCAGAAAGGAAAGGGCTGGTATCTGATTTCTGAGGATCTCCCGTCACCCAGCGCACACCAAAGGAGACACAATTCATTGAATCGGTTTTTTTTTAACATCGGTTATGTTTTTCGTAATCATAAAAACAATAAAAAATAAAAAGCATCCATCGCAAAATTAAACATCTGCAGCGATGCCTGGGTTCCCGGTGCGGTGAGTTGGGCCCGTCACTAGCTTGCTTTGGCCTTGTTTGTTTTTCTGTTCCAGTTCCATTTGGCATTGTAGCCCTTTTAAAAATCTGAATACAAATACAAAAAGAAAAAAAGGTTGAATAACAGTGCTTACGGATACAATACAATGTGAGGCCATTCACTATTTACAGCAAACTACTGATTTGAAGAAAAAAAAAAAAAAAGAAAAGAAAAAGAGGACAGAAAACCAGAGCAGAATGCAGGCCCCCCTGGTGTGATTGACAGTTAGCAGTGTAAAACACATTTAGTGGAGCATTCTCACCTCAACCCAAAGAAACAACCACCGCAAAACAAACCAGCTAAATCAAAAAAAAGGCGACTTGGATTTGGCCCTCTTCCCCCGGCCGTTTTAAAAGCCTCCCGTCCTTTTCCTTCATTAGTCCTTTGAGGTGAGTGGAGCAGCTAAAGAAGCAGCAGCAGCAGGTGTGTGTGTGTGTGTGTGTGTGTGTGTGTGTGTGTGTGTGTGTGTGTGTGTGTGTGTGTGTGTGTGTGTGTGTGTGTGTGTGTGTGTGTGTGTGTGTGTGTGTGTGTGTGTGTGTGTGTGTGTGTGTGTGTGTGTGAGAGACGGCGCGAGGAGAAGGCCGTGGTGACGTTCCTCGCGACCGCGGAAGCTTCTGTGAGAACGAGGCGGAGGACCGCACCTTTGGTGAGCGGCGATACAGAGTCACGGGTGCTTCAACGTGTGTGTGTGTGTGTGTGTCCCCGTGTCGTGTGTGTGTGTGTGTGTGTGGAAGAAACGTACTGTTTCACAAAGGCGATGTGCATGAAAACAACCCTAAGTAAAACCAAGAGGTAGTTGGAACCGAATGGCTGAATGAATGGCGGCTGATGCTTGTTGTAGTTTACATGTGTGTATACGGTTTCATTTAAATACAGACAAATACACAACAAATATGTTTCAGGCAGAAGGTTTATGTCTGGTTATAGTGTGTGTGTGTGTGTGTGTGTGTGTGTGTCAACTAGACACTCCCATTACACACAACCGCACAACTCTGACTAAATGCTTGTGAGCAGGCACACACTTTCTTACAGACAGACAGACCTACAGACAGACTTACAGACGGACAGACACACACTTCTTGAAAACCACAACTTCATCCAAAGTCCAACCAGCACATTCTCTGCTTCCTATTTGAACCTCTACTGCCTGGCATGGCCCACCCTCCTACACTCACTCTCTCTCTCGCTCTCCCTCTTTCTCTCCCTCTCTCTCCCACACTCTCCCTCTCCCCCAAACCTCAGCGGAGTAGGGGGCGGGGGCTAGGGGAGGCGTCCCTCTCCCCCGCTCTAGGAGACCTCGCTGCCGAACACCTCCAGCACCAGGGGGGTGAGCTGCATGCTGTGTTCGGGCTGGAAGGAGAGCGAGTGGTACTGCTTGGAGTGCTCCTCGTTGAGGCTGCGCAGGTCGGCCAGCTTCTGGATCATCTTGGCGTACAGCAGGCGGCCCCCCGGGTGGTTCAGACGGATGTAGGCCTGCAGGGTCTCCGAGATGTTGTCCTGCAGAGCCTCAATGCGGGCGTGGTCCTGCACCCCCGGGCGGTCTGGGAGGTGGCGGAAGGGGGGGGGTGAGAGGTCAGGGGGGGGGGAGGCGGAGAGGTCAGGGGGGGGGGGGGGGGGAGGCGGAGAGGTCAGGGGGCGGAGAGGTCAAAGTTCAAACGACGTGACTCGTGCGTGTCGCCGACTTCACAGACTGTAAAGCAGTAAGCAGGCAGTAGGGACGACGCAGGATGACTCAATAGTCATAGATAGAGTATATATATTATTATGGATTGATAAGCTTATTATGATTTCTTCAGCTGATGTGGGCTCCTTTGAGCCAAAGGGCCCCTGTGTGTGTAGTCCAGTCATCGGCTCAGAGCGCCGGATATGAATGCATTGTTAATGCAAACGCCTCACAAACCTCGGGGCTTGCATGCAACGGTTCGGCTGCACATGGTTCATTCATGACTAAATATACATAATACATGCTGGAGGCTGATGTGAACGCATTAAACACACACACGCACACACACACGCACACGGGGGGTTGATGAGGACTGTGTTCAAGCCGTACACTTAGTCGACTCAAATGATTTATTTTAGGCTAATATTGGTCGTTGTTCTTAAATGTGCGTTCTGGAGTTCCATCCCATATTCTTTTGTACGAAACACAAGGATGTAGACACAAGGATGTAGACACAGCCAAGTCAAGATCTAAAGAAATTGGGTCTGTCACATCCGTAATGCGGTTACCGCAACGCGTATACAACTGGTTAAACGTGTGGGTGGGTTTTTTGTTCAAATAATCGACTGACATAGTGGGTGAATGGGAGACGACGTGGAACATAGTGACAGGATGATTCATTCATGTGCAAACATGCTTCTCCATATTCCAATAGCCCTCAATACACTTGAGGCCTTCGGTTCAGCATCAAACCAGTTGCCCCAGCATGAACAATTCATGTGACGGAAATAACCAACAACACGCGTGTTCCGAAAGAGGAGGCCTCTCTCTGCCCGCCCTCCCTCCCTCCCTCCCTGACCCTCCCCCTCGCCCCTCCCCCTGGCCCTGGGCCTACCTGGGGAGAGCAGGCAGATGGCCATCAGCAGCACGTGTTCCTCCTCGTGGAGACTGAGCTTCTTCAGGCCGACCTGGAACTTGACCAGCGGCTCCAGCAGCTCCAGAGTGTGACCCGCTGGGGAACACACAAACAGAGGTTAATAAACACATGGTGAACACATGAACAGATTCAGGGATACCTGATGAACCCATGAACAGGTTCAGGAATACATGATTAACACATATATATATATATGTTTGCGAACACATGAACAAGTTTGCAAACACATGAACACGTTCAGGAAAACATAATAAACATGTTTATGAACAGGTTTATAAACACAGTCTACACATGAACATGTTTATGAACACACAGTGAATGCATGTATGAATACATGAACCCACAACACACACACGTGTGTTGACAATGAACACATTAACATGTGTGTGAATACATGACGTACAGATCACGACCGACGCTCAACAAACACTGTGTGATGAACACATGAATGTCTTTATGAACACATGAATGTCTTTATGAACACATGACCACACGGTGAACATGTGAGCACGTGTGTCCTGGCGCATGTAAGCCACGGGCACGAGAACTCCAGCAGCCTGAGTCCCTGAGGGAACACTCCTCTGTCCACCCTCCCTCCCTCCCTCGACCACTCTGCCTCCCCCTACCTCTCCCCCCCCTCCTCTATCCTCCCTCCCGCTACCTCACTCCCTCCCTCCCTCCCCCCCTCCCCCCAGAGAGCATAACGAGGACTGCAGCTGATAAGATGTTTTGTTGACCTGTTCAGAGGTTCCTCCAGTCCTCTTCTGTGGAATGACGTTTCTTTTGGAAGTTGAGGTGTTAGAATGTGAAGGTTTTTATGTCAAACGGTTTTCACATTTTTCCTAAACGAACGTGTTTTTATGCATTCAGTTCTCGCCGCCAAATCAAAAACACCTTCCTTGAATGGTTTTCTGGCAGGGAACAAAATCTAACAAATTTGGAATGCATCGATAAATGTAATGCTTTGAGTTGAATTACTAACAGAATAAAACATGTAACTAATCCACCTCCAAATCAGAACCCAAGATGTACTATGGACCTCAGAAAGATGGGACTTGTTTAAAAATCCAAATGAAAGCCGGGGGTTTGAGTTAGGAGCCGGCCACGTGGCGGCTGGAGAAACCTCGCATTATCACCCCCTCCGCCACCGTGGTCCGGCTCGTAACCTCCCCCCCGGGCGCCACGCTGAGCTTCTGTTCACTATTTATGCGCTAAAATTGTGTGGGTGTTCTCTTGTGGGGTAGCCTCTGACCTCAATGAAGTTGAGGTCATTACTCTGTTGTGGTGCATCTGCTGACTGTCGGGGTCATGCTCCAAGGTCTACATGTCGGCTGTGGAGGAGGAATCGAAGCCCGTACGTGTGTGGGGTCATAGGTCACACACCTTCACGACGCCACACTCCTGTGCTCCAAGTCAAGGCTAAGCTGCGTCTCAGACCCCCTGGGGTCTGTGGCGGTGTGCGGTACTGTGTGTGTGTGTGTGTGTGTGTGTGTGTGTGTGTGTGTGTGTGTGTGTGTGTGTGTGTGTGTGTGTGTGTGTGTGTGTGTGTGTGTGTGTGTGTGTGTGTGTGTGTGTGTGTGTGTGTGTGTGTGTGGCGGAGCGAAGGCTGACCTTTGGTCACATCGCTGATCTGGTATTTAAAGTCTGGTGCCCCGCAGCTCCAGGACATGTCCTCCAGGCTGAAGCTCTGGTTGGAACGCAGCATGATCACCTCGATGGCACTGGACTTCAGCAACGCGATCTGGTCCTCGGCGGTCAGCTCCCTGTGGGGGGAGGGGGAAAACAGCCGTTGACACAGTGAATAAACACCGACTCACCACCACCATGCCCAAATGACTACCAACACCAAGGAGACAAACACACGGCTGAAGGTGAAGAAAACCCACTGGTTATTATTGTATGTTCAGGTCTCACTTGAATATAATGTATACATAAAACCGTGAGCGTGCCTGGTGCTGATGTGAGCGTGCGCGGTGCTGATGTGAGCGTGCACGGTGCTGATGTGAGCGTGCGCGGTGCTGATGTGAGCGTGCACGGTGCTGATGTGAGCGTGCGCGGTGCTGATGTGAGCGCGCGCGGTGCTGATGTGAGCGCGCGCGGTGCTGATGTGAGCGCGCGCGGTGCTGATGTGAGCGCGCGCGGTGCTGATGTGAGCGCGCGCGGTGCTGATGTGAGCGCGCGCGGTGCTGATGTGAGCGTGCGCGGTGCTGATGTGAGCGTGCGCGGTGCTGATGTGAGCGTGCGCGGTGCTGATGTGAGCGTGCGCGGTGCTGATGTGAGCGTGCGCGGTGCTGATGTGAGCGTGCGCGGTGCTGATGTGAGCGTGCACGGTGCTGATGTATGCCTGGGCCCAGAGAGGTTTTAGTTACATTACATTACATTACATTAGTAATTTAGCAGGCGCTAATAGTGCGTTCAACAAAGGTTGGTAAGAGGTAACAACTCGTCACCAGAAGTCAAAAGTGCATTTCATTCCTAACAAGTCTCCAAGAGCTCAACCAGTGCTCAGGTAAAAGTATAATTGTTGTGATCACTGAGTCTAGGAGGGCCCTGGTGCATTCAGAAATGGTCTCATACGACGGTATAACAGGAATAAAAGAAGAAATAGCAGTATCGTTTTCAGTCTGCAATTTGTAGCCATTTGGGTTTGTGTCCACTGTCTGGGTTTTATAATACTGTTGCTTCTGTTCTACACAATCAAATATGTTGGATCCTTCCTATAATGAAGCTCTTTGTACTTCCTTCTTAAGTCTAAAGCTGTCCATGAACTGACCTACAGTATTATCATATTTTATTCTTTCTGAGCAGAGCACTATTTTGCTGTGAGTATTTATTATTACATGACCGTGTAACTAACCATTGAGGGGTTTGCAGTAGGCGGGCACCTATAATATAAATGTTGTTGACTAAAACAAACAGTATTTGGGGCACCAAAACATCAATTAAAAAAAAGGTTTAAAAACAAAATAAAAGGTTTATTTGTGCATGGCTGAGTGCAGTGGCACTTGAATGCCAGTGGTGGCGCTGACCGCTGCTGTGTGCGGCCATAGGAAAAACACTGTAGAGAACCGAGGAGATCAATCATTATGTCTATGGAGACAGTGTAGCACAAGACGTCTGGTATGAAGTCGTATATAATGACACACATTGACAGGGAATGACTTCTGGTTCTAAATTCTAAACTCATCCTGTGTGGACGTTCCGTCTATTTAAAACCGTTCAAATGCCACAGATGACATTACTAACTAGGACAGAGGTTTGACGGCATCATCCAAAGACAGAGAGTCAGAAGAGGGTTTGGTATTCCAGAAACCAAGAGTTGTACTTTGTGTTTTTTTCCGAGCGCAATTAGATCCGCTGGATGTGTTCATTCCTCCTCGTTCTGCCGCCCACAATGACCCCACAGAAACAGTTCAACATTTCACTAATGATACCTTTTTTTTCCCTTATCTGTCCGCTTTACAGTAAAATTAAAACACACAGATAAATCATTTGAGTACTCAGAAAATCGCTGTATAAACTGAATGTATTATCATTATTATTATTATTATTATTATTATTTTGATCCGTGTGCGCTGGTTCTTGTCTTTTTGAGATGACTTGCAGCATTGTATGTAGCGCACTCAATGTTTATGGTAGTGACTTATCAGCGTATAAACTACTGCTATTGTAAACTACTCACGGTTTACAATAACGTCCACACTCAAGTTAGGGTTAGGGTAGCAGCTATAGCGAACTTCAGAAGACAACTCGAGAGTAAGACTTTAATAAGAGGCACTCGCAGCGCCGCAACAAGCCGGCCAAAGCGTGTTTAAAAGTGTATTTTTCGCCGTCCAAGCGCAAACCGCCAAGAGTCTTGCGGCAGGCAGTAGTCGAGTGTGTGTGTGTGTGTGTGTGTGTGTGTCTTCAGGGGAGGTCTGAGTGAGCGGGAGGAGCGGCTTCTCAGAAGGCTTAGGGAGCACATCGTAAGTGGACAAACATTCCAGCGCTAATTCAACAACTTCCATCACTCTGCGGCAGCGGGAATGACAACTTTCAGAAAAGACAGGCCCGGGCCTGTCTTCATCTGCACTCCGCCGCTGACCCCCCCCCCCAGACACTGTCTGATTGTCCATGTCACGCACGCACACGCACACAAACACAAACACACGCACGCACACACACACACATGCGGGCACGGGGACACACGCACACACGCACACACACACACACACGCCTGCGCACATTAGTTATATTGCATTCAATTCATGTATGCATCCATTGACTGTATTCATCCATTTAAAGTTATTATTATATTAAATTTAAAGTTGGGCTGGCTTAATATTCACCTTTTAATGAAGAACTCGTGGTATCGGGTCGGTACTCGAGATATCGGCCCATACGCAAGTCCAGGTATGGGATTCGGTGTATGGGAACATCTGTGTGTACACACTGTCACTGTGACGTTCTTTAGTTATTAATGAAGCTCCTCTCAACGGTGTCTCTTCAAAGGGAGACCATGAGAACACTGTCCTGCGTGTACTCCACACACACACTGTGGCACCCCGAGGGGAAGTCCTCCTCGCACAAAGCGGGAGCGCCGGGCTTCACGTGCTGTATGACTCGTCGACTCCATCGTTTGCATGTGTACACGGCCCGTGAATTAGTATACAGAGTCTGTGCAACACACACTAATCTTATTCCCCAACATCATCCTTTAAGGGCAGCCACGGGATTAAGTCTTATCTCTGATTTAAAGTGATAATAAACCCTCAGCAAGATTCCTGGGACACCTTCCAAGTTTGTGTAAGGCAACCGTCCTGCTAATGCAACGAACGCCACACTGGAAAACAACGCGATGGAGGAAAACACACACACACACACCTGAAGCCTGGGATCATCTTGGCGAAGCCGATGACCTTCTGGATGCTGTAGGACACCAGGTCAGCCAGGTGGGGCAGCATGGACAGACGAGAGCCATCCTCCTCACTGGAGTCTGGGCTGCCGCCCTGCTCCTGGTACATCATCATCAGGTTGGAGAAGTTCACCGGCTTGGTGTCCACTGATTCTAGAGGACAGGGAAGACACAGGCATGGAGGCACGAGAGAGAGAGAGAGAGAGAGAGAGAGAGAGAGAGAGAGAGAGAGAGAGAGAGAGAGAGAGAGAGAGAGAGAGAGAGAGAGAGAGAGAGAGAGAGAGAGAGAGAGAGAGAGAGAGAGAGAGAGAGAGAGAGAGAGAGAGGAGAGAGAGAGAGAGAGAGAGAGAGAGAGAGAGAGAGAGAGAGAGAGAGAGAGAGAGAGAGAGAGAGAGAGAGAGAGAGAGAGAGAGAGAGAGAGAGAGAGAGAGAGAGAGAGGGATAGATATCGTCAGAATGGCTGAATGCAACGCCCGGCACATTCTCTGAAATGTGGACTAAAGCATCGCCTGTGGTGATGATGCTGATGCTGACCAGGAGATTACCTCGTTCATCCAGTGCCAACACTGTGGCGGCCTTGATAACCAATCAGAATCGGTGGGCCAGGGACGGGACATTGGGATTGGAAACCTTTCTGGTTTCCGTTTGTAGTGAGAGTCGTACTGACCAATCACGTTTGGACAGCGGTTCTCATGGGGAGAGCAGAAGAAGCAGAGATGCTATTGTCTGACGACGGGTTGCGCTTTTTATGAGATTTTTGGGTTTTAATTAATTCATCAGGAGTTCAAACAACGTAAACAATGACCGGCACAAGGAAGAGGAAGAAAAAGAGGAAGTCGTGGCCCCGAAACATGGGCCCCTTGATCCCAGAGGCCCAAACCTTTGTCAAAAGATAGCAAACGAGGCGGGTTCAGAGATAGAGGGTGTGGGTGTGGGTGTGTGTGTGTGTGTGAGAGAGAGAGAGAGAAAGAGAGTGTGTGTGTGTATGAGTGTGTGTGTATGAGTGTGTGTGAGTGTGTGTGTCTGAGAGAAAGAGAGTGTGTGAGTGAGAGAGTGTGTGTGTGTATGTGTGTGAGAAAGAGAGAGTGTGTGAGTGAGTTAGTGTGTGTGTGTGTGTGTGTGTGTGTGTGTACCTGGAGAGTGGCTGAAGGAGTCTGAGGAGGCGTCAGACAGCGAGTGGAGGGAAGCCGCCCTGCTGGCACTACGAGTCACAGGGCCTTCACGTACCGGAGGCTGGCGCGCATGCACGCACGCACACACACACACACACACACACACACACACACACACACACACACACACACACACACACACACACACACACACACACACACACACACACACACACACACACACACACACACACACACACACACACACACACACACACACACACACACACACACACACACACACACACACACAGTAACACCATGTCATCATTTATAAATACTAACATCCAGTGTGTGTGTGGCGGTAAACGTTCTGGTAATGATTAAGTGTTGCTCTACTCTGTTAAAGATGACATCACTTCTACTAGCAGGACTGGAAAGAGGAGAGGAACAGAAAGTAATGGACCCTCTTGTAGCTGAGGGTGAGGGGAGGAGGAGGGAGGAGGAGGAGGAGGAGGAGGAGGAGGGGAGGAGGACATGGGGAGACTGAGGCTAAGAGGTGTTGGTGGGGGGGGGGGGGGGTCAACAGAGGAGGGGGGGGAGACTGGAGACTGGAGGTAGGGAAGAGGAGGTGGAGGTGACGTGGCGAAGGCCAAGGTGGTGGAGTCATGTTACCGAGTGGACGGTGGTGCAGGACGTCCAGGAGGTGTTTCAGAACCTTCCAGAGAGCCGCTCGGTCGTGTTGTTACTTGTTAATGTTTAATGGTTTGTTTATATATTTCGAGCTTACTATTTGGTGCACGTCAATTAAAAAAAAATAAACGAAGATAAAAGTGACGTTGGCAGAAAAGCAAATTGTGTGCATCCCTGGAGGGCTTCTGGGTACCGGTTGGGAAATGTTTCTAGAACAAGGAATCATCCGTCTGTCTTACCCCAAGCACTTTATCTGATGGGATTTATAATGGATACTTATTTTTTGTTACCGCTTTGTTCTTTTGTGTTTTTTTGGATTTCACTGTTGTCTTGTACATTCAGTGATTTATACTAATTATACTATGTACTTTTTATATTACGTCATCCCCGTGGAAAAATATCCTTGATCTCAATGGGTTAATGACCTGGTTAAATTAAATTTTAATTAAAAGTTGTTAAATGTTGGGTACGTTTTGGCAGACATATTTGGCCTGGTGGGGATTTTCACCCAAAGGGCTTTTCAATTATTGCCTCACATTCACCACAGACACCTCCTCACGAGCCGGGGGATCGAACCAGCAACCTTCCGGTTGCGAGACAACCTGCTCAATCTCCTGCTGCCCCAAGTAAGTGTTATTTGTAGACATGTTGGTGGGTGGTAAGGGTAAGGGTAAGGGTTTTGTGGAAGGGACTGACCCTGAAGCGGGAGAAGTCAGAGTAGGAGTCGTCGTAGGTCTTGTGGTGAGCATCCACCAGCGTGGAGATCACCTGACTCTGCTCGTCCGTCAGCCGAGGCTTGCGTGCCTCCCTCTGGGCCTCGCGCTGAGCCTCCTCGTCCTTACGCCTCTGGATCAGGTCCTTCTTCCTCTGCACCTCCTCGTCGGTCAGGATAACTGCGGGCGGAGAGAGAGAGAGAGAGAGAGAGAGAGAGAGAGAGAGAGAGAGAGAGAGAGAGAGAGAGAGAGAGAGAGAGAGAGAGAGAGAGAGAGAGAGAGAGAGAGAGAGAGAGAGAGAGAGAGAGAGAGAGAGAGAGAGAGAGAGAGAGCGAGAGAGAGAGCGAGAGAGCGAGAGAGAGAGAGAGAGAGTCAGAATGGCCAAATGCAAATTGTACATTTCCCAAAACTTTTAGGGCCACGTCACACTGGAATAGGAGGAGAAGGAAGAGGAGGATTAGGAATATGAGGAGTAGGTCAAGTCAAGACGGTTAAGACCGAAAATATCTAAATGTTTCAGTTCAGAGGAGGATTCGGTGAGCGACAACAACAGCCGGAAAAGTACTCGCTGCCACACTCAGCGCCGGCCAATTTCTACGACTGAGGTGTTAAGGGGTGTGTCCAGAGCATTAAGGGAGTGTGTTCAGAGCTTTAAGGGAGTGTGTTCAGAGCATTAAGGGGGGGGTGTGTTCAGAGCTTTAAGGGGTGTGTTCAGAGCATTGAGGGGGTGTGTTCAGAGCATTAAGGGGTGTGTTCAGAGCTTTAAGGGGTGTGTTCAGAACATTTAGGGGTGTGTTCAGAGCATTAAGGGGGTGTGTCCAGAGCATTAAGGGAGTGTGTTCAGAGCATTGAGGGGGTGTGTTCAGAGCATTGAGGGGGTGTGTTCAGAGCATTAAGGGAGTGTGTCCAGAGCATTAAGGGGGTGTGTTCAGAGCATTGAGGGGGTGTGTTCAGAGTATTAAGGGGTGTGTTCAGAGTATTGAGGGGTGTGTCCAGAACATTTAGGGGTGTGTTCAGAGCATTAAGGGGGGGGTGTCCAGAGCATTGAGGGGGGGTGGTGTTCAGAGTATTAAGGGGTGTGTTCAGAGTATTAAGGGGTGTGTCCAGAACATTTAGGGGTGTGTTCAGAGCATTAAGGGGTGAAGGTAATTTAAAGCAGTTTATGTTCTAAAGAGATATTCAAATGTTTCAGGGCAGATGAGCGAGCAACGTCCTCATTTAAGGGGACATGAGATGGCGGTACGGAGTTGGCGTTACTGAGATGGCGGTACTGCTAGGTTTGTTGTTAAGGATCCATGCTTCTAGAGGAGGGGGGGGGGGGGGGGCTGGCGGGGTGTGGGGGGGGGGGGGGGGAGTCCATATGGAGACTCCTGCTGGTCCTGAACAACGCCACACATTGTCTCCGTTCCCTCCATGTTGTTCAAGCCATTGAATTCACACACACACACACACACACACACACACACACACACACACACACACACACACACACACACACACACACACACACACACACACACACACACACACACACACACACACACACACACACACACACACACACACACACACACACACACACACACACACACACACACACACACACACCCCCCTTACTTAGTACAAGGGTGAATGACAAATCGACGGTATGGAGGTTTTGTCTTCTATATCCTTCTTATAGATCCCAATAGGGGGAGAAAAACATACAACAGAAAGCTTTAGGGGCCGTCAAAAAGGAGGGTTTGGGGAGCTGCGGAGGGATGGTGTTGTTCTGGTAACTTCACAGGGAGGCCCTCAGTTCAAATACACCATGTAAACATTCCACCGGTGGCAGAGACCCACTGATACTTGACCCACAGTCACAGAGTTACATAAGGCCTGGAAAACAAGCCGCATTTATCAAAAAAAACCGCCCATTAAAAAAAAGAGATGCATCGCTTAGATCTAGAAATACTGAGATCTATCCGGCTTAGATCTATGAATACTAAGATGTATCCATATTACTGTACAACTTTGAATAGTGAGGCCTCGAGGAAGAAAAACCAGTGTTGCATATTGCTAAAGAGATATATAACATAGATATAGAGCTGTATTATATAGAGCTAAATAGATATATATAGCTAAATAGATATCTATATATTTATAGAGCTAAATAGATATCTATATATCTATAGATATCTATTTAGCTCTATAGATATATAGATAGATAGATATATATATAGATATACACACAGGGTGAGCTATAAGGGGGGAAAACCCTGCAATATACAGCATGATCTCTATATAGACACATGAGATGGAAAAGTAGAACACACACGTGGGCACACACACACACACAATGTATATATAAACAACAGTGGCTGTTAGAATGCAGGTGAATTATAGTGTGCGCGTGCATGTGTGTACATGTGAGTGTGTGTGTGTGTGTGTGTGTGTGTGTGTGTGTGTGTGTGTGTGTGTGTGTGTGTGTGTGTGTGTGTGTGTGTGTGTGTGTGTGTGTGTGTGTGTGTGTGTGTGTGTGTGTGTGTGTGTGTGTGTGTGTGTGTGTGTGTGTGTAGCCCGGGGGACAGAAGGAGACACTCACACTCCTTCATCATGCCTATGTCCACGCAGCGCTTCAGCCTGCAGGCCTGGCAGTGGCGCCGGTTGTCCTTGGTGATGGTGCAGCTCCCGGTGAAGGGGCAGGTGAAGGAGGCCTTACGCTTCATACTGCGCCTGCTCCAGGGAGACAGGATGTTGGTTAAATCAACATCACTTCCTGTTTATCTTATAAGAGCCCCTTTAAGACTTCAGAGCAGCTTTGAGAAATAGCAATTACATAGATCTCGTCGTTTGAACGGAGGAAATCTAAATCACCAAACACCTCCATCTCCAACATTGCAATGATATTGTAGGTTGACCATTGGTGTTTCACAAAATGTTTACACAATGAGATTTTGGATTAAAAAAACATCACAAATGAGGATATAAGGACTCAGTGGGTAAACGAACATAATAGCAGCTAAGCTATAAATACAGCTAGGCTAGGTCTGGTGAGTTCAGAACATGACATCAAATAATAGAACATCTAGAACAGTCTGGTGAGTTCAGAACATCACATAATAGAACATCTAGAACAGTCTGGTGAGTTCACAACATGACATAAAATAATAGAACATCTAGAACAGTCTGGTGAGTTCAGAAAATGAAATAATATAACATGTAGAAAATTTTGGTAAGTTCACAACATGAAATAATAGAACCTCTAGAACAGTCTGGTGAGTTCAGAACATGAAATAATAGAACATCTAGAACAATCTGGTGAGTTCAGAACATCAAATGATAGAACATCTATAACAGTGTGGTGAGTTCAGAACATGAAATAGAACATCTAGAACGGTCTGGTGAGTTCACAACATGACATCACTCTACTGTAACCTGCCTTTAAAACACTTATCGCCATATCACAATATTACGATATATCCCATCGCCCATCCCTTACTTGTGCCATTTAACTCCTGTACTTTCTTGTGTACTAGTGTATCTCTAACGTGTGCTATTTAACTCCTGTACCTCCTTGTGTACTAGTGTATCTCTAACGTGTGCTATTTAACTCATGTACCTCCTTGTGTACTAGTGTATCTCTAACGTGTGCTATTTAACTCCTGTACCTCCTTGTGTACTAGTGTATCTCTAACGTGTGCTATTTAACTCCTGTACCTCCTTGTGTACTAGTGTATCTGAAACGTGTGCTATTTAACTCCTGTAACCTCCTTGTGTACTAGCGTATCTCTAACGTGTGCTATTTAACTCCTGTACCTCCTTGTGTACTAGTGTATCTCTAACGTGTGCTATTTAACTCCTGTACCTCCTTGTGTACTAGTGTATCTGAAACGTGTGCTATTTAACTCCTGTAACCTCCTTGTGTACTAGCGTATCTCTAACGTGTGCTATTTAACTCCTGTACCTCCTTGTGTACTAGTGTATCTCTAACGTGTGCTATTTAACTCCTGTACCTCCTTGTGTACTAGTGTATCTCTAACGTGTGCTATTTAACTCCTGTACCTCCTTGTGTACTAGTGTATCTCTAACGTGTGCTATTTAACTCCTGTACCTCCTTGTGTACTAGTGTATCTCTAACGTGTGCTATTTAACTCCTGTACCTCCTTGTGTACTAGTGTATCTCTAACGTGTGCTATTTAACTCCTGTACCTCCTTGTGTACTAGTGTATCTCTAACGTGTGCTATTTAACTCCTGTACCTCCTTGTGTTCTAGTGTATCTCTAACGTGTGCTATTTAACTCCTGTACCTCCTTGTGCAATAGTGAATCCCTTTCGTGTGTAAACATTCAGGTCAAACAGCAGGTTGGCCACCACTGGCTGTTTGTTTTACATCTGTATGAAAAGGCAATAGAAATGATAAGCAATTAGGTCAAGGTGCACTTGCTTTCTACACATTTAGGACTTTTCATGGACCAAATGATGGACTCAATAAGATAGGGCCTAATCAATTGATTAATCAATAAGGGATCAATAACCCTAGTGTGTGTGTGTTGTCTAGATACTATACATACGGTCAGTGTGTGACAACGAGGGTTGGGTGATTTTCACGGTTGTACTAACAGTATGACCATCATCATAACATGTGGTCTCGTCAGTGTTTCCTACCAACGTTTTACAGACTGTGTTGGACGGACTGAACCCTCCAGAAGACACAGAGTATGTCCACTAACTACTTTAAATTTTTTTGTTCTTATTTGGTCATTTATTAACCGTTAATGTTAAAGACAGTTCTTTCAGGGTTTTCTTTCAGTCATTTAAAAAAGCTATTGCACTTTTGGCGACAGTGGTGGTAGAAATTAGTCATATGGGAATGTCGAATGGGAAACCCTGCTCATATGAAGGGCTGGTTTTCCACACTTATTTGAATTGCCACTGATCTGGAGTCATATGAGGCTAGAGAATTTGACCTGACAGCCAATCAGTGCGTTGAGCTTGAGCACGAGCCAATGAGAGCGAAGGTGCTAGGGGCAGCTAGTGCCGTCCAGACTGTGGACGACTCAAACGATTAAGTGAATGAAATTTAATTAATGAAAAACGTAGACTTTAAAATCATCAATTGAATCAAATTCCTTCTCTTTTGCCCAATATGATACCTTTTCAGCTTCATGGTAAACATGTGCTCGAAGCTTATAAGTCAAATCAACAAAAACGTTGTTTTTTTAAAGCGGATATCGCCCAAACCCTCCATAAACCCTACAGCCCAAAGGCTCCAACATGGCAAGTGACAAGAGGGAAACAGTCCCACCGAGATAATTTATCTCACACACACACACACACACACACACACACACACACACACACACACACACACACACACACACACACACACACACACACACACACACACACACACACACACACACACACACACACACACACACACACACACACACACACACACACACACACACACACTTTATGTTATTGACATGAATACTAATATTAATATGCTTATAATCATTATTACAATTATTAATAGTATTATTATTCATACTATGATCCGTCTTTATTTTGTTCTTCTCCTGTTGAGCGGGAGAAAGTGGCCATCACACGTGTTCATTAGTGGTGTGAACCAGAGTTGTGAAGCGCCGCGTGTGAAATATTTCACACACAACTCTGGTGGTGTTAGTGGTTTAGCTGCTACTCAGCTTCACGTGTGTGAAATATACTGTACGTGTGTGTTACACTACGGTGGTCCAAGTGTAACAGTGGACCTGTTACGTAACCGTGGTATTTGGAGCTGTGTGTGTGTGTGTGCGTGTGTATATTGGATGAAAATGCTTTCATATATTAATAACAAAATCCTACTTCAAATGAGGCTGAAAAGTGTGATACTTTGATCACCAGTATCATGAGTTCCTCATCCCCAGTTGGACCATAGCACCAGTATCATGAGTTCCTCATCACCAGTTGGACCATAGCACCAGTATCATGAGTTCCTCATCACCAGTTGAACCATAGCACCAGTATCATGAGTTCCTCATCACCAGTTGGACCATAGCACCAGTATCATGAGTTCCTCATCACCAGTTGGACCATAGCACCAGTATCATGAGTTCCTCATCACCAGTTGAACCATAGCACCAGTATCATGAGTTCCTCATCACCAGTTGAACCATAGCACCAGTATCATGAGTTCCTCATCACCAGTTGGACCATAGCACCAGTATCATGAGTTCCTCATCACCAGTTGGACCATAGCACCAGTATCATGAGTTCCTCATCACCAGTTGAACCATAGCACCAGTATCATGAGTTCTTCATCACCAGTTGGACTGTTAATCTAAAACCGTTGTCAAGCATTGGAAGTTTTGAATCTAAATGGTCAGCGACTCACGAGACACCCATCTGTCTGTCCCCCGTACCTGAAGAAGCCCTTGCAGCCCTCGCAGGTCATGGCGTTGAAGTGGAAGCCGGTAGCCTTGTCTCCGCACACGCCGCAGATTCGAGGGACATTCCTGTCGAACTCATCAGGGGCCAGAGAGGAGGTGCTCACAGCCGTGGATTCCATCACTGGAGGAGGGAAGGAGGAAGGAGGAAGGAAGGACATGAAATGAAACGTGAGCGGAAAAATAAACACACACACAAAAAGGGAAGATGATACTTAAAACGTTCCAACTGCAGGACTGTGTGTGTCGTCGTCGTGGTGGTGGTGAATATTGTTGTCATTGCTGTAGTTACTTGGTTACTTAAAAAAATAAAAACCTTAACAGAATTGTTTTTTTTTTTGTGAATACAGAAAGAATACTGAAATGTGAATACATTTAATTGAGTTATATTTCAATAATAATAATAATAATAATAATATAATAATAATAATAATAATTCTAAGTGAAGAAAAGTCTTTTTCTGATCCTGCGGTGTTTCACTACAGATCTTTCTAGTCGACATACCCCTTTCAACTTAGACCTCTTTAAACTTAGACCCCTTTATATTAACAGACCCCTTGAAACTTACAGACCCCTTTAAAATTACAGACCACTTTAAACATTAACCCCGATTGCACAACAGAGAAGGTTGTGACATTCTTGGATAAATTCCTCCGAATAAGTAGAACTACTCAGTATGAATTAATGCTACAATAACATACCATCAAGCCAGGGAAAGATTACATTAAAACCCAGACAAAGGCCTAATTTCTCGACCATTTGTGTATCCACTGTTGTTGCTTTCATTACAATCTTTATAATCCCCGTTAGGTTTCAATACATGTTGACTGGCCGGAGGTTCCCGCTCATCCGAGTGCCTTATATTGATCTGACGTGTTCCGGCGCGTTCAGACTTGTAGTATTATGGTTCCCCCCCTGAAGCGCTTCACAGCTCTTGTTGGTGCCGTTTACTAGCGGTGGAGGACTTTCCGATAGACCGCTGTGTCACAGTTGTATAAAATAATGGCCGTGTGTACATAGCAACACCATCTCAATGGTGTGAAATAGAAGTGGGAGAATTATTTTTGTTTTTGCTTTCAGTAGAAAACAAAAAACTGTGCTTCTTGAACACAATTAGCCTTACATACATGAACAAGATAAACTATTTAATAATACATCAACTTAAATAATATGAATATAATTATTTAGAACAAATAAGAGTCCAGTGAGTGGGCAGTACAGGTCCAGGCCTCCAGTCCACTGCAGCTACTGCACACACGGAAATAATGTAGGACTAGACCCAACAAGGAGACACTTTCGTTTACTAAGGAGAAAGGGGCATGTCAATTCCAAGAAGGGGAGGGGCTATGTATCTTCAGAGTTTAAATAATTTCAGCTGCTATTTCAAAATCACCCCGTTTGAGGCCACCGATTTGATGTTGATTATATAACTCCTTACGGCTCATAGGCCTGGCCAACACAAAGTAGTGAGCGATGTTTTGGGGAAAGTTTTAACATAAAAAAAAACATCACCCAACCGTACGGTTTACCTTCATATACACACACTAACTGCTCATATTAGTAGATGTCATCACCCCTTTGTATTCCCTTCACTTTTCTCTCCCTCCTTTTCTACAGACACCGTCCCTTCTGTTCCCAATCAGGTGTCCCCCGCCCGTCAGGTCCTCAGGTCCACCCCTGGAGGAGCAAGTCCTCAGTGGACACACAGAGACGTGAACATCAAGTGGTATCCCTGGGGCTGGGAAACTGAAGCATCATGAGTCAAGTGGAAAAAATAAACCTTCTTGTTGTAGTTGTAGCGTTCCAAAACGCTGGATCTAGGTTACGTTTGATCACACTGCTGGATACCACGTATCCATTTCACAGAAGACAAGCCAAGGAGAGAGAAAAAAGGACCACATGTCACCACAAGACCATGGAAACAAACAACTGTCCCTTTTTCTACAAAGTCTCTCCTTCCCTCCCTTTGCACGGCCATTTGTAGTGTGAGAAACAGTCAAAGATGGAGAAAGAGAGAGTGAGAGAGAGTCAGAGAAAGAAAGAGAGAGTGAGAGAGAGTCAGAGAACGAAAGAGAGAGTGAGAGAGTCAGAGAAAGAGTGAGAGAGAGTCAGAGAGAGAGAGACAGAGAGAGAACCAATAACAATCTCAACACACTCACAAATCACAACAAATGAGGTAAAGGAGCCGTCTGAATAATTTAAATAGTTTGACTCACAGATCCATCATTCACTTCTAATTAAAAAGGCAGCCAGCCTTATCCAGAGTTACAAAAAAAATACATTTGATACCACATAAATTACAACCCATAGTCCCCTTGTCCCCGCCTAGCCCCTTGTTCACTGGTTTTATGAATAGGCATTTCTGGTTCTTAAGACTTTAAAATGAGGTACTTTTTAGATGCATGTCATCGTGGTGGCGGTGTGAGTGGTCTCCCATGTTGTCATAGCTGTGGTCTCAGCGCTAACTGTACAACTGTGTCGTGTATACAGATGTTCCTCCACAGGAGCCTTGTTAACAAACAAACACAATTTTTTAATTATCGAAGAACAATCCCCCCCCCCCCCTCCCTAGACACGCACACATTCTGATTTGGTTCGTAGTTCCCGATCAATCAGCTCCTCGAAGCAGGCACGGACCATTGATTAGAAGACAGCTCAAGGCAATGCGTCAACACACACACACACAGCATTTAAATGGCGCTCATTAGGAAGTGTTCTTAAAAGGAGATAACAGTGTCAACATGGTGGGAGACCAGATAGTCAGGTGTTACACAGTGTATTGAAGACGGGTGTGTCTCTGGCTGTTGTTGTAGAAAATGTCTTGACGTGCATTTCTTTCGCACAATGCTCTTTCTAGGAGGGCAGAGGTAAAGTACACAGACTGGAGTCAAGGGTCACACACACACACACACACACACACACACACACACACACACACACACACACACACACACACACACACACACACACACACACACACACACACACACACACACACACACACACACACACACACACACACACACACACACACACACACACCACACACACACACACACCAATCAGAGCGCCGGTAACGTTAATTCAAAACTGCACAAATGTTCATTTGTAACTGCAATTAGTGATGTGTCGGTCGCGAACGGTCGCTCTTTTTAGTGAACGACGGGAGCCGGCTCGCACCCGCGAAGGTGTGAGCCGTGTGAACGGGTGCGAGCCGTTATTGATTTGTTACGGGTCCCCCGCGTACATGCAGTGACTGAATGTCACGCGCATGCTGTGCATCACGTGAGGATAGATAAGGAGGAGGGGCGGCGCGTGCTCAGTGCTGGTTGCTAACAGAGGGAGAGGAGAACACACGGGGAAGTGTCAGTTTGCGTCACGCATATAAGATGAGTGAAAGTAGGAAAAGAAGCAGCATTTGGCTGCATTTTAACAATTGTGTAAACCCAAAGGCAGAATGCAGAATTTGCAACATGAAGCTCTCATATAGAACAGGGTCCACAAACCACCTCCACAGGCACTTTTTTTTTTATACTGAAATAGAGCCCTGCTGTTGTTTTTTGTTTAAATACAAATGTCAAATACACAAAAATACAGTAGCTGTCCTTTTTTAAATGTCTATGCTTAAGTTGTTCTAGGTGTTGCTACCTGCTTTGTGTAGCGTGGTTCTACAAGCAAGTCAGTGCATTCATTGGGTGGTATCAGAGTTACAAGGGTCTGTAAATGCAATGAAAACAATTGGCCACAGCAAATCATTTACATTAAAATTTACATTTTTACTTTTGAATACTTCAGTACAAAGGATGTATTGAATAATTTAAGTGATATATGTGTACACATATAAATAATTAATCAAAATAGGGCAACATTTGATTGAATTATAAAAGGTATATGTGGTAAAATAGAAGAGCCGTTTGAGAGCCGAATGAGCCGGCTCACTCAAAAGAGCCGGAATTCCCATCACTAACTGCAATGCACTACAGGAAGTGCTGGGGGCAGTATAATTTCCATTGTCTGCCATGACTTGAGCAAGTGAGGTAAAACATGCACTGGAGCCCGGAAAAGGAGCCGCGCCCACAGGAAGCAGAGATGGAGGGTGTGACAGAAATAATCGTTAGATTAGTCGACTAATCGAAAAAATAATCGACAGATTAGTCCACTACCAAAATAATCGTTAGTTGCAGCCCTAACACACACACACACACACACTAGTTGGTCATTCATTTACTTTACCGATCAACATTTACTTGCCCGAAAACAAATAGCTTCATTTATGAGTGGTTCAAACCCTAACCCTGAAGCTAATTGTCATGTTTCATCTTTATTTAAGTAAATCACAGTTTGTTGCGTATCCAAAATGGTATAAAAGTTTTTTTTACCACTTGCTAGGGCAATAGTAATTGTTGAGCACTGGAATGGGAGCTATTTTTTGGCAAGGCCAAGATCTGATCACTTGGTAGCCGAAAAAAAATACAATAATAATCGGCCACAGATCAATCACCAATGAATTACAGAAGGAAACAAAGAAAAGCAGAATTCACCGAAAGCCACGTCAAGATGGGGGCTAATCTATCACACATTAGGATAAGGCAGCAAACCATTTACGAAGAGATAACACTTTCCATCCTGGCAATATGACTGAACGGTTACAGGGTCCAGCGCCAGAGCGATCAATCAGACGAGCCCGGCTTAGAAAGCCCGAAACAAATCGGACGAGTCTGGGGTGTAGGAACATCATTTGCAATGCAAACAGGGTGATAGAATGGAAATAGTCTTCTTGAATATTTTCAAGAACCCCTTCGCTTGCGCTTTAACTAGTTTGAACTAGTTTCCACCAAACAACAACGATTCATAATTTGACGGGTCAAGTAAGTCAAATGAGAAACAACGCAACGCTCCATCTCTGTGGAAACACCGAATGGTCGGGAGGATGTGAGCGTTTAGGACCGACCACACACACACACACACACACACACACACACACACACACACACACACACACACACACACACACACACACACACACACACACACACACACACACACACACACACACCACACACACACACACACACACACACACACACACACACACACACACACACACACACACACACACACACACACACACACACACACACACACACACACACACACACACTGTAGCTGGACGCACAACTGAAAAACAACCGCAGACAACGCACAACACAGCCATATTTTACTTTTCGTCACACAATTGATGGGCACACTTAACTGGAAAGCATTGCCAGGTGAGCTATAGCCTTCGCAAACAACACCTGGCCTCCACAATACTAAATAATCAACCGATTATAAAAAATATAAGCAAAAGGGGTTAATCCCGGGAGAATCCACGCCGGCCCTGACAGAGCATTACGCTAAATGCACAATACAGCATACAGAGGAGTCTCTGAATAATGCATCACCTTATTACACACACAGTCGGTGCACAGCGCCATGCACGCCTTGTGGATACACAGGTGTTGTGTACCGTTTTCACTGGCATCAATCAATCTCTCTCACACACACACAAAAACATGATTCAATATTCACCAAGCCACTTCTGAATGCACTAAATTAAAGATGTCAGGCTTGAAGATACGACAAAAAAACAACAACATCCAAGGCAAGAGCAACACTGCTTGTGATTAGCTTACAGCGCTGCTGCACCATAATGGTTCACCAACATGGATCTGGGCTCAGTCCAACTGGCTCTTTAAGCAGCGTTGCTATGAATCACCACAACATTCCATCATCAGGACCACGTCTAACTGGAGTCGAACGGGAAGTCCCATCAGAGGCTAGTCTAAACTTAATGCTAAATTTAACGATAACGAGGCACATGCTAGTTTGGTATGTTGGCTTTGTTTGCGTGCATTAATAATCTTGTCATTTGTATGCGTTAAAATGCCATTTGTAATTGCAGCTAATCTAATAAAGTAATAAGGATGTGCATGCCCCCTTTCAAGCAAGATTCTATGCTCCCGATTTGAATGTTTACGATGCAGCAAGTGCATCATAAACATTCAAACCAATGGGACCAATGTGCACCGATGAATGCCTGTCACACACACACACACACACACACACACACAGGTTTTAGTGCAGCTTTTAATTGTTTACATTTTGTAAACCTGAAGGGCAAACATTTGAGGTGGAGGAAGAGGAAGTGTGTTGCAGTGTGAAGGTTCCAGGGATGTGTGCAGTGACTTTGCTCTTGGATGTCACACTGACACATATAGGGGTCGACAGTACGATCGAGGCTACATGTAGGCCAACGGGAGAGATATGAGGAGGAGGAGGGGCAGCGTGGAGACACACGACCCTGGAGTGAGACTTGCTTGGAAAACAAAAGAAGGCTTGTGTAACCTCGACCGTTACTTTCCTCATCCTTTTAGGGAAATTTAAAACATTTCTCTGGTCAATTAATGTCACATCAATGAGACATAATGCAATGTTGATTTTTTTTTCTCAAACTGTGTTGGGAAAATTGTAAAAACTGCTCTTACATACCGAGCAGTTTGTTTTTTACACAAACAAAACGACTGCAGCTTGCCCACTTATCTTAATCACCGGACACACACAGCTAGTCCCCGCTCAGGCCAATCATCTCCGCCTCGTCACATTAACTGAAATATTTACAATTCACCGCCGTCTATCTGCGTCATACTTGGCCCGTAAAGGCTTTTAAAGCTCACCCAAGACGGCCTCAAACATCAGCCTCAACAGGGTATTCAAACCGTTTAACCCAAGGTGAGTAACGCAGTGCGTACAATTAAACATTCCACAGATGTATTAATGCTCAAAACCGGCATAACAGGAGTAGAATAACCGCTTCCTGGTAAATACTGTGCAGCGCAAGTCCTTAATACTTCAATAGCACATCGCTACACAGATCACCATATGGATAACTCAGCCTTCCACATCTGTCCTCGGACTGGAGGCCCCTGATTGGCAAGCAGAAAGTAAGCCCCCGCCCACAGAGAGAGCGGACAAGAGATGGGGGGGGGGGGGGGTACAGAGAGAGAGACAAACACATAGAAAGACAGACGGAGACAGAGAGGGGGCCCAGCGAGGAGCCCCAGAGAGGAGGCCCAGAGAGGACCGGGCTCAGAGAGGACTGGGCCCAGCGAGGAGCCCCAGAGAGGAGGCCCAGAGAGGAGCGGGCCCAGAGAGGAGCGGCCCCAGAGAGGAGCCCCAGAGAGGACCGGGCCCAGAGAGGAGCCCCAGAGAGGACCGGGCCCAGAGATGGCCATTGTGTCCAACATCAACAACTGTCTAAAAGCAGTTCTTATTATTCGCACTTTCATTATACACATTTCTCTCCCTGCCACTGATCTGGGGGTCATCCTTATTTTCTGAAAATTTGACCTGATGTCAGCTAATCAGCCAATGGGAAGTGCTTGAGCACCAGCCAATGAGAGTGAAGGCACTTAAATGCCAGCTAGCGCCTTCACCGCGAGTGAGCTAGTTAAAAATATAGAACAATGCAAAGACCCCCCCCCATCGGTGAACGACAGATGGGGGGTGTTTGGAAGACGTGCTTCATACTCACACACATACATAGCAACATACTGGATGCATGTTACTTGCGTCGGAGAATCAAGGCAGAATTAACCAATGACCTTTAACAGTTTGATATATTGGACCCATAGAAAACAGACGTTAGAAGATCCGCTCCCGCTTGTTCAGAAGAGTCCCATTTTTTGGACGGTTGCGGGGGGGCGTTGTTTTGGGGAGGACGTTTTAACATATGGATCCCTCAACTCTAGTGACGGCCAATATTCGTCAACAGAACCAATAACCGGGAGCATGTGACCAGACAAGGTCACCACACACACACACACACACACACACACACACACACAAACACACACACACACATACAGGATGTTGAGCCAGCGCCAGGCACCATTTTCTCCAACAACTGGCCGGTCATTGTATTCCACAGGAAGCTCAGTGCTGCAGGTCATTGGAGGAGGGAGGGGCCTCGTGGGGGATACCTCCCACCTCCCCGCCACACTCACGCTGTGAGTCATCGGGTCATAGGTCACACAGCTTCATCACGAATGCAGAGGTGTACTCGTCCCAAAACAGGGGGGAGGTGATCAAGGCCCTTGATGCTGATGGATGCCGATGATGCGCTACACTTGACGGGCCACTCTCCTTGTTGTGGTTGTTGTTGCATTACTATGCAGCCAAAGCCTTGAGTGAGAGACTCTCGGTAATCAGGAAGGACGGAAGGAGAGCACGACTACGGTGAGTAGTCGACTGAGACGACGGTCCTGCTGTAATTATCTACCGAAAACCACGCAACTTCAAGACATTTTAAACCCCGTTTCTTCTCCTTCTCCTTCTCCTTCTTCTTCTTCTGCCATAGTTCTGGTCGAGGCCGAGGGAGTTTCCCTTGTTGCGCTACAGTGCCGAGCGCAAAGCCAAAGGATGAGCAGGTTTTACTTAGCGTGGGGCGAGGCCCCGTGATTCATCTTCTCCTCTGCCCGTTTATTCATTTCTACGGTTTAAAATGACAAGCGAGGCTGGACCTCACTTGTCATTTTAAAAACACAGCTCCACCCTGGTCAGCTTCTAAAAAGAAACACGTTCACCGGCAACTCTCATTAGAAGTACATCAGTGGTAATTATTAACTTCTAGGTCCAAACTTTGAGCAGTTTGGAGTAGTGAGCAACTTTCCTTCCAACGCCGCTGTGCTGCTTGTTGTTGCTGCTGCTGCTGTAGGGAGGATTTCTAGGTTTGATATATAACGGACGCCGTTTCACACGGCCCTGAAATCCCTCGGCGGGTAAAAGCGGAGCCACATGTGGATCTGTGGGTCACTTCTTACATTTGTACAACAAATGCCCGCGTGCAAATACAGAACAACCAAGCGGCCGCCGGGCGTTCCTCGGCACGGGGGGAACAGAGGACCACTCTGGAGCGGACTGGTGACGGACTCCCGTCAAAAGGAGGAAGAGAGTGAAGCGCCCGTCCCAACGAGACTCGCCGCTACCTTTGTCAAATGAAGGGTTGCTCCTCTCTTGAAGGAACACAAGAGGAGGAATTAATGTAACTGCATGCAGAGAGAGAGAGAGAGAGAGAGAGAGAGAGAGAGAGAGAGAGAGAGAGAGAGAGAGAGAGAGAGAGAGAGAGAGAGAGAGAGAGAGAGAGAGAGAGAGGAGAGAGAGAGAGAGAGAGAGAGAGAGAGAGAGAGAGAGAGAGAGAGAGAGAGAGAGAGAGAGAGAGAGAGAGAGAGAGAGAGAGAGAGAGAGAGAGAGAGAGAGAGAGAGAGAGAGAGAGAGAGAGAGAGAGAGAGAGAGAGAGAGAGAGAGAGAAAAAAGGGCCTCTGGCATCACATCCTAAGAATGCGAGCAATGGGCTCACCGACCACATCCCAACACGAGGCTCAGCGCCGGAATCACATCCAGACCCACAACAGCCCCGGAGAGAAAAAAAAGACCGAAGGAACGCCCGAATGAGAGAGAGGGGGCCCTCTCTGACGGGCCAATGAGCATCGGCCTGCCGCATCACATGACGCAATCCCACAAATCGGCTTGGAAACCGTACCACACTGCCAACATTTTTTTTTTTTACGAAAAACGGCCGAGAGAAAGATAATAAAAAAAGGAGAGAAAGAGAGAAAGAGAGGGAATAAAACCAAACAACAAGGCGATGTGTTTAACTGCATACCTCTGGCTGGGTCACCACAAGTACAGCAAAGACGTACAACAAATCAGACCTGGAATGACCCGGGCTGCCAGAACTGAGCCCAATGGAAACACACCGGGCCCGCTGGAGCTGGGGCCCAACATGGACTAACATTAACCATGTGCATGTGGTGCTGATGGGGTGTGTGTGTGTGTGTGTGTGTGTGTGTGTGTGTGTGTGTGTGTGTGTGTGTGTGTGTGTGTGTGTGTGTGTGTGTGTGTGTGTGTGTGTGTGTGTGTGTGTGTGTGTGTGTGTGTGTGTGTGTGTGTATCCAGTGTTCTTAGAAATTTAAAAAAGTGAAAACATGCTAGACACGTCATGCCTCTCTCTACAGCAAAGAATTTCCTGGAACTAAATACAAAAGCGCTAAAACAGCGGAAATAGAAAGAGGACAGATAAATAAATAAAGGAGACATCAAGACAAAATGTGGCCCTCGCAGCAACAGAACAAACAAAGCGAGAGCTTGTTATTGCAACTAAACAAGTGCATAAGCCGGCGGTGGTCTGCCTGTGTCTTATGTCTCTTTTTTTCCACGATCACAGGGCACATGTTACAGCAGCAGTTGGAGCACATGACAAAGTGACCTGTGCCTCACACAGGATGGGCTAAACTAGGGTAGGATCGGGGGAGGGGGAGAGGTCCCATGTCCCGTGTCCAACCCTATGGTCTCTCAAACACTACCTCCCCTGCCCCGGGCCCCACTACCAGCCTGCAAGGGGAGAGAGATAGGGAGAGAGAGGGAAAGATGGGGGGGGGGGGGGCAGAGAGGGAGAAGAGGGGGAGAGAGGAGAGAGAGAGAGAGAGAGAGAGAGAGAGAGAGAGAGAGAGAGAGAGAGAGAGAGAGAGAGAGAGAGAGAGAGAGAGAGAGAGAGAGAGAGAGAGAGAGAGAGAGAGAGAGAGGAGAGAGAGAGAGAGAGAGAGAGAGAGAGAGAGAGAGAGAGAGAAGAGAGAGAGAGAGAGAGAGAGAGAGAGAGAGAGAGAGAGAGAGAGAGAGATGGCAGCCTCCCCCTTGCACTGGGCCCCTTGCTGGACTCTGGAGAGGGGAAAGAGACGAGGCAGGGAGAGGCCCTCTCTCTCACACACACACACACACACACACACACACACACACACACACACACACACACACACACACACACACACACACACACACACACACACACACACACACACACACACACACACACACACACACACACACACACACACACACACACACACACACACACACACACACACACACAGTGTCTATGTCTATACAGAATTACACAGAGAATAAGTGTTCTCATAAACACACACAGACTGGACAGGGCCGGACAGAAAACAGACATGTGGCCAAGGTGGGTGCAAATTTGCTTTAGCAGAGTCGGTGTTACATAATTTCCACCCAAAAACGGTCTGTCCTGTCGTCCACACCCCCTCACAAAGTTGTAGGATTGGAACACTTAAAAGTAAACTAATAAAATAAGAGCATCTTTTCACATTTCTTTACAAATAGTTAAATCTTTAGGAGTTGCTTGCTATGTGTGGACTGCAAATGAGCTGTCAAAACAAATATTTTCAGTCATTTGTATGACTTTGTTCCCCCCCCCCCCCATATTACCTGAATTGTTTGCTCAGGGAACCATCAACCGTGACATGGAAATGCGAGATATCCACAGTCATAAGTGGGAGCTTAACACTTCATTAGGCCCCGAAGCACTGGACATATGTACAGAACTACATACAACAGGCCAGTACAGTTACACACACACAGCGGCCTCTTTCTATAGGGTAACACACCAGCGGAAGCAACCAATTACCCAGTCACAAATGGGGGGGGGGGGGGGGGAGGGGGAGTATGGAGTGATTGTATAGGAGACATAATGGACTGTACCACACTGCTCCAACTCGCCGTTGTACCAGCCCCCCTAGTCCCATGTTGATCATTCACACAACAATTTACACAGGTTTTTTTTTGTTAAGTTGGCATATATACAAACAAATGATAGCAACAATAGCAACAAACAATTAAAGCTAAAATATACTGAGATGTTTCCAGTCACTCCCTTATCATAATGACATGTGTGTTGATGATGTAACTGATTGTAGGTGTTTTTTCCCCAGTACTACACAAGTCAACTGTGTTATTACATCGTCTTCTGGTGAATAGATTGAGACAGACACCTATTTAATTCAAACTTTTCTTTGATCATGAATATATATATATATATATATATATATATATAGAGGCCTTTATATATGCATATATATATATACACAGAGAGAGAGAGAGAGAGAGAGAGAGAGAGAGAGGAGAGAGAGAGAGAGAGAGAGAGAGAGAGAGGAGAGAGAGAGAGAGAGAGAGAGAGAGAGAGAGAGAGAGAGAGAGGAGAGAGAGAGAGAGAGAGATGAGAGGAGAGAGAGAGAGAGAGAGAGAGAGAGAGAGAGAGAGACCTTATAGGACTGTAATACTAACATGTGTAATATGTTTGATAATACAACTGCTGAAAGCCTGGCTTGGTTTAAGGGTACACTGCCAAATGTGTGTTCAGATCTAATTGCTCTCGCCCACACAGCCTGGAACAAAAACCCATTAGTAGGCTGCTCAGACCCTATGTATCACCACCACCAACCACAACAACAACAACAACCACCACAACAGCAACATGGCAAATCGCTCTGGCAGCCACCTCTTTGGGAATTTAACAAACTTAAGATTGGTTTGACGTGAACTACAATTGTAGATCTCTCACTGTGGTGGTGACGACTTGTACAATTGAGCAATACACGAATCAATCAATTAATCAATACTCTGAATGTGTTGAATTGCCACCGAATTTCCAACCATTTTTTTACAGGGATAGGTTACATTCAAGGCTGCATAATTGCTATGTAACTTGTGAAGTAGCCATGAGTGTTACATGCCTGTTACATATATAACATATATATATAACAACATAATAATAAACAGTGTGTACATATGTAAGTGCATTTATAATATGAACAAGACGTACCTGGTGTTGTCGCATGCCCTTCTTTCCGAAGCAGAATAATTGAAAGCTCTCTTGGAAGGTGTATTATTCCGAGTCGTTAATCCTGTTCACAATAATACAAAAAGCAACACAAACAAAACGGTATGTCGTAAGTCACACAAGAGGGCCTCCAGCCTACTACCACCACTTCTACTACTACTACTACCACCACTTCTACTACTACTACTACCACTTAACACACCGACCACGGCTATAGAACCAACACCAACTGTAACACCTGACACAACAACAACAACAACAACACCACCACCACCACCACCACGAGTTTCACACACACACACCACACACACTTGCATGGCTGCCGTCTTTCCAACGGCTTTTATCGCCCGGAACCAACGGTGCGTAACGCGTAAAGAAACATATCTACTTTAGACTTTCGTACCTCCGCGCAACTTTTCCCCACCATCCATCCACCACAACACCACCACCACCACCGACTCTCTCTCTCTCTCTCTCTCTCGCCTCGTCGCCCGTCAAGCGCTCGCAAAGTGTCCTCCACCCTCCGCCTTCTCCATTGTTGTTGTTGTTGTTGTTGTTGAAGACGACGTGTGCGTTCCAGTAAGATACACGGTATAAGTAGTTAGCATTAGTGTGGCACAACAACAGAGAGCGCGTCGTAATGGGGGGGGGGGGGGGGGGAGAGAAAAAAACCCGTCGGGAATTCGAGAAACACGTCAACAGTCGCGTCCAAATTGTGGCGCTCGGCTCGCCTCGCAGCAAGAGAGAAAGAGCCACAGCAAGAGAGAGAGAGCCACAGAGAGCTGTAGCTTGCGTGCCTAGCTGTCTGTCTGTGCTGGTTAACCCTCAACACATCGTCAAGTTGACGCGCCTCGTTCGCCACATGCGCCACACGCACACGAAGCCACGAATCCCCCCCCCCCCCGGGGGGGGTTGCACGTTATTTGAGGAACGGAAATAAACGACAAGCGACGTACAACGTACAAGAAGAAAAAAACAATGTAATTATGTTATTACCGATAGTCGACAGGCGAGAAATATCCTTTCACTAGACCCTAAATAGATGGCCATTACTTTTTGACGACGCCCCGCCCCTGCTCCCTGGACCTCTACGCGAGGAGGAGAGGGGGGGGGTTTCCCCCGGCCCCCTTGCTGACCAATCACGGGAGACCTCGGTGCTCACCGCGCCTCGTGGTTGGCCAAACCCGACGCTCGTAACATGTGGAGTGGCCCTCCCCCCCCCGCACCATCATCCTCCCTCTCCCCCCAAACAGGGGTGTGTCATGACGTCAGAGAGGGAACGAAGAGATAAACAACTTTGACCGCGTGAGGTTTTTTTTTTAATTTAAAGCGACATTGTTTCATTCGGGTGTTCCTGTGCGTGGCGGTTCACGTGTACGCACGTAACGTGCGTGTGTGTGTGTGTGTGTGTGTGTGTGTGTGTGTGTGTGTGTGTGTGTGTGTGTGTGTGTGTGTGTGTGTGTGTGTGTGTGTGTGTGTGTGTGTGTGTGTGTGTGTGTGTGTGTGTGTGGGGCGGGTCGCGCGTAAAACGTGTTGGTTGGAGGAGGAAAATGACGCAGTTTTCGAGCTCCGGTGGGTTTGTGTAGTAGTAGCACATGCGCTGTTCCTTTGTTTGAACGGCCACGTTGTGAGACTACCGTCTAAATAACGCATACGTGTACCCACGTTGGTAACCAAATACACACTGAACCGCAGTACGCCACTTCACGTCATTAACACCCCCCCCCCCCATAATGTACGGGTTTTCTCGATCATCTCACGCAAAGCTTGTGCAAAAATGATGTGTGCATCAATGAAGCGTGTGTTTGTTGAGGGGTGTGTCCGCACTCTGCAGTAAAGTTGTAGGACGATGCTGCATGGCGTGGTGGCCAGAGATTAGCAATGCATATGAGATACAGCTGAGAACACACCCGAAGCACCAGTCGCTCCTGTCCAGTGGGTTTGTTTTGCACGTATTTATTCGTGGTTTTCGTTACACAATAAGCCCCCACTGCGCGGTGATGGTAGTCGGTCTGTGTTGTGTAAGGGGAGCTGGATGATGGTAGTACCATCATCCAGCTCCCCTTACACAACACAACACATCATCCACCTCCCCTTACACATGTGTTGTGTAAGGGGAGCTGGATGATGGTAGTACCATCATCCAGCTCCCCTTACACAACACAGACCGACTACCATCACCCAGCTCCCCTTACACAACAAATACCTACTACCAGCTCCCCTTACACAACACAGACCTACTACTAGTAGGTCTGTGTTGTGTAAGGGGAGCTGAGTGATGGTAGTAGGTCTATGTAGGTCTGTGTTGTTTCAGGGGAGCTGGGTGATGGTATAGGTCTGTGTTGTTTCAGGGGAGCTGGGTGATGGTATAGGTCTGTGTTGTTTCAGGGGAGCTGGGTGATGGTATAGGTCTGTGTTGTGTAAGGGGAGCTGGGTGATGGTATAGGTCTGTGTTGTGTAAGGGGAGCTGGGTGATGGTATAGGTCTGTGTTGTGTAAGGGGAGCTGGGTGATGGTATAGGTCTGTGTTGTGTAAGGGGAGCTGGGTGATGGTATAGGTCTGTGTTGTGTAAGGGGAGCTGGGTGATGGTATAGGTCTGTGTTGTGTAAGGGGAGCTGGGTGATGGTATAGGTCTGTGTTGTGTAAGTCGTAGGCCTATCGACTGGTGTGCTAAGTATGCTTCAGAATGTCAGGTCACCACAAGACACGGAAAATGTCTAGAAAGGAATTTAAAGCTGGACTTTGAATATTTCACTTGGCACAACGCACCTATGATTCAGTAGTATATACAAATATGCACATCCCTATTGCTTAAAACACAAGGCACGTGCATTACTCCTATAAGTATTTTGGTCTGCTGGTGAAACGAGGACAGCCTCTGGCTCTCTGGTCCGACAGGTTCTTGAACCGCGTTGCTTGTCTTCATCAAATGCATATCAGCTGTTCTGCAGTCTCATCAGACCTCCACTTATCCCCTGCATCGATCGGGCAGTCAGCACAACGCAAGCGTGGTACCACACCCCCACCACCCTAGTAAGGTTGCTGGTTCCATCCCCCGGCTCCTCCTGAGCAAAGTGTCGAGGTGTCCCCGAGCAAGACACCCTAACCCTGGCTGCTCCTGACAGTGGATGGATGAATGTGTGTATGAATGGGTGAATGTGAGGCATGGCTTGTAAAGCACTTTGGATAAAAGCGCTATATAAAAAGCAGTACATTTACCATTACCACACCCACCCACACCCACACTACCATTATCACCACCCCCACCACACCACACATGTATGTGTATGTGTGTTTGTGTTTATGTGTGTGTGTGGACGTGTGTATGTGGGGCAGAAGCAATAGTTAAGTTGGTGTTCTGGTGTTTAGTTGGCGGGTTGACCCTTGCCTTGGCCCTTGCCCTGGCTTGGGGCAAGCTGTTTCGTTGATGTAGATTCCCGTGCAGGTCCGGTCCGGAGTGTCCTCACATGCCCCTTCATCTTCTGTTTATTCGTTTGGGTTTGCAGTCTGACGTGGTCCGAGCCCAGTAGGGGGACCGTATGTTAACAGGCTCTGGTCATAATATATGCCCTACTTAAAGAATTCAAAGAGCCCAGTGTCAGGAATAGCTGTGATCCTAAATTAGAATAACTTTCAGATCTAAAATTAAACCACACCTGTCTTTGTGGCACTGCGAGACGTCAGGCTATAAATAACTTCAGGGTACATCATGACAAGCATACACAGGCAGGCAGCGCTCCACATGTATGCACACGACATTGGAAAGATGTGGATTTGGTCAATCTGGTATGAATCATGTGGTAGCCACCGTTGAAGTGTGTCTAGACGGGAACTGGTCCAGAGGTCCATGTCATAAAATATCAAGTTGGAAGGAGAAGCATAATTCACAGGGCCGACCAAGTTAAAAAAAAAAAAGGGTGGACAGCTACAGGTATTTTTTGGGGTGAAATAGTTGTTGATTGGGATAACATCCACTTTGATCACAGTAGATGCCAGGATGATCAATGAAGCTCTGAGCAACGTTCAGTACGAGGCCAACATGCAAATGAAAATACACAATTTCACAAGCAGTCGATGCAGTTAGTATGCAGCTGCTGCCTCATGGAAAAAAAAGGAAAGAAGGGAAAAATGTATTGAGCTGCAGATATGCTGCATTCAGACCGAATCCATCCCCCTTGGCGACCCACCAAGCATGGTTTTCTCGAAAGCAGAATTTCTCTCTGATTGCAATTGTTTACCTTTTCCACGTCGTAAGAGAGACAACATCCTGCTCTCCCATTACGGAAGTGTTGTTTCTAGGCATTCATGTTCCAGTTGAGTGTTGACTGTAATTTGGACAATGTGATCTGTTGATGTGAGCCAAGTGGACATTGTTGAAATACCTTTTGGGTTTATCCATAATTTCCAACTTTACCAGTTGTTCAACTACATTTGTGTGACACTCTGCTTGGCCTACTCCACAGATAGGGCCTACTACTGCTACTGTAAACACAGTTGGCCTGCTACCCTCTCAGCGACAAGTAAAGGTGAACCTACATACGCTTTGTGCAATTAAAGTGTAATTAATGTTTTCGTGACTTTAATAAAACTACACATTCTACAGAGAGAGAGAGAGAGAGAGAGAGAGAGAGAGAGAGAGAGAGAGAGAGAGAGAGAGAGAGAGAGAGAGAGAGAGAGAGAGAGAGAGAGAGAGAGAGAGAGAGAGAGAGAGAGAGAGAGAGAGAGAGAGAGAGAGAGAGAGAGAGAGAGAGAGAGAGAGAGAGAGAGAGAGAGAGAGAGAGAGAGAGAGAGGATTGATGATGATGAGCCAAGATAAATGCTGTTATGGCCTATCCTCAAATGTATAGTGTATCTTCCCGTAATGATAACATTTTACTTTTTTTCAACCTCATATAAATAGACAGAGAGAGAAGTCCATATCGGGACTGTTGTGTTGGGTACTTTTCCTTAACAAGACTTGGCAAGGAAATGCGTTAATCAAACTGTCAACAGCGCCCTCCTGTGGTGGAACGAGTAAACGCATTGCTGCTCATAGTATATCACTTTGAAAATGGGGGCCCCACTTTACCATGTACTGTAAGTCAAGTCAATTGAAAATGTAAACATTAAGTGCATCCTAAGAAATCATAAGCGAAGCCCCGTGTTGTGTTCCACTAAAACCGAATAATTTGCAACACCTATTTGATGTCCATGTTCACCAAATAATTTGCACACACATTATTTATATTCATTTACATGTTCCCTCTAAAATATGATGTGTGCTAGTGAACGGGGTTCTTGGTTCGCAAAAATAACTTTGGAGGGGATACGTTTGTAAAAATAGTCGACTGTGAAAAAAAAGACGACTGTGGTGCCTTCCATTCTCGACACCTAGTGGCCATGTGAGGACTGACACCATAAACCAACACAACGCTGTAACGCAGGAAGGAGAGGAGATCCGTCAGCCGCGTGTGACCTATATATAAATCTATATCTAAAAACGAAACTATCGGTAGAATAGTTAAACATCCAGTGTATTGTACTATCCGACGGTCTAGACACCATTCCGCAGAAATATTTAAGATGTGTGATTACAATACCTAGCGTTAGCTCGTCGTAGAGGTCGTCGTCGTCGTCTGAACGACACAAATCTTAACCGCCCGGTAAAAAAAAAAAATAGGGTCGTCGTTTGCCTTTGCGTGTTTTTAATATCATCAATAGTCGGTAATTAAATGTAGGTAATGTGCGAAAAAAAGAAGAATCAATCAGCCCATAGACTATGAAGGCCATTGCGCCACTGAGAGGCTGTGATGGTCCCATGGTGTAATGGTTAGCACTCTGGACTTTGAATCCAGCGATCCGAGTTCAAATCTCGGTGGGACCTCGTACTTTTGAAAGTCTGAAGAACCTCTCACAATCAAATCTGCATTTAACTAGCTGATAATAGCTGTTAACACAGACCGTCATATTTAGAGTACCTTGCCTTATTGAGAATCATTTGAAGATGCATTTCTTGTCAATTTATTGTAAGGCCTCGACATCTCACTTGGGCCAAAAGATAAAAACAAAGTGTACAACATGCTTCGGGATTTTAATAAATGTCCCCACTCTACTTTAAATATAAAAAACTAACCCTAACCCATATATAAAATTTTCATATATTTTATATCCCATATATATATATTTGTTGTATACATATATATATATACTGGATATATATATATATATATGTATATGGATGGATCACAGTCATCCTCTTTGCAACATTGTATTCAGTGAATTCCCGTGCTAATCAGGAACCCCCTGAAGCTTCCAGAAACTATGTAGAAAAAAACTCACTCAATACCAGCACCCACCCACCCACCCACCGGTCGGACCCTCCCAGTTTCTCCCTCTCTCCCCCTGGGCTCACCAGGCTGGAGTGGGGAACGGACACCGCATCAACCACCTGGGTTGGCCCAGGGAAGACCAGCCTCTATACGGCGGGCCTCTCTTCATCTTTCAGCAGAGACTCTTATTGCAATATAGGGGCTCAACCCTGGTGGTGATATGGATATCTAAGATTTGATTACTCAGATTATATTACTGATTTCACACCCAAAAAACACTTAGCTGAAGACCCTTTGTGCTTCTTCTCCCAACATGATATGTTACGTTACTTGGTACGACGACTGTGATAAACAGAGGGGAATGCAGGTGTTAAAGCAGCAAAGAGTTAACAGAACGGTTGCTGGTTCGATCCCCGGCTCCTCCTAGCAAAAGCTGTCGAGGTGTCCTTGAGGAAGACACCCTAACCCTAACTGCTCCCCGGGCGCTGTATAAATAGCTGACTGCTGCTCCTAACACTAGGATGAAATTATTTTGCCACTTGATGTTCAGTACTTGTGCTGTACACTGACAAATTGAAATTATTATTATTAAGTTGAGCAGATGGATGCCAGTTGACGCTAAAGAGGTTTAACTGCAATTGAGCATGACTTTCCTAACACTATTGAAGGGGTACTTATGTTGGACCGACTCATGATGAGGGCCTCTTGGGAATTTGAGAACAGAGAGGAATTCAAATCAATTAGATAGCTCTAACATATTATAGGGTGAATAAAACACAAATGGACATCCAAACAAAGCTATTGAAAAAAATAAATCCATGTATATTTTGGGAAGCACCTTAATACCAATAAGGAGGCATACGCTTATATTTGATAAAAACAGTTTTGTTTTATTAGTCTTGAGCAAATCATGTGTGTGAAACATTGTCTTATTCTCCACACTGTATAGAGGGCTTTAAAATATATTAGTTATGTTATTAAAGTACGGTTATTAAAGTACATTTTATTATGAAAATGAGGTGTACTGCAGCTTCCCTTGTGCTGCCTTTGTATATAAAACACAACAATACACACGATAAACTCTCTCTTTTTTAAAGGACCAAACTGGACATATGCTATATGCTACATGCTATGCTATATACAATCCTTTTTTTCATCAGAATGACCTGTACATCAATGCTCAAAGAACCACCATCTGGAGTCACCTGGTCTCCCTGAACGCCAATTTAAATGGGGGATACAAATCATTTCTACAAATCGTTATTCTACAACTAATTCTTACATTTGGCCATTTCATGGCATCATTAAATGTTTCCGTCAGTGATCATGAGATCAGTACAGTTAAACATTTAAAGTGATTGTGACTTCCGCTTAAGCTACCAAATATAATTGTGTGTATTTCAAAAAGCACATTTTGAAATAATATAAGTTTTTGGAAATAGTTTTCAATGTTTCAGCACCTTGCATTGTAATGCACAATAATGGTTTTATATTTAAAAAAAAGAAAAAGAAAACCGAATTTTTTTAAAAACCAACAACTTCTACATAAAATGTATAAAAGATTTCGTTCATGGGAATTTGGACTCGCACAGACAACCTTGCTTTGAGGATTTACATCTTTGTGGTCTTGAGTTGTTGGGTGGAATAATACCGTGTTGTAATAATGTTTAAATGTGTAACCTTCTCTATAACCTTTTAAAGGTAGTTATCACGGTCAGGTCCAACATGTGAGATAACACGTTTATCCTTTGGTACAGGACAATAAAACAAAAGCTGTTCCAGAAAAATAAACAGAACATCAACAAAAAAATAATTTGAAAGACATTTTTTCATATTTGAAAGACAAAAATGTCTTTCAAATAAATTTGGGAAGAGTTTTAAAAGTTAACTAAACCGCCAATTACTTGAATCAAATCCCCTGTGACTGCTGGCACTGAACCGACTTTAAATCGAATATTCTACACACTCACACACACACACACACACACACACACACACACACACACACACAAACCTCATTCAAAAAGGGTTTAGAAATTCATACTGCGGGAGGGAATGGGGAGTAAGCATTCCATTGTACTTGTTGCAATTGGCAAATAAAAACCTCTTGAATCTTGCACAAGTACTGTTGTCTGTAGCAGGAATCCCGCCGTGTTCCCGTGTGTTCAGAGTCATGTCCGCAGCGGCTGTGGGCCCAACATGACTTTGTTAATGAAGTTGACGATGGCGGCGGCGGGTTGCTCCGGGTCCGTCTCGGCGAACAGGTGACACACGTTCTCACTCGCACTTCCTGTCCGCCGCGCTACGAAGCCGAATATCCTGCAGGGAGAGCGACGAGTGATTGGTGATTAGTGATTAGTGAGAAGAAGAGGGTTCACGGTTATCCTATTCGATAACAACTAAATGAATAGATGCAGAGTTTGGGACGCATTTATGGTACTGTTCATGACAATTTGCCATGCGAATATCACACGCATAAAAGCAACACAGACAAGACACGGACAGGGAACACAGCACCGAAACACAACAGACTCAAGCACTTACTTGCTTGATGTGCTATTAGGGTTAGTCCACCTGAGGCAGGGGTACACAGACAGAGACAGAGACACGAGCTTAGGACCACCTCCAGATGTGGGCTCAAAACATTCAAACAAATAAAGCAAATAAAGTCTACAGTCACACAGAAAACACAAAGATCCTTTGAGGTAGGGTTGGGGAATATTGGTATCTAATATTGCCAACTGTGTATCTAATATTACCAATTGTATGTCTTATATTACTAACTGTATATCTAATATTACTAACTGTATATCTAATTTTACTAAATGTATGTCTAATATTGCAAACTGTATATCTAATATGGCTAACTGTATATCTTACATTACTAACTGTATATCTTACATTACTAACTGTATATCAAATATTACTAACAATATGTCTTATATAAATAACTCTACATCTTATATAACTAACTGTATATCTAATATTACTAACTGCATATTTAATATTAATAACAGTATATATTACTAACAGTATACCTTTTATTGATAATGTATCAATATGTTACCATTATTTATTCACAGATACAAGAAATGTTCATTAGGAATGTGGATATGTTGACCAAGCCGTTAAAGGGACGTGGTGGACATATCAATAACCAATATCAGATACAGATAGTCATCACTGATCAAATTGACATGTTATCCATTTATTCCCCAACTCTAGTTCAGGTCTACTAGCTTAGCAGCCAACAACGCTAAACAAGCTTCATTCATAAGCACGTTAAGGCAGATGACGGTCAGCATCACAACACAACACAACACACCATACCACATCAACACATCACATCACATCAACACATCAACACATCATCACACCACACCAACACAACACACCATACCACATCAACACATCACATCACATCACACCACATCACATCAACACATCAACACATCACACCACACCACATCAACACATCACACCACATCAACACAACACACCATACCACATCACATCACATCACACCACATCACACCACATCACATCACACCACATCAACACATCACACCACATCACACCACATCACATCAACACAACACACCACATCACACCACATCACATCACACCACATCAACACATCACATCACACCATACCACATCAATACAACACACCATACCACATCAACACATCACACCACATCACATCACACAACACACCATACCACATCAACACATCAACACACCATACCACATCACATCAACACGACACATCACACCACATCACACCACATCACATCACACAACACACCATACCACATCAACACATCAACACACCATACCACATCACATCAACACGACACATCACATCACATCACACCACATCACATCAACACAACACCATACCACATCACATCACACCACATCACACCAACGCAACACAACACACCATACCACATCAACACATCACATCACATCAACACAACACACCATACCACATCACATCACATCACACCACATCACATCAACACATCACACCACACCACATCACACCATACCACATCAATACAACACACCATACCACATCAACACATCACATCACATCAACACAACACACCATACCACATCACACCACATCACACCACACCACATCACACCATACCACATCAATACAACACACCATACCACATCAACACATCAACACATCACACCACATCACATCACACAACACACCATACCACATCACATCAACACAACACACCATACCACATCACATCAACACAACACACCATACCACATCACATCAACACAACACACCATACCACATCACATCAACACAACACACCATACCACATCACATCAACACAACACACCATACCACATCACATCAACACAACACACCATACCACATCACATCAACACAACACACCATACCACATCAACACATCACATCACACCACATCACATCAACGCAACACAACACACCATACCACATCAACACATCATCACATCACACCACATCACATCAACACAACACACCATACCACATCAACACATCACATCACATCAACACAACACAACACAACACATCACATCAACACAACACAACACAACACAACACACCATACCACATCAACACATCACATCAACACAACACACCATACCACATCACACCACACCACATCACATCAACACAACACAACACACCACATCACATCAACACAACACACCATGCCACATCAACACATCACATCACATCACACCACATCACATCAACACATCATCACATCACACCACACCACATCAACACATCATCACATCACACCACACCACATCACACCATACCACATCAACACAACACACCACACCACATCAACACATCACATCACACCACATCACATCAACACAACACACCATACCACATCAACACATCACATCACACCACGTCACACCACACCACATCACATCACACCACATCACATCACGTCACAACACAACACACCCCACCCCAACACATCAACACAACATCACATCACATCAACACAACACAACACAACACCACATCAACACAACTTCACATCACACCACACATCACATCAACACAACACAACACACATCAACACATCCCACCACACATCACATCAACACAACACAACACACATCACATCAACACAACACAACACACATCACATCAACACATCACATCAACACAACACAACACACATCACATCAACACATCACATCAACACAACACAACACATCAACACAACACATCGACACAACACTACACCACACCAATACAACACACCAACACAACACCACATCAACACACCACACCACAACAACAAAAACACAACGCCACAACACCACATCAACACAACATAACATCAACACAACAGAACACATCACATCAACACAACACAACATCACATCAACACAACACAACACATCACATCAACACAACACAACACATCACATCAACACAACACAACACATCACATCAACACAACACAACATCACATCAACACAACACAACACAACACATCACATCAACACAACATCCCAACACATCAAATCATATTACATCACAGTCCCATATGAAGGAATATGACCCACCTCTGGTCTCTGGGGTCCAGAGTGCTGCAGGTCACACTGTTGATAGGGTAGTGTCTTCTAAAGAACAGCCTGGGTGGACCAAAACATGACACACACCACATAGATCTCACAACCGCTCTCAATAGGATCTGTTTCATGTGCATGCAGAAGGAACATCAATACGGACACAGTAGTATCAGTCACGGCTGGGGCCTCTCTGGGGTAAACTAACTGAAATAAGATAATCTACTCTATCCCATAACATCACTATACTCTGATAATATTATGGAGTGTGTGTGGTTGGTGGCTGGTTTAAGCAGCCTTAACTGGCCTGAGTCAGACTGATTACTCTATGGCTGGTGAGGCTGCACACCTGTGGCTCATTGTTAATAAACTGCCACCGCAAAACAAACACTCGAGGGAGAGAGCTCTAGCATGTTCCATCTGCTCTGTTCACCATTATTTAAAACTGCAATAAACCGGATTCCTCATCACCCTGTGTCCTTGTCTTCGGGAGGAGCCCTCAAGCAGCCATTTTAATGGCTTGTGGCTGCGTCGACAGTTATGTTCTATCATTTGGACCACGGTGAAACACCTTCACACATTGAGGATGGACCAAATGGGCCGACTCTCCTGGCCTCAGCCTCAGCGTACCTTCGCTTGCTGTCGGTCAGCGTGATGCCTTGCGTGGACACCTTGAAGTGCACCACCGTCGCCGTGGGACGCGGACTCAGGGCCATGGTGTTCTTGGTCGCCTTGGAGACGGCCTCGGGCCCCGTCAGCGATTCCGTTTCCACGGAGTTCAGATACAACACATTGCATGCTGGGAACGCACGGAAGACGGACACAGTGTTATGACAATAGCTTTCTTTGTCCACTTTTTGTCCAATTAAATCACAAAAAAAATACTGCAGCTCTGACTAAGACTTCATCCGAGGATTAGCATGAAGGACAATAAGCGTGGATGAACGTAACAACGAAAAGCATGAGCTTAGTCATGGTTACCGGCTCCTTGCTTCAGGAGGTTGGCCACGGTGCTGATGTTGGGAGCACTCTGGATGTCCTGCAGCTCCCCCACCAGATCTGTAATGTCACAGAGAGAGGATGACGTCTCGCGGTGAAGCTTCACAGACCGGTGATGCAAACATCAGTACAAGCTGAACACGGATGAGAGGTCAGACCTTCCACAACAACACTGGACCGTCTCTGCACTACACGTCACACTTTATACTTTACACTTTATATTTATATTAATTTTGTAAATTGTGTAAATCTTGTAATTTGTAATTCTTGTCAGTTCTGTAACTTCAAGCACATCTTCCAAGCTGTTGATAACATTTCACTGTACGTTGTACACTGAACCTGATTATACATGTGACAAATAAACCACATCTATAGTATAGTGTAAATATATATATATATATATATATATATATATATATATATAATGGACTGCCTTTTATATATAGCACTTTTATCCAAAGCGCTTTACTAATCTAGCCTCACATTTACACATTCATACACACATTCCTTCATACACACATTCAGACACACATTCCTTCATACACATATTCATCTACCGACGGCGAAGTCAGCCATGCAAGGCGTTAGCACGTCCGGAGCAGTTAGGGTTAGGGTGTCTTGCTCAAGGACACCTTGACACTTTAATAGGAGGACCCGGGGAATCAAACCCACTCTACCTCCTGAGTTACTGCTGCCACTAATAACATTTCACTGTACATTGTACCTTATTATCAGGTGACAAATAAACCAAATCTATAGTATAGTATATATATAATATATAATTTAATAACATTTCAGTGTACATTGTACCTATTATACATGTGACAAATAAACCACATCTGATCTTAATCTGGATCTGACAGATATGTTTACTGAACAAAACACTGAAACTGGAAGCGATCCTCTAAAGTGATTCAGATGATCTATAGAATACATCAGGTTATTGACCTTTCTCCGGGACCAGCAGGGCGCAGGGCAGGGAGATGGGCGTGGTTGAATGCTGGTAAACCAGCGCAGAGAGACTTCCTGGAAAGACGAGGGATATGGAGACAAAATCAACAACAGAAATCCACCATCGCCAGGCTCATAACCCATCCCCCATCATCAGTCTCACAACCCCTCCCCCATCGCCAGTCACATAACCCCTCCCCCCCATCATCAGTCTCATACCCCCACCCCCCCAATCATCAGTCTCATAACCCCTCCCCCACCGGCAGTCTTATAACCCCTCCCCCACCGGCAGTCTTATAACCCCTCCCCCATCATCAGTCTCATAACCCCTCCCCCATCATCAGTCTCATACCCCCACCCTCCCAATCATCAGTCTTATAACCCCTCCCCCACCGGCAGTCTTATAACCCCTCCCCCATCATCAGTCTCATACCCCCACCCCCCCAATCATCAGTCTCATACCCCCACATACACCCCAAGGTACGAACCGAAGTAGGACTCATTCTGACAGCCTTTGATCTTGACCCCCCGAGGACCCTTTTGGATGAGGAAGTGTCGGACCAGCTGCTCCAGGGGATCTCCTGGTGGTACCCAGAGGAGAGAGAGAGGATGACACGTTGGGTGCAGGGACGACAACTGCTCTTCAAAATGTGTTCCACACACTGTGTGTAATATACAATACTATAGACTATGTCTAATGGGGGGGGGAAAAGAATGACCCTTTACGTTGTGATTTGTGCTTGTACATCAATGCCTGCATGAAGAATGGTCTAAACTTTGGCTTGCTCATTAAATATGCGAAGAGAAAAAAAACACAGAGTTTAATGTATTGTGTAGTTAATGATTAATGACTATTTCACAGAATACAACGGTATTTCCCAGCTGGGATCAATACAGCATTGTCTTATCTTAATTGATCTCATCTCAACAGCTACGCAAAAAAAAAAGCAGAGCTAACACAGGTCATATTTTAACAGATTCCTTCGATTTAAGATTTTAAGATTCTTTATTTTTGTAGTACAATGGAATACTTGAATGATTGATTTTACGACAAAGCCACGTTAAGTTAGTCATGGTTTAAGGTCGTTAGAACGAGGTGGTACCTTTACTGGCGTTTAGGTTGGCGTTCAGGGGAGGAGTGTTGACCTTGAGGGCCAGACCATAGGCCCCCTGGAAGGAGTTACTGTCTCTGATGAGGAAGGCCCCGGGCTCCTTGTCCTTCAGCACCGCTATCGCTACGGGACGAGAAGAGGAGAAGCAGGTCACGTGACGATATCATGTGACATGGAGTTACTTAGGACCGGATATCTTGAGGACAAGTCTACAAAGTCACAAGGACGAAAGAACAAAGGTCATTCAAGGTAGAGCTTGGTGTTCAAAGGACCGTCGTTTGCAATTTTGTTATGCATGAAACTACATGTCCTGCTACCTTGGTCCCTGGAGATTAAACTACATGTCCTGCTACCTTGGTCCCTGGAGATTAAACTACATGTCCTGCTACCTTGGTCCCTGGAGATTAAACTACATGTCCTCCTACCTTGGTCCCTGGAGATTAAACTACATGTCCTCCTACCTTGGTCCCTGGAGATTAAACTACATGTCTTCCTATCTTGGTCCCTGGAGATTAAACTACATTTCCTCCTACCTTAGTCCCTGGATATTAAACTACAAGTCTTCCTATCTTGGTTTTTGGAGATTAAACTACATGTCATCCTACCTTGGTCTCTGGAGATTGCACTACATTTCCTCCTACCTTAGTCCCTGGAGTTTAAACTACATGTCCTCCTACCTTGGTCCCTGGAGATAAAACTACATGTCCTCCTACCTTGGTCCCTGGAGATTAAACTACATGTCTTCCTATCTTGGTCTCTGGAGATTAAACTACATGTCCTCCTACCTTGGTCCCTGGAGATTAAACTACATTTCCTCCTACCTTAGTCCCTGGATATTAAACTACAAGTCTTCCTATCTTGGTTTTTGGAGATTAAACTACATGTCATCCCACCTTGGTCTCTGGAGATTGAACTACATTTCCTCCTACCTTAGTCCCTGGAGTTTAAACTACATTTCCTCCTACCCTGGTCCCTGGAGATTAAACTACATGTCCTCCTACCTTAGTCCCTGGAGAATAAACTACATGTCCTCCTACCTTGGTCCCTGGAGATTAAACTACATGTCCTCCTACCTTGGTCCCTGGAGATGCCCGGTTTGTACCAGAACTTGGAGCTGTCCTGGACGAACTTGGCGTTGACCTTGGTGTCCGCTTCCTCTCTCCCGCCGCCGGATTGATCGGATCCTCGCCTCCCCCCCACCAGGGGGAGCTCGGCCACGGAGGGAGAGAAGGTCACGTGGTGCTGGCCTGACGATGACGAGGAGGAGCAGGAGGAGGCAGTGGTGGAAATGGAGATGGAGGAGGAGGAGGAGGAAGGCCCCGATGCCGCCCGGAGCAGCGAGTGGTGTCCATTGAGCGTCAAGGGGGAGGCGGAGAAGCGCTTCTTCTCGGGGAGGGGCGGCTGCGGCGCCGGTATGGTGACGGCGGTGTACCCTGTGTACGGCACCCGCGGCACGGCGAGCAGCGGGTGGTAGTACGACACCAGGGGGAAGGTGGGGGTGCCGTAGCCGTCAGGCGCCGGTGGTTCGGTCGTTTCCGAGGGGGCGGGGTCTCGGTCGGGGGACGACCTCTCGCTGGCCCGGTCTCCCACTGGGGGGGAAGGCCGCCGACCTGGGGACCCCTGGGGAGAGGACCCCGGCGTGGAGTGGTGTCGTGTGGACAAAGAGTCCGAGGAGACACTTCTGCTGGCAGCGTCCGGCTGCCCATCACCAGGGAAGGCGATGCCTTCGAGCTGTACTTGGACCTCAACCGGCGATCGATGGGTCCCTGTGGTTAGAGAGGATGTGACGGAGTCCGATTGGCCGGACTCCGTCTCACTTCCTGTTTCTTTGTCGTTGTCTTGGCCGTTCTTGGCCTTTGACTCTAAACTCTGTAAATGTTGGTTGGTATTAATGTTTTCTGTTGGATCTTGGCATACACCGGGTGTGTGTGTTGTTGTGGCTGTTGGTGTTTGGGACTCCAGAGAGGAGGAGGCGACATGGCTTGGTTTCTGGGGTCTCTGGGGAGAGTTCTGGGGAGGGTTCTGGGGAGGGTTCTGGGGAGAGTTCTGGGGAGGGTTCTGGGGAGAGTTCCAGGGAGGGTTCTGGGGAGGGTTTTGGGGAGACTTCTGGTGAGGGTTCTGGGGAGGGTTCTGGGGAGAGTACCGGGGAGGGTTCTGGGGAGGGTTCTGGGGAGAGTACCGGGGAGGGTTCTGGGGAGGGTTCTGGGGAGAGTACCGGGGAGGGTTCTGGGGAGGGTTCTGGGGAGAGTACCGGGGAGGGTTCTGAGGAGGGTTCTGGAGAGGGTTCTGGGCAGTGCTGCAGTCAACAAAAACATACGATTAAGCTCTGATTTAAATAACATCAGAATATGTGTTGTATAGTGTTTGGAAGGTCTCTCTTACCTGTCTTCATGTGTCGGGGGGCTAAATATATGCGTATAGTCGTGGTCTGAATCAGCTCCAGCTCCGCTTTCCTGGTCTTCGGAGTGCCCCGATGAACTCTGGGACATGCGGTCCTTTGCATCAGTCAGGGAAATTTGTTCTTGGAGGAAAGACAACATTAGTTGGGTTTCATCAAAACTCACAATTTACATGTCCGAGGCTAGCCCAGTCAGCCAACCACAACTGTCCAGTGACAGGGCCAACTCACCTGTGTGGCGGTTATTCTCTGGATGGCCTCTGGAAGGGCTCTCGGCTGGCGGAGTTCTCCCAGGAGAGGCTCCGGGGAGGGGGCTGGCGGCGGCCAGCGGAGAGGAGGATCCCGACCGGTACCCCGAAGCGTAACTCCGGCTCTCGCGGCTCTCCGGGGAGGACCGGTGAGGGACGCAGGCGCAGGAGAGGGGGGCCGGAGGAGGCGTGCTGTATCCCGGGTGGAGCACGAGGACAGAGGCAGAGGTCGGAGGCGGCTCTAACGGCGAGCGGCAGACGCGATACGGCGGGGAGGCCGCCTTACGCTGCCAGAATTCAGCGGCCTCTCTCTCCTCCTCCTCCCAGCGGCCGTCGGCCCAAAGCGGAGGCCTCTCCGGGGCCTGTTGAGGCTCCGCCTCTCGGGCCCAGGGTGAGCCCCCCGATTGGTCGGAGTGCACCAACAATCGGACCGACCGGTGCTCTCTCCGGGCGCCGCAGTCCCGACAGCCGCACCCGGAGGGCGGCGCCGGGTGGAAGAACATCTCTCTGTACTGACCGGCAGGCCGCGGAGACACCAGGGGCCCGTGGCCGGAGTAGCGGAACACGTGACACTCCTCCCCGGGACACTGGCGGCTGGAGGCGGGGAGGCTGAGGCTGTGGGGGTGGGCCAGCTCCGGGGTGGAGCGGGGGAAGCGGGCCCGGTGGACGCAGAGCATTGGCGCCGGCGGACATTCCCACGGCAACTCTGGTAGTGGGTGGCCGCTGTGGCGATGGCAGAGCTCGCCTTGAGGGGCGTGGCAGGGGGGTGGGGAGAGGGGTTTGGACGTTAAGGCGGGCAGGGTGCGACTCTTAGGGTTGTTCTTGGTGGTGGGGGGAGGAGCCGGGCGGTGACCGTGGTCGGCGAGGCACGGCTCTCTGCCTCTGTGCTCCCAGCACCCGAGGCCCGGCCTCCCCGCCCCGGGAGGTCGCTCCCGCCTCGGATCCTCCCGCCCCGAGGGCTCCACGTCGTCCAGGATGGCCGTCTCCCGGTCCCTCTCTTTCCCCTTCCCCGCTTTGTCCCTCGTTCTGTCCTCCCCCTCCCCGTCCCTCGTCGGGAGGGAGGACGTCTCCTCCGGGCGATCGGAGGAGGGAGGAGTCGAGGAGCAGCCGGAGGAGGCGGGTGTTGCGGTTTGCGTCTGGGGCCTCACCGTGGGACTCACCAACAGGCACCCGTTGGACGATGTGGTGGAGCCTGGGCCCCGGCGCTTCCTCACCTGGGCGTACAGACTACCGTCCAGGGGGCCCCGGGTGTGAGGGATGTCTGGGATGGAGGAAGATAATACATCATTTCAGGGGGACTATACTGCTCACTATAGCCTGTGTCTGTGTGTATTTTTTATACTGTATATATATACTGTATGAACATACATATATATATATACATATATATACTCAGCTTTGTATTCAGGGTGATTGTGAACTAACATTTATTAAGCATGATTGGATGTAAAGAATTCATTGCATGCATCGGTGTGACCTTTTGTTTAATGCAGAGGGAGGGTAGAGTCTCTCTTTGTGTCTCTCTATCTCTCACTGTCTCTCTCTCTATATCTCTCTATATCTCTCTACCTCTCTCTCTCTATATCTCTCTATGTCTCTCTACCTCTCTCTCTATGTCGCTCTATATCTCTCTACCTCTCTCTCTCACTATATGTCTCTCTATAGCTCTCTCACTTTGTCGCTTTATATGTCTCACTATATGTCATTCACATATCTCTCTCTTCATATCTGTCTTCATATCGGTCTTCATCTGTGTGTGTGTGTGCGTGTGTGCGTGCGTGCGTGCGTGCGTGCGTGCGTGCGTGCGTGTGCGTGCGTGCGTGTGTGCGTGCGTGCGTGCGTGCGTGTGTGCGTGTGTGCGTGTGTGCGTGCGTGCGGTTTTCTTACGTTCCAGGCTGTCCTGGTGATGCAGGTTCAAGGCCTCGTAGGAGTCCCAGGTCACCACGGGGTCAGAGGTGTTGTGGTCCACCGTGGGAGACGGCTCGTTGCTCTGACCTTCCCGACCTGGCGACCAAACACACTGCTGTCATTTGACTGCATTTGACTTCATCCCATTTTTATTATACATTTATTATACATTTTTACATTATACATTTTAATTATACTAAATTGTTTATCTATTTTAATCTATGATTTACTGTACGTGCAATTAAACCATGTCTGTAAAGCACCTTGGGTGTCCAGAAAAGCGCTATATTAAATTGGATGTATTATTATTATTATTATTATTATTTGGACGTGAAACGGTTTTATCACAGCTCTATGAATACACCATAAACACACAAACAAAACCAGAACCAACAGTAATCACGTTATTCACTCACGCTCACTATTGTACCTTGTTCAGAACGGAGATTTATGAACTGTGCTTTATTGTTTGTCGACTTATTTGATTTAAATGTGTTGATCACAATACAAGTCTTTACTTTTTCGGCACAGACAAAGCAATGCAACATGTTATGCTTTGGGTTGCCTCATCGTAATGTCAATTCAACAGCACACACGCTAAAGTGTTGATATGTTGATGCTAACCCTGGTCCTGCACTGTATGGTCTGATGCGCATTATATATATATACACCCGCTTGTTATCATTTTGAATGATTCAAACGATTGTTCTTCATAGTGCCAGGGCTGTGGAGCCACGGACGCCTGCAGAGCAAACACAGGAAGATGGTCACCTTTGGTTTTATCAGGGCCGCAGGAGAAGAGAAACTGGACCGAGGCATCGGCCGGGAAACGGTCATCTGCAGAGAGACACGACAGCGATGAGAAAGACAGCAAATACCCCCTTCTCATATCAACTGATTTGTCTATGTGTGTGTGTGTGTGTGTGTGTGTGTGTGTGTGTGCCTATGCAAATCTATAAATATATGTATGCATGTATGCATCGAACCAACAAACAAAACAAACATGAGAACACAATCAGGAAGAGATGATTCTAATAATAGTGCCGTGCGCCGTGTGTGGGCTGGCGTTGGCTCTGGGAGTCAGGGCGCTGGCATGCATTAGGCACATACACACGGGCACGCTGCACTTAGACCACAGTCCAACTGTCACGAGAGAGAGTAAAGAGATGTTTCTGTTTCAATTCACCAGGCGCTGTCATCCTTCATCTATCTCAAGAGTATGTGTGTGTGTGTGTGTGTGCTGAATGTGTGTGTGTGTGTGTGTGTGTGTATGCGTGCATGTGTGTGTATGTGTGCGTGCATGCATGTGTGCGTGGGTGCATGCATGTGTGTGTGTGTGTGTGTGTGCTGAATGTGTGTGTGTGTATGCGTGCATGTGTGTGTATGTGTGCGTGCGTGCATGCATGTGTGTGTGTATGTGTGTGATATAAAGTGCAAGAGAGAATGAGGGTCATGTATTCTGGGTAGTGAATCACACATAATCGAAGAAACTGTAGTATAATTTCGTCCCTGGCTAAACAAGCCGCCCATAGGAACTCATTAATTAATTTCTTCATTTATAATTAAGGGTGTTTTTTCTTGCCCTTAGGGGGGCTAGGGTTTGGGGGGGTGTTGTTAACATGTGGCCTGTGAAGCCCTTTGAGACTGGAACTGTGATTGAGGGCTATACAAATAAAATTGACTTGACTTGAATTCAACAGTTGACACTGTGATGCTCACAATGGACCAAGGTTAGCACAATTGACACAGCTAAATGGGCGTAGATAATGTAGATGACACCAATCTGGATTGTTCTTTCTTCTTTCTCTAAAGTCAGGGATGTCCGGGACCTCCAATTTGGACCGGGTCTGTTTGGTGTTCTATTAAAACAGACGTCCCGGTCCACCACCACCACCACCAGGGTGCGTACCTGAGCAGGCAGAGTCCAGCTCCGTCTTGCCGAACCACAGCTGAGCTCCGTGGACAGTGCAGGTGTGGAACTGAACTCTGAACACCACCTCTCTCTGGCCGCTGCGGGGCCGCCGGTGGTAGCACTTCACCTGGGGGGAGGCAGTGGTGGAGGAACGGACGGTGGGGGGAATACAAACACATGGGTGAGAGGACCGACACACAAGGTAGAGATGTTTAGAACATGTGACCAGGAGGGGCAGACTTGAGGTGTTGAAGCTGGTGTACAGCAGTGTGTCTTACTATCATGTAAAGAGTGTAACAAGGTTATTCTCCATTCACTCTCATGGCCAGGGGTCATGGTCGTACAATAACACACCAATAAGTGATCCTACATTATAATTGAGTAAACATTAACAATAGTAGCAAAGACTAGGTTGAAAAAACATATAAAATATGAGGTGTATAAAAATACACATTTGTGTTATGTATTTCCTAGTCTGCTGTGGTGTTGTATAAATAATGTTTGACAACATATGGTTCATTAAAGCGTTGCATCTCTGCCAGTGTGTAACATGTGTGTCATATTGTCATGTAACCGTGAAGGGTTGGCCTTACGGATGAACAGAAGAACATATTGATGTGTTCATAACAAGCGTGGTGTCATGATGTCTGTCCAACACGACAGAGAAGGGCCAGTCTCTCACCATGATGTCACCTTTTAACGGCAACGCTGGATTCATGGTCACGCACAGTGTCCTGGCTCTGGAGTTCTGGGGGTCACTGAAAGACACACACACGCACGCACGCCCACCCCACACACACACACCACACACACACACACCACACACACACCCACAGAATGTAACACGAGAAACACACATTAAACCAGTCGCAACACGCTTCTATTTTGAACAGCACATGTAAACAGGAGCTTGGACTTGAGTAAGGGGCTACCTCTCAGAGGAACGTATAAACACTCAGGCAGAGAGAGACAACTTACTAAACACCAGAGGTGTACACCAGCTGGAGCGACTGGTAGATCTTCAGGAAGGGATAGTAACCTATAACCAGACGGAAAGCCAATCAGACATCGGAAGGACACACTCTGGAGGTCACCATGACCCTGAGGCCTGGGTGTGTCTCGGAGGGCAGTAGAAAACTTAATATTGGCACCAAACCAAACCCAAACAAGGGTAATTTAAGATGAAGTCATTACAAAATAGTAGATTCAAATCACAGTCTTACATGCTGGCATTTGCCATAAGCTTAAGGCAACTGTAATTACAACTGTATCAAAACTGTATCAAAATTGTATCCCAACTGTATCCCAACTGTATCACAACTATATGCTAACTATCAGAACTGTATCCTAACGATATCACAACTGTATCATAACTGTATAACAACTGTATCATAACTGTATCATAACTGTATCACAACTGTATCCTAACTGTAGCTTAACCATATCCTAACTGTATCTTAACTGTATCACAACTGTATCCTAACTGTATCATAACTGTATCTTAACTGTATCATAATTGTATCATAACTGTATCCTAACTGTATCTTAACTGTATCCTAACTGTATCCTAACTGTTTCCTAACTGTTTCCTAACTGTATCACCGTTATACCGGCTGGTTACTGACCTCCCTCGGCCTGGAAGTTGGGCAGCGAGGGAATGAGGACCTGCTGCAGGGAGAGAGGGCTGCTGTTCATCTTGATGGACCCCGACAGCAGACCCCCAAAGTAGTAGATGTATCTGAACCAGAGAAGAACAAGATGGATTCTCCCAACCAATTAAGGGAAGAGATAAGAAATAAGCCCTGTTTTTTTTGCAACTGCCTGAAAGAGCATTGAGGCGCCTACAGTGGGACAGTGGTTTACGAGCCTTTGTAACTGCTTAGCTATGGACATTTTTAATTATGAAAATAATTTTTTTAAATATGGGGACAATTTATTGAATATCCCGAGAGTCATCCAGGTACCTGAAATGTTATTTGGAGATAATCTAATGTCAGACAGCATCATAGTTACATGAGAATTGCAGGTTTTACATTTTTTGTTTTATTTAAAAAAATAATAATAATGTATCTATTTTTAGTTTGATTGTCTGTTTTAGTTTGAACTGTATTGTACTGTACTGTACTGTACACTGTACTGTATGTACGTGGATGTATAATGCATGTGATGTAAGAGGTTGTGTAAGCCCTGTATTAAATATAACTCGTCTCACACAGAGGAGCGTTTCACTCTCTAATAGCCGACGGGCGGCTGGGTCATTTCTAACAAATGACACAAACCTACAGCACCTTTAGCAGGAATACAAAGTAAAGCCCGCCGACTGGAACGGATCACACGCATCTCCTCTGAGCGTTAAGGAGTGAGGGTGGTGAGAAGAGTCGTATGTACAATGAGTCGCACCTGTTCTGAGAGGGCTGCAGGGCGGAGGAAACCTTATCTTCACAGAACTTCCTCATGGCCAGGGTGGTGAGCGCCTGGTCCGCCCTGTGGACAGTGAGTAAGGCAGTTCAGACATACCTCCCCGGCTCCCCGTCCGCTGACATTTACTAACTCAACCTTCACGTGTGTGTGTGAACTACTTGACATTGACGCTTGTCCTTGCGTGATAGGCAGGATTTTCTTTATTTTGGTGCTTATGTCACACTTTAAAATGCCTGCACACACACACCGTTCATAGATAGACCGGCGGTGGGAAAGGGGAGTGAATTTTAAATGTGGAAAATTAACATTGGCAATCTTACACATTCTGTTCATGCATAGTGTTGCTGAGGTTTAACAAGCTTATTGTATTTCTACCTGAGCACTGGCTCAGTTCTTGGAGACTTGTTAGGAATTAAATGTACTTTTGACTTCTGGTGACGAGTTGTTCTCTTACCTTCCTTTGTTGAAACACACTATTGTAAGTCGCTTTGGATAAAAGCGTCTGGATAAAACTGTAATGTAATGTAATGTAATGTAATGTAATGTAATGTAACAACTCAGCTATACTAAAAAATCCCTAAAAGTTCCTATAATAATAATCAGGACCATCTCGTTATGTTCATGGTGTGAATGTGTGTGAAGGCATCACCCCGCAGATATCTTGCTGTAGTGCATGTATGCGGCCACAAGGACGCCTGTCTTCCCTTTGTTTCCCTGAAGACAGAAGACAGAAGGCAGAAGGTTCGCCCACATAAACAGAGCATTTAGTTAGAATTATAATGATCTATTTAGATATATATAAATAAGCCAGTGGTTCTCAAAGTCTAAGACAGTGGCTCTGACATACTCACACTAACACCAAAGAATGAATGGTGACCATTCTATTCAAATATTTAGACAATGAGCCAATTCAATTAAAATAGTGTTATATTATATAGTTGAATGAACAGCCAAATAGAGTGAATCCATTCACAATAATTGTATTTATTATTGTACTTAATATTATTTTTGCCGCATCTGTTTTCGCTGCTGGTGTGAGAAACCACTCCGTTTTGATATGAATTGACGTTTATCAATTCATTAAAACGTAATTAATTCACATAGAACATAAAACCAATTGTTTAATGTATTTTACGATCAGGGAAATAAGTTTCTCCTTCTGGGAAATGAGTTTCCCTGCCCCTCCCTTGGACCCCCCTGGTGCCCCCTAGGGCCCGCCTCACACTTGGAAAACCTCTGACATAGAGGATTTACTGTAGTTGATAGAAATACTAAAATGTGCTCCACATTGACCTCTGGTGCAGTCAGTGCAGCTATTGGAAAACAGGGCAGCTCCCTTTCCCACCACAGCCTGAGCAGAGTGTGTCTCCACACCCACCTTGCAGTGCAGCACCACCACGTGGTGGGGGTCGGAGGTCAGCCAGGTGTCCATGGCCTTGCAGACGGCACAGATCCTGTCCAGGGGCGGGGCGTGGTCGTCGGGCCAGCCGTAGTCCTGGACCTGGACCCGGGGACCAGGAGAGAGCGAGAGGGAGAGGTTTAGGGTCTCTCTGAGTTAAAGATGACCTGAGTCCACTTCTCGGTACTTTTACCTGAGCACTTGTTCTGCTCTTGGAGGAAATGTCATTTATTATATATCATGTTGTTATTTATGCGTTTATGTATTTATTATTAATATTATTATTCTGGTGCCTAGTAGTTAAAATGGTAACTACTATGGTAAAGCAATGGCTAAAACCATTCAAACAAAGCACCACCAGGTGAACGAGACCTTCCATACTGGAATCAAACCCCAAACCTCTGAGGGGATTCTGCAGTCTGAATCATTAGTACGTTGACAATTGACAAAACTAATCCTTGCTTTTCCTTATTTGCCGGTTTGTATCATGATGTTTAATCTGTGTGTTCATGTGTTCAAAGTGTTGTTGAGTACCTTTGGGTTCAGTCTGGTGATGTCATGTCTCTTCTCCGACAAGTTGAGGAGCTGAAATAAATAAAGACACCGTCGTATAATTAATAATATTAACATAGATACACCAATCCAACAGGCAGAAGAAAAACAAATTCAAACAACAGGGAAACACAGTGACGTGAAAAATAACTAAAAAGTATAAATATATAAATATAATAAATATAATATGACGTAGACACATGCAATGCATCATTTATTTGTGTTTCGTGTACTGTACTGTACATGATACACATAATTATGAAATAAAATAAATAAAAATCAATTTAAAAACCTAACCGTGGTTCCAACATCTTCTGTCTGTCATGGTTTAAGTCGCAGAAAGAACATGCAATAATAAGTGGAACGTATACACAATAACATGTCGACATGTAGAAGAATAGTATTTATGTTTTATTAAAGTGTAAGTGAACCCCTGACTTAAAGAAGGGGTGTGGTTATAGGGTGCTGTTGTGTTTCAGCAATACAATGAGTATAATTAATTCTGTATGATAATAATTATCATATAGAATCGGCTTTTGTGGCCGATCTACGCGGTCGCGGCTGTTCTCTGTCCTGTGGCCCGAAAGTGGTGGAATGAACTCCCCACGGATGTCAGGACTGAAGAGTCACTGCCCATCTTCCGCCACGAAAAAACTGAAATTGAAAACTCACCTCTTCAGGAAACCTAGCGCATCCTCTTATCACTTTACTAGCGTACTAGCGTCTTACTAAGTAGATTGTTTACGTGTTTTGGTGACGAGTTGTTCTCTTCCCTACCTTTGTTGAACGCACTATTAATATATTGTAAGTCGCTTTGGACAAAAAACATCTGCTAAATGACTGTAATGTAATGTAATGTAATGTAATGTAATGTAACTATTATGTTTTTAATCTGAAATCCTGTATTCCCAACAGAAGAGCAGAACGTTCTCAAACTGGTTGGAGACTGACTTAAAATATCGATCAACACGCTCAAACACAGCTACTAGCTAAAAAACACATGTGTTTGTATTTGTGTCGTAATTAACAGTGACACAATTACACAGAAGAAGAGAGTTGAAGATCATACGAGAATATATTTCCACCAAAACAAAAGACCAATCTTTTTGGTTCCCTGCCCCTTTAAGAAGCATAACCAACACATTGGGAACAGTACTCAGGGTTATTGTCACAGCATTACAGCGGACACGTCTGTTTGCTCCTGTATATCATAAGACTGTAACTAATATGACACTGTGTCATACTTCTCACTGGACTCATTACCGTTACTGTACTGTACTGCACTGTACTGCACTGTACTGCACTGTATTCCCCTTTACTGCACTGTACTGCACTGTACTGCACTGTACTGCACTGTATACATGATGCCGCTGCACTACTGGCACTTTAAAATGCTTTTTGCACCATTTCTCATATGTATATACGTATCATCCATTAGACACTTTATTGTTTTCATTATTTCTGATATTATTGTTGAGTATTTTAATCAAAATGCGGGAGTTATCATATCTATTGTACCTGTTACACATGGACAATAAAGAATTTGGAATATTGAATCCTGCTCACAGCACTTTTTCGTTCAACTCACCAGGAACTTGTCCTGATGCTTGGACTTCAGCATGGCCGCCACTTCCTGCAGGTTTCCGCGGTAACGCTGCTCCTCCAGCTCGGGCAGGAAGAAGACGGAGATGATCCTCTCGGTGATGTAGGTCAGGTCCAAGTCCAGGTGACGCTCCATCACCTGCTCCCCACTGTTGCTCCTGGACATTCAATACGTTATGATGACCACTCATTTGGTGGAGCGAACTCCCCACGGATGTCAGGACTGCAGAGTCACTGGCCATCTTTAAGGCTGAGAACCCATCTCTACAGGACACACTACCCGGATCCTTCCTCCTAGCGCGTCCTCTTATCACCTTTACTCTGTCTCTGTGTCTTACTAAGTCCATTATCGAAGTAGATTGTTCGGTAGATATTGTTCTAGGTATTTTTCTATATTGTTTGGCAACTTGTTACCTTACTGTACTTTTACCTGAACGTATTGTATTTTTACCGGAGCACTGGTTCAGTTCTTGGAGACTTGTTAGGAATTACATTTACATTTTACATTTAGGACATTTGGCAGACGCTTTTCTCCAAAGCGACTTACAAGGAGTACATTATTACGAATTAAGGAGACGATTTGTTTGGATAAAAGCATCTGCTAAATGGCTGTAATGTAATGTACTACCACTACTATCATTAAGTCATTTTACTACTACTTTTACTACTATTACTACTATTATTATAATTATTATTATTATTATTATTATTATTATTAATAAGTAATTTTACTACTACTATTATGTCATTGTAATACTACTATTAAGTCATTTTAATACTACTATTTCTACTATTACTACTTTTACTACTATTATTATTAAGTCATTTTAATACTACTATTAAGTCATTTTACTTCTACTATTACTACTATTACTACTACTATTATTTTTAAGTCATTTACTAATACTACGATTACTATTATTATTATTATTATTATTATTATTATTATATTATGTTATGTTACGTAATGTTATGTTACATTATGTTACCTTATGTTATGTTATATGATGTTATGTTACATTACATACACATTATGTTATTATGTTACGTTACATTACGATATTTTATGTTACATTATGTTATGTTACGTTACGTTACGTTATGTTATGTTACGTTATGTCTCTCTCTCTCTCTCTCTCTCTCTCTCTCTCTCTCTCTCTCTCTCTCTCTCTCTCTCTCTCTCTCTCTCTCTCTCTCTCTCTCTCCCCCTCTCTCTCTATTTCTCCCTCTCTCTCCTGTGGTCCTACCTGGGTAAGGAGTCTCTCCTGTCTTGAAACGTGATGGAACTCTTCTAGAAGACAGCAGAGGACACAGAGACAGGGAAGGTTACAAAGGTAACCCTACAAAAAAAGATACAACTACAACTGAAACAAACAAAAAAGATAAACTCACCACGTTGGATGCACGGTTACAGCTGCTTGTCAACTAGAGAGAGAGAGAGAGAGAGAGAGAGAGAGAGAGAGAGAGAGAGAGGGGGGGGGGAGACAGAGGAGAGAGAGGGAGAGCACATTTAGCATTGGAATAAGTAACCTCACGTGTAAACACACACACACACACACACACACACACACACACACACACAGTGTCAAGTCATGTGTTTGGTTTGATGCTGTTGGGTTTCCTCCAGCTGGAGAGGTGAGGGGAGGGAGATGGAGGAGTCTCTCTCTCTCTCTCTCTCTCTCTCTCTCTCTCTCGCTCTCTCTCTCTCTCTCTCTCGCTCTGTTGTCTGCAGCAGCTGGTTGGCAGAGGTAGCTGTCAGCAGAGATTTAAACGTTCCACATGACGTGCATAAAAGCCAGACTGTGTCCTCTCCACACACCCACACACAACATTTCTGTAGCATTTTATCCATAATAACCAAAAAATGGTCATTATTCTATTACAGTTATTATTATTATTATTATTATTATTATTATTATTATTATTATTATTATATATTATACATTATTATTATCAACTCTATAATTGTGATTATGATTATGAAAATGTATGTCATTATTAGTATGATTATGATTATGATTAATATGTTATACAGGTTGCCTGAGGATATAAAGCAGTTCTCAAATGAGACCAACTCTGTGTGTGGATTTTATTGTGAAGAGAAAGGAGGAAAAAAGTGATAATTGTTGCTGATTGATAGAAGAAATGTGGCTGAAACCTGCCAAACCACACACACACACACACACACACACACACACACACACACACACACACACACACACACACACACACGCCTAAACATTGCAAAACCAGGGAATTTCTCAACAACTGTTTACAGATGCAGAACACATTGATTCTCACTCACTATTATAGAGAACAATGGAACACATATTGATACTCGCTCACTATTATAGAGAACAATGGAACACATATTGATACTCGCTCACTATTAGAGAGAACAATAGAACACATATTGATACTCGCTCACTATTAGAGAGAACAATAGAACACATATTGATACTCGCTCACTATTATAGAGAACAATGGAACACATATTGATACTCGCTCACTATTAGAGAGAACAATAGAACACATTTTGATACTCGCTCACTATTAGAGAGAACAATAGAACACATATTGATACTCGCTCACTATTAGAGAGAACAATAGAACACATATTGATACTCGCTCACTATTAGAGAGAACAATGGAACACATATTGATACTCGCTCACTATTATAGAGAACAATGGAACACATATTGATACTCGCTCACTATTAGAGAGAACAATGGAACACATATTGATACTCGCTCACTATTAGAGAGAACAATAGAACACATATTGATACTCGCTCACTATTATAGAGAACAATAGAACACATATTGATACTCGCTCACTATTAGAGAGAACAATAGAACACATATTGATACTCGCTCACTATTAGAGAGAACAATAGAACACATATTGATACTCGCTCACTATTAGAAAGAACAATGGAACACATATTGATACTCGCTCACTATTAGAGAGAACAATGGAACTCATATTGATACTCGCTCACTTTTAGAGAGAACAATGGAACACATATTGATACTTGCTCATGATTATAAAGAGCAATGTTATTGATCACATATTGATACTTGCTAACGATTAGAGAGAACAATGGAACACATATTGATACTCGCTCACTATGAGAGAGATCAATGGAACACAATCAAAAAGCATCATTGAATCCGTTGCTCTGGGAGCAGAACTCATGGTGGAGGAATGGAGGAGGGGAGAGCAGGAACTCTCTCTCTCACACACACACACACACGCACACACTCTCTATCCCTTTCTATCTCTCTCTCTCCCCGTCTCTCTCTCTCTCCTCTCCCTCCCTCTCTTTCCCTCTCTTTCTCTCTCTCATTGTAATGCTGTTCTACCCCCAGTCTGAGGACACAGGGTGGTCCCCAGAGACAGACAGGTCACGATGGACCCCATCACAGGAACACCAAACCAAGCCGATCAGCAGGAGCCAGGGGGAAGAAGCTGCTGCTGATTGGCTTAATTATACTGTAAGTGCTTCAGTCAATGACTGGGGCCTCTTTACCACGTAGGACTGAGTGTCCTGAGTGTGCCGGAGTGTGTGTGTGTGTGTGTGTGTGTGTGTGCGTGCGTGCGTGTGCGTGCACACACACACACACACACACACACACACACACACACACACACACGGGCTGAACAATTAATCAAAATATCATGGAAATGGCAGTATAGCCAGTAAGTACTGTAGAGTCGACCCATTGTTTTATAATGTGTAAATGTAAATACATACATACTACATATAAATGTAGTACTTTTGGTGCTAATACTAATATATAGTAACTATATTATATTATATTGTATTACTATAATATATAGTAATACTGTGGCACTGTAAGATGGTGAATCAGCACATGGCACACGCCCCACAACAGACTAACATGGTAACAGGCCACGCCCACAACAGACTAACATGGTAACAGGCCACGCCCACAATAGACATCCTTCCATCCAGAGTCAGCTGACGGTAGCCAAAGGAGAACGGGGCCCAGCAGGTTACCATGGTTGTCACTGTGTGTTTGTGTGTGTGTGTGTGTGTGTGTGTGTGTGTGTGTGTGTGTGTGTGTGTGTGTGTGTGTGTGTGTGTGTGTGTGTGTGTGTGTGTGTGTGTGTGTGTGTGTGTGTGTGTGTGTGTGTGTGTGTGTGTGTGATAACTACACTCTAAGCCCTGAGTGAGTAAGCCTTTCCTGTTTGAGAATGGAAAGCCCAAAAGAAGCAAAATATCCAAAGAAAGTTATTCCAAAACCCCATGAATTATTTTACCGTTTTTCCATTTAACTTTAAAAAAACAACCAAATCTAGTTCTTGTTTTAAAGTGAGTAGGCGTCTTAGTCATAACGCAGGACAGATTTAGGACTGGTCCTGCTTAGCGTCTCACATTAAAGCTTCGTAGGATTCAAGTTAAGTGATCAATCTCTTCTCCGTCCTTTCATCCTCGTCCCTCCTCCCCAAAAACAGCTGGTCTATTTTACCATTCCTACCTCCTTTAAACATTCACTCTCTCTCTCTCTCTCTCTCTCTCTCTCTCTCTCTCTCTCTCTCTCTCTCTCTCTCTCTCTCTCTCTCTCTCTCTCTCTCTCTCTCTCTCTCTCTCTCTCTCTCTCTCTCTCTCTCTCTCTCTCTCTCCCTTGTCCTCTGTAAAATGTGTGTGTGTGTGTGTGTGTGTGTGTGTGTGTGTGTGTGTGTGTGTGTGTGTGTGTGTGTGTGTGTGTGTGTGTGTGTATGTGTGTGTGTGTGTGTGTGTGTAGGGTAAACATATTGACCACAAACATGGCTGCCAGGTAAAACAACTATGGCCGCCTGCTGATCAAACACATTGGGGGGCATGGGGTCAAAAAAAGAGGAGAAGAAGAGCTAATTAAGTAGATAGAGAGAGATAGGAGAGAGAGAGAGAGAGAGATAGAGAGAGAGATGGAGAGAGAGAGAGAGAGAGAGAGAGAGAGAGAGAGAGAGAGAGAGAGAGAGAGAGAGAGAGAGAGAGAGAGAGAGAGAGAGAGAGAGAGAGAGAGAGCGAGAGAGAGAGAGAGATTATTGGTAGAGACACAGAGAGTTCAATAATTGGTAGCAAGAGAGAGAGAGAGAGAGAGAGAGAGAGAGAGAGAGAGAGAGAGAGAGAGAGAGAGAGAGAGAGAGAGAGAGAGAGAGAGAGAGAGAGAGAGAGAGAGAGAGAGAGAGAGAGGTCAACAGCTGAGCATTCCTGCTGGCCACAGGGAGAGGACAGCGATGCGGTTCTATTTCGATAGGTTCTATCTCCTTCCTGTTTTGGAGCCTTGATCGAGACTAGTTATCTCTCTGGGCTCCACTGGATCCATCTCATCTCACCACCTTCATCATTTCATTACCTTCATCACCTCATCTCACCACCTTCATCATTTCATTACCTTCATCACCTCATCTCACCTCCTTTATTACCTCATCTCATCATCTTGATCACCTCATCTCACCTCCTTTATTACCTCATCTCACCACCTTCATCATCTCATCTCATCACCTTCATCATCTCATCATCTTCATCAGCTCATCTCACCACCTTCATCAAACTCATCTCACCACCTTCATCATCTCATCAACTTCATCAACTCATCTCACCACCTTCATCACCTTCATCAGCTCATCTCATCACCTTCATCATCTCATCTCACCACCTTCATCCCCTCATCTCATCATCTTGATTACCTCATCTCATCACCTTCATCATGTTCATCCCCTCATCTCATCACCTCATCATCTATCACGTTCATCACCTTCATCACCCGATCTCATCACTTTCATCACCTTCATCACCCGATCTCATCCCCTTCATCACCTAATCTCATCACCTTCATCATCTCATCTCCTCACCTTCATCATCTCATCTCATCATCGTCATCCTCATCTTCCAGTGCCTCCATTGTAACCACGGTGAGGACCAGGGTACCAACGTCCCTCCGCAGTAGTAACTGTATTGTACTGTACCGTGATGTGATAAAGGATGGAGAAGATATCCCCTCTAGTGTGCTTGGTGGAGGATTGTCCTGTAGTCCAACATAAACACAATGAATCATCACTGTGTGTCTCTGTAGCTCCTGTTTGATGTTCTTATTGGGTCAAATCTAGGGAGACAACTTATTGTACTTTTACCTGAGCACTGGCTCTGCTCTTGGAGGCTTGTTAATGTATTTTGTGTTATGTTATTCTGTATGTGTATGTGTAAATGTATATATATATATATATTACATTATATTACATTATTACATTATTATGGTTTGTTAGGAAGGGAATGAAATGTATTATATTAATGTTATTATATATGTGTATATGTATGTGTATATTATATTATTATGGTGACTAGTAGTTCTCTCGTCAACCAGTTCAATGACCTTATTCTAATGTAATGTATTATATATTATGTTATTATAGATGTGTATATGTATGTATATATTATACTATTATGGCTTGGTAGGAAGGAAATGTAATGTTTTATATATTATTTGACTGTACAAGTGTATATTTATGTATATATTATATTATTATGGCTTTTTAGGAAGGAAATGCACTTCTACGAAACATAACTGGCTTATTATAGAACTGTTGTTATGATCATCAGAAAACATGACATCATATAATCCTGCCTGGAACAGTACACACACACACACACACACACACACACACACACACACACCACACACACATAGGGCTTTTTGTAGCAGCAGGCTTAGCTGCACAGGATATGAAAAAAAGATGGTAAATATAACCACAATGTCTGCGGTGTTTGTGTGTGTGTGTATATACACATGTGTGTGTGTGTGTTTGTGTGTGTGTACACATGTGAGAGTGTATATGTGTGTGTGTGTGTGTGTGTGTGTGTGTGTGTGTGTGTGTGTGTGTGTGTGTGTGTGTGTGTGTGTGTGTGTGTGTGTGTGTGTGTGTGTGTGTGTGTGTGTGTGTGTGTGTACACATGTGAGAGTGTATATGTGTGTGTGTGTGTGTGTGTGTGTGTGTGTGTGTGTGTGTGTGTGTGTGTGTGTGTGTGTAAATACGTGTGTGTGTGGGGGGGTTGTGTGTGTGGGTGTGTGTGTGTGTGTGTGTGTGTCTGAGTCGCATAGCTTCTCTCCGCTGCCCTCAGTCTGACATGTGTTGAGAGGATTAACCATGCGGGAAAAAACACTTTGATTCTGCCCTCCTGCTGGGCTGGCACTAGCTATGACAACGACACACACACACACACACACACACACACACACACACACACACACACACACACACACACACACACACACACACACACACACACACACACACACACACACACACACACACACACACACACACACACACACACACACACACACACACACACACACACACACACACACAGTGCCAACCAAAGGTCACAACACCGAATAAATAGTGGCTGAGCAAAGAGGCAGCGCCCTCTTTGGACACAATGAGTACTGCAAGAAGGCAGTGGCCAGTGGGGAACAGTGGAGAGAAACAGTCAGCAAGGCTGCTTTTACATTTATAATGTATATGTTTTCAAGTATATATATCTTATTTTTATATTATACCTAGCGCCTGCAGTACCATCATGTACCACCAGGGGTTGGTACACTGATCTAGAGAATCATTTATAAATCAGCAGCACATTAGCAGGAACAGCTGTGGAGCTCAACATGCTCCTATAGCGATCTCTGTGTGTCATGATCAGCAGAACACACACACACACACACACACACACACACACACACACACACACACATACACTCTCTCTCTCTCCCATCACCCGTCAGTCAAACACCTACAGTCTAGACACAGGAGGGGACCATGCCATCGTACACATACGTGACGCACACACACACATACACACACACACACGCACATGTGCACATGTGCACGCGCGCACACACACGTTTATCTTTCCTTTCCTCTTGCACGCGACAACATACAAGACTACAACACTAAAATGCCACCGTTTAAAACAACGTTGGAAAAGTTATGTAAGACGAAGAAGAAGAAGAAGAAGAAGAAGGAGAGGAGAAGGAGAAGGAGAAGGAGAAGGAGAAGGAGAAGGAGAAGGAGAAAGAGAAAGAGAAAGAGAAGAGAAGAGAAGGAGAAGAAGAAGAACGAGAAGGAGAAGAAGAAGAAGGTTGTTGGTTAGAATTCTGTGAACTCAGAAGTTCCAGGAGTCATCGTAACCCATGGTTACAACTGCTCATGAATTCAGTCCCTTGTATGACAAATTCAACTCAACGTTCTCTTTGTGGGTCGCAGAAATGCTTTGCAAAGACGCTTTGTTTTGAAATGTCACAAAAATACCCAAATCCTCTCCATAACAAAAATCTGCCATGCATGTCGGCGTGGGGGATAACTTTTAGGTGTTATAGGATAACATGGTTACAAATACACAAGTATATTGAATAAAGTACCCGACCAGAAGCATGCTCTGTACGTGGGCATCCAGACCATAGTCCTCATGCACTGACAGATGAACACTTAGAACATTTAGATAATTTACCTTTGAACACGCTTCTGTAGTCCCCTCTCTCTGTCCAGCCTCATATGAGTGAGGCTGGTACTCTCTCTCTCTCTCTCTCTCTCTCTCTCTCTCTCTCTCTCTCTCTCTCTCTCTCTCTCTCTCTCTCTCTCTCTCTCTCTCTCTCTCTCTCTCTCTCCGCTCACACTCTCTCTTTCTCTCTCTCTCTCTCTCTCTCTCTCTCTCTCTCTCTCTCTCTCTCTCTCTATCGCTCACCAACTCACTCACTCACTCTCTCTCTCACCAACTAATTTAGCCTAACTGCCTTCCTCTGTCTCTTTCCATAACACATACTCTCCATCTGTCTCTCTCACACTCCTCTCCCTGTCTGTCTCTCTTTCTCAATTGCTCTCTCTCTCTCTCTCTGCCTCTCTTCACCCCCTCTCTCCCTCTGGTTTTCTCTCTCTCTCTCGCTTCCGTTATCATCTCTCCCCATGTTCTCTCTCTCTCTCTCTCTCTCTCTCTCTCTCTCTCTCTCTCTCTCTCTCTCTCTCTCTCTGCAACGCAAGCTCTGTACACCACTCCCCCCTCTCTGTACAAGTACACATTTTCTGAAGTATGTTAATACGTGTGCATATTTACATCGCTTTGTGTGTGTATGTGTATGCGTACATGCATGCATACACACACACACACACACACACACGTGCACATGCATCCAGTTAAACACTAATTGTGTATACTTAGCAGCCTTGTAAAGTCAAAAGGCTCTGATCTCTACTGCCTTCTTCCTTAGCCTTGGGCTAAGGAAGAGAGAGAGAGAGAGAGAGAGAGAGAGAGAGAGAGAGAGAGAGAGAGAGAGAGAGAGAGAGAGAGAGAGAGAGAGAGAGAGAGAGAGAGAGAGAGAGATGGAAATCAGTATGCATAAGAGGAGCATCTTATATATCATCTTTACATTTGTATAAACCTGAACCAAACCTGTTAGCTAAAACAAACACCAGCAAAAGATAGAGAATCATAAATATAGGCTCGATATATCAATATTTGAGCGAGTAACCTTATTTTCCAGGGGATCTCTTCCACCCATAAATACAAAAGGGACTTTGGTCCATATTAAGGTTGTGTTATTGTTGGCCAAGCTGGTTTCTTCCCAGGGAGTGGATGCAAGCTACATCACTGGATGTGGAACACTTTGGGTTGGAAATAGGATTGGTTCTTGAGAACCGGTGACTATCTGGTGACTAATAGTCACCAGAATTCATGTGTCCATAATAATATAATATTACATACATACACCCATATATAATAAAATAATTACATTTCCTTCCATACAAGCCGTAATAATATAATATATCCATATATATACACGTATATATTACATATTGTGTACATATGCAATATATGCATAACATTTACATATCATCCATCACATCACGTTATTGTCTCTTTTTATTGTTATTTTTATTGTGTACAGTAGAATTTAATGATGTAAAAGTACAACCAGTTAATAACCTGGAGAATACACTAAGGAGTGTCCGATGTGTTAAAGTTGTGTCTCTTCAGAGGGCTACAGATTAGAGCCCAGAGATTATATACATATTGAAAGTGTCAAACGGTGACCGAAGGGCCAACATGAGCATTAGACGGCCACACATTAGAGTCTAAAGGTGACCATGGTGAAAAGGTTATAGTGCAAACACGAGGACGAGATATCACCTCCAGCACAATAGACATAGGATAGCATACCGGAATCCCACTTACAACCCCCCCCCCCCTCCACACACACACACACACACACACACACACACACACACACACACACACACACACACACACACACACACACACACACACACACACGTCTCCCAGGGAGCCTATTCAGGTTCCAGACTGGAAAGAATCCTACATGTTTATATGCAGACCGACACGCAAGTACGCGCACACGCACACATGCACGCACACATGCACGCACGCACACGCACACACGCACACGCACACACACGCACACGCACACGCACACACACACACACACACACACACACACACACACACACACACACACACGTGCCCAGTTGCTTCCTACTTATTTGTGTCCTGTGTGATTGTTCTGTATTAACTCTCTAACGTCCTCCCACAACCGGGGGGGTCGCCTGGTTATCACCGGGCAGGATAGGCACGGAAATAATGACACTCCTCATGCAACGCAACAGCTGGCCGTGCCCTCTGCTCGAACCCCACCAGAGAGAGAGTGAGAGAGTTGAGGGAGGGAGATAGAGAGAGAGAGGGAGTGAGAGAGTGAGAGAGAGGGAGAAAGGGAGGGAGATACTGAGTGAGTGAGTAAGTGAGAGAGAGTGAGAGAGTGATGGAGAGAGACAGAGAGAGAGAGAGAGAGAGAGAGAGAGAGAGAGAGAGAGAGAGAGAGAGAGAGAGAGAGAGAGAGAGAGAGAGAGAGAGAGAGAGAGAGAGGTAGTAAGGGAGTGAGTGAGTTAATGAGAACGGGAGTGAGAGAGAGAAGGTATTAGAGTGTGAGAGAGGGAGTGAGTGAGTGAGTGAGTGAGTGAGTGAGTGAGTGAGTGAGTGAGTGAGTGAGTGAGAGAGAGAGTAAACAACAACTTGCACACACTAAACAATGTTTGTAGCTAAGCAACAACCTGCGCACAATCAACAACAACTGGACACCAGACAACTTGCCTCGACACACGCAGAATGAAAACAACGTATTCAACTAAACGACTTAATAGGAACGTACTCGGAACGTCTATGACTCACGGCTGCCCCCTGGTGACCAAAAACCAGCAGGGCGCTGCGTCATTCTGCAGACTTGAACACTTGTAGTATGAATTGTTGGTTACGATTTGCATGAAGGAGCAAGAAAATGCACCTCTTTCGACCTCTGTGTCTTAACTACCCTACTAAGAGAGCAGTAGTATAATGTTGGATTTACATAGTGTTACATTTGACTTATCTTATTCTTATTGTTTTAACACATTTCATTATACCGTTGACCCTGTGTTAACCTGTGACTTGAACTGAAACTGACAGAAATGTATCTGCTTAAATTCATTATTTTAAATACATATATATGCTTCTGGAAACGCGCCTTGTTATTCAGAGGACCCAGACTGTGGAGTATATCCTGGCATAATTGTCTCACCCCAACATGACAATTGAACTGTGTTTAATTCAGCCTGGATGTTCAGTTGAGGGGACATTGGCCTCTTTACCCAGACATGTAGGTCACTGAACAGACCCCCGCCCACAACCCCACCCTCACCCTCCTACAGCCTCAGGTGGGGGCCTCCCTCATATAGGAGATCTGTGCATGAAAATGTTGCTTTTAAAACACAACTCAACACAACACACACATTACACAAGAACACACACTTCACCTAAACACAACACACACATTACACAAGAACACACACTTCACCTAAACACACATTACACACATCACTTCAACACAACATAAACAAGATACAATACAAGAACACACACATCGCCTTAACACAACTCAAACACAAGAACACACACTTCACTTAACACAACTCAAACACACATTACACAAGAACACACACTTCACCTAAACACAACTCAAACACACTACACAAGAACACACACATCACCTAAACACAACTCAAACGCACACTACACAAGAACACATACTTCACCTAAACACAACTCAAACACAAGAACACACACATCACCTAAACACAACTCAAACACACTACACAAGTACACACACTTCACCTAAAAACAACTCAAACACAATAACACACACTTCACCTAACACAACTCAAACACACACTACACAGGAACAAACACTAAACTTTAACACAACTCAAACACACACTACACAACAACACACTTCACCTAAACACAACTCACACACACATTACACAACAACACACACTTCACCTAAACACAACTCAAACACACATTACACAAGCGCACACACTTCACCTCAAACACACACACTCACAACACAACTCAACACGAACACACTTCACCTAAATACAACTCAAATCACTCAGACAGAAAACGTCATAGAAGGGGAAACATTACATCTTTCATTGAGAGACCGGAAAGGGTGTGTGTGTGTGTGTGTGTGTGTGTGTGTGTGGTGTGTGTGTGTGTGTGTGTGTGTGCGTGACACCTGGCGACACTGAACAGGAGGGCATTGAATGTCCCAGTGGAAAATAACACACCATGGCGTGTGTTACACACACACACACACACACACACACACACACACACACACACACACACACACACACACACACACACACACACACCTAGAGTAAAAAAAACAAAAACGTTTTTGTAAACTCAGAAGTATGAAGTGCTTCTGGTACTTCTGAGTACACCATTCCATGTCAGCTTCTTAATGCTTCATGGAAGGTTAATACTTGATGAGGGTCTGGCAGTAGAACCTGAGGTCACGTGGTTACACACCGCTGACAACACTGAGTCACTGAGTTCACCACACACACCCCTTTACAATGATGGTGTGGTCTAAGGAGGTTGGACGTGTCTCATTAAGGTGAATACAAATACATGAGAGAGAGAGAGAGAGAGAGAGAGAGAGAGAGAGAGAGAGAGAGAGAGAGAGAGAGAGAGAGAGCGAGAGAGCGAGAGAGAGAGAGAGAGAGACACACACACACACAGATAAAAAGAGACAGAGAGAGACAGAGAGAGAGACACACATACTCCGATAAAAAAGAGAGAGAGAGACAGAGAAACAGAGAAACAGAGAGAGACAGAGAGACAGAGAGAGAGAGAGAGAGAAACAGTGAGAGAGAGAGAGAGAGAGAGAGAGAGAGAGAGAGAGAGAGAGAGAGAGAGAGAGAGAGAGAGACGAGAGACAGAGACAGAGAGACAGAGAGCGTATCGATCGATCAGTCCATCTCTGCGTTTCACTTCAGGCTACGAATGTACTGTACTATGAACACACTCCGTGTCTCTATAGGACGAATAGTCATATAGATGGATATGTTCCGGAGACTTTAACAACCAACCAACACGAATCAAAACATTACACATGAATTGAGATAACTGTACGTGACTAAATGTGCAGAAAGCCATGTGCAGAAAAGTCCATATTTACTGTTAGTAAGTTCAATACAAGTAGTAGTTCAATACAAGTTAACAAGTAGCCGTGAACTACACGCATGCGTGTCGGTACAATCGATAATAAGTTAATACAACTTAACTTAATACAAATAATTAATATATATCTTATACAGTAGGCCTATTATGATGATGATAATAATACATAGAGACACACATCGGATCTCCTACCTCACCCAACACGTCCGCGTCCCGCTCTTAATTGAGTTTCTCGGTTAATTAACAAAAACCGTTGAATGACGTTGAGAGTCAGACAGACCCGGGCCTACACGACGGACATGACGGTGATAGTGATGATAGTGGTAGTAAACGTGATAATAATGATAGTGGTAGTGATGGTCATAGCCGCCCTAGAATGAAATGGAGAAGAAAAAACAACACACCGCGACATTTGATTGGTCAGAATCACGTCACGGATCTTCCCGGCATCCCGAACAGTAAGGTAGGAGAACCTTCATGAATATTAACAATAACATAGGATGATACTTTGGTACTTTATACTCGTGTACTCTCTCATAGTGTGTTATGAGAATGATTTATTATTTTCCCATTATTTTATGGAGCATTTTACAGCGAATGTTCAAACTACGTCTTCACTAATGTCGGGACTAATGTCATCCAACATATAATACAGTACAATACATTGATATCTGGGGTCTGGGGTGAGACTGGGCTCCAGGACTCCTGGATCTACCAGGACATCTACAGGACTACTGGATCTACATGGACAGCTGCAGGACTACTGTACATTACATCACAGTCATTTAGCAGACGCTTTTATCCAAAGCGACTGACAATAGTGTGTTTCAACAAAAGAAGGTGAGAGAACAACTCGTCACCAGAAGTCTCCAAGAACTGAACCAGTGCTCAGGTAAAAGTACAATAAGTTCAGGTAAAGGTACAGTGAGGTAAAAGTACAATGAGTTGGTAAACAATATATAACAATATCTACCTAACAATCTATTTAGATAATCTACCAGGACAGCTTCAGGACTACTGGATCTACCAGGACCCACTGGGACTAGAGACATTATTATAACATAATCTCTAACACAAGGGTATCGCCTAGTGGTAGAAGATGCATTTTGCAGTTACACACACCCATGTGATAACTGTCAGAGAGAGAGAGAGAGAGAGAGAGAGAGAGAGAGAGAGAGAGAGAGAGAGAGAGAGAGAGAGAGAGAGAGAGAGAGAGGACGAGAGAGAGAGAGACGAGAGAGCGAGGACGAGAGAGAGAGAGAGAGGACGAGAGAGCGAGGACGAGAGAGAGAGAGAGAGAGAGAGAGAGAGAGTCCGCCCCCTCTCCCTTCCTCCCAGGGCCCTAACGTCACTCCCCAGGCATCCGGGAACCTCAGGAGCCAGAAAACCTTCATTTCATATGAAGTTGGGGAGGGAAGGGGGGAGAGATGAAGATGAAGACGAGAGAGAGACACGCGCTTGCTGTGTGGCTCCGCCTCTCACTTCGCTGTGTGGACGGGCCAACGTTATTGTTTGAGTGGTCTGGTTCAGGTCCTCTCGTGAGTTGAGTGTTTATTATGAACCAGAGAGTTGTGTGTTTATGAACACAACTGATTTGCAAGTGTGCTGCTTTGAGTAAGCACACACGCACACACGCACACACGCACGCACGCACACACACGCACACACGCACACACACATACTGTAACGTATACAGTGACACACCCCCTGGCACTGAATACCTTCCTGAAGTTTCTCCAGTGACAGGGAACTGTTGATGACAGGCAGGACCGCCCCCCCTCACACACACACGCACACACACAGACATTCCATCCAAAAGGGACGGCAGCAGGTGCGGTCCTCAGGGTTCCCCACCAGGAGGGTTTGGGGGTATTTATGACGGGGGCTACAGGGCCCAGACCCCCTGGACCTCAGGACACACTGAGGAGCTGCAGGGACACCTACTGTCTGCATCCGTCTGGGAAATACAATAGCGGTGTGTGTGTGTGTGTGTGTGTGTGTGTGTGTGTGTGTGTGTGTGTGTGTGTCCGTGGGAGGATAGAGGATTGTGTGTGTGTCCGTGGGAGGGCAGAGGGGTGTGTGTGTGTGTGTGTGTGTGTGTGTCCGTGGGAGGATAGAGGATTGTGTGTGTGTCCGTGTGAGGGCAGAGGGGTGTGTGTGTGTGTGTGTGTGTGTGTGTGTGTGTGTGTGTGTGTGTGTGTGTCCGTGGGAGGATAGAGGATTGTGTGTGTGTCCGTGGGAGGGCAGAGGGGTGTGTGTGTGTGTGTGTGTGTGTGTGTGTGTGTGTGTGTGTGTGTGTGTGTGTGTGTCTCCGTGGGAG
>CM051002.1:24268305-24283305 GCA_027704905.1 Muraenolepis orangiensis | reverse complement strand
ACCGAATACAACTGGTTCAAAACTGAACCAATTACTATTGTGAAGGAGTAAAAGAAAGCAATAGCCTAAGCTACTACATAAAGACAATGTGATAATGTAAATTAATTTAAGTAGCAAGTAAAACCCTTATGTAGGCTACCATTTGTTTGAATGTGAATGTGTACCTTTAACTTTTGGTTCTCAATTCCCTAGAGGACTTAATGGCTGCATTCCCTACTAATTAACTCATTTGTCATGACTTAACCTCTTCATCCTGTGATGGTCTCATATCTTAGGAAGTGAGGCTCACCATAGCGCACGTCTCAATAAGTGCACAGAATAACCTGGAGGTCTGGAGTCTTTATGACGCCATAACCCAGTAGGTAAATTTTGCCTTCACATCAGTACCAACATTTAAGCGTTTCGATTGGCCGAGCTGCGGCCCCTCATAACCCACATGACTGACACGGCCGGCCCAAACCACAAATGTCCTTTTAAACAAGTTAAACAAACTAGAAGCGTGACTTCAGGTGATTGTGTCGGTGATCCGAAGTATCTGGTGAATTAAGGAAGTCTGTGTTTTCAACTTGCATATTAAACATTTCTACTAATTAAACAGAAAGCACCAGGGAGAACGACCAGGAAGAACTGTGTTTTATGAACAAGGCAAGTCACAAGTTGAAGCAACAAAAGAAAAGAAAAAAAAAGAAAGGATTCAACCAAACTTAGTAAAGCTACATCTCCTGCAATTAAAAGTCTACTAGTCACACCCACACCCCAAAAATATGCAAATTCATTTCCCCACTTTTCCATTTATTTATTACAATTAGTTCAAATTTTTTTCCAACGTTTTTCCCAATATATCCACTACCCCTTTTCCATTTTAAAACGTGTCCAGTATGCAACTATATTATAAACTGAAAAGTCCTGAAGGTGGAGAAGGGGATGGGAGGAGAATTTAGGGTGAGGGCTAGAGAGGGGTGCAGAGGGGGGGGGGGGGAGGAGGGAGCGGCAGCCCCCAAAGCCTTTCATTCCAGATGAGGAGATATTTGATTTCATATTTAACATTATTCTTTTTGCGGTAAATCTTGTCTCAGTTTGTATTCTTGACCACCGTTCTTCAATCCTCAGCCTCGTCGTCCATCAGCAGGGCAGCGAACTTACTGGCTGAGCTGAACTTCTGCAGGACAAAAAGAACCACGAACAACAAGTCACTCTGGTTGTCTCTTGTTGCGCGTGCGTGTGTACAATTCAGTAGGAAAAAAAAAAATCTGATAGTATGGAGGTAATTAAAGTGGGGGACCCTTGGGATGCTGTCGGGCCCATGAGGTGGAACCCTGGCATCTGACACTGTGGTTCCACTGTGGACTCTGGACTCCCTATTTTGGACACTGAACGAGGGGAGGGGGGGGGGGTGTCTGTAAACCGTTAATTTTACTTAATGGGGGAGAAGGAGTCAAACATGAACGCCACTCAGGACTCGGGCTCTCTTCGTATTTCTTTGGCTCTGCAGGTGGTCTGGATTCGCGGTCTCTTCTGATGTCCTTTCTACAATCAGAACCAACACTCCGGTTAACCTTAGGTTACCCTGAGGTTGGCCACAAGCCCAGGAGACGATGGGCAAGAGACACTCCGAGAACCATTTAGCCCCAACACACATCTCTACATCTCAGAAGAAAATAGGATGATGCAAATAAATGTAGACGTCCCAAATAATTGGCCCATGTATGACCAACACCAGCCAATCATAAAGATGCCAGGGGTCGGGAAAACATCAACTACCCTCTTGTTGCCAAGAGAGCAATTCTGCCAATTGTTCACAACTTGCGTGACTGGCGATCTCTTGATTTATACAAGGATGGATGTGAAGACACATCAAGACTTAAACAGAAACACAAGATACGCTGATATTGCATCATCATTGGTTCTGAGAAAAAAAAATAATCTAAGTACATTAGTGGTACGAAGAATTATCCGTTAACGCCACAGAACAGATGAATAACTGAATCACTGAGTATATGAGATAAAAATATCTCTCTCTCTCTCTCAAGGCCCTGTCTGTCTGAAGCGGCTAGCTTCGATTGGCTGACCTGTCGGCCTCTCTCCACCGGTCTCTGTTGGGGCCGTCTCCTCGACCCCGCCCAGCTTCGGGGCCGGTGGGGCCCCCACGGCCCCGACGCACACCGTCGACCTTATGCTCGTCTGTAAGGACAGGGCCAAGACAGGTGAGCGTTCATCCAAGAGGGGGGGTTGGACTATAACTGAGGACTGCTACCAAGCAGCAGGCACCACACCCACACCAACACACACGGCGTCCGCTGAAGCTTGCGTTCGGTCCGCCATTACCAGGCCCTGAAGAGCCTCTCTCAAAGCCCGCAGGAAGAGGTCAACATGCGTAGCACACGTTTAAAAAGCGCCAAGTCACACAGGAAGTCCCCGGACATTAGGGCTGTTTTATGGATGCTGGAAAGTCACACAAACCAAAACAAACGTACAGTTCTAAGTCGCTCGACAGTGAACCTTACCCATTTCTGCTCCCCTTTCATCCACTGAATTTGTGGAGCTGGAGAGGAGAATAGAGAAGACGGAGAAGAAACAAAAGACAAATAGAAAGCAAATCAATTGTGGTCCAGAACTTTGTAAACGTGGCTCAGCTGTGGATCGGGACCTGATCAATTAGCCATTAGCGGTGAGCTCATGAATAATGGCATGGTCCAAAGAACCCTGGACTCCTGAATACAGACATAAATATTGTTTGGACATTACATCAATGTCCACACGACGCATCGAGGGATTGGTGTCCTTTTTAGGAATCATGACACCAAGGAATATATTGGAAACACCGTCGGCTTCACCGTCGGTTTCACTGGTGCCTTAAAGGCACGAGTTCTTCCTTAGACCAAATCAACATCACAATATTATATTTTAATCAAACTTTAGTATGGAGCTGGTAGGCTGTGGACATTGAGGATGGAGCCCAGAGAGGAGCTAGTGGTGGTGGTGGCCACCACACCACCCTAGCAGCCACTACTACCCCCACCACCACGTTCCCAGACTTCACCCCACTACACCACCCGTTCCCATACTCCACCCCGGTTCCTGACCTGATCTTGGGTGGTGTCGTACTGCTTGGGGAGACCGGGGAGCGTCCTTCTCCGTCACTGGAGCTTGTCACGCTACGCTTGGCCCAGGCGTTCTCCTTGGGTGGAGGAGCGGGCACCACCTTCTGCGGCTCCTTGGAAGAAGTGGTGCCAGCAGGAGCGGCGGCGGCAGAAGAGGCCCCCGGGGAGGAGGTTTCTTCTTCCCTGCCGCTGAACACCTCGTTGTCTGCGGAGCGCTCACTCTCCCGGCGCCGAGAGCCTGGAGGCCCGGGGGGAGGAGAGCCATCTTTCAGACGTTCCCAAACATTGGAGGAGAGCTTTACAACAGGGAGAAATCGGCAGGAACAGAGGAGGAACTACTCCCAGATATGTAGACCTTCGTTTCACCTTGAAAGAAGAAACTATGCCACGCCCCCTTTCTTCCAAGATTCAAGATTCTCTATTTGTCATATACTATCATATACTTGGACATTTCTGTATTGTTCTTTATTGATATTATTGCCATTAACTTTGATATATCCCTTTTTATTGGATTTTTACCAACTGGGAAGTTTTAATTCCACGGTCATTGTTTAATGTTGTTAATCATTTATACTGTGGGAGTGAATGGGGAGGAAAATCCTTCCATTGTACTTGTTACACATGGACAATAAATAACCTGGAATCTTGAATCTTTTTGATCAGGGCAACAACCTATCCAGACTTTTTATAGTGAACCCATTTAACACGTATTTTACACATTAAAACACACACATTATTCAGCTATATTAAGAGTTTATCACCTCTCCCAGAGTTGCTGCCTGGCTGTGAAGACTCGCTGGCTGTACGAGAACGCTCCGCCTGAGGCTCTTCAGTACGCCAGCTGGGTGTACTGTTGTCCCTGAGACAAGAACACAAGACACCCAATAAGAAAAATGAATGAATTCACCCACTTGACCACCCAAGGAGTCTGGCGTGTGGAATGCCAATGAGTAGTATTGTGTTTTCTCCCTTATTTGAATTCAGGTCGGCCACATCCGTTCTTAGTGAAGACCGTATTGGAGTTACAGTCAGAAGGACGGGGTACGGTGGGGCCTCTGACCTGTCTCTGTCCCGGGGCTTCCTGTCGAGGACTCTCCCATTGTCCTCTTCCAGCTGCCTCTCCTGCTCCTTCTTCAGCCTCTCCTCCACCTCCCGCTCCTTTGACGCCGTGTCCACCGGCTTGGCCGCACCGAAGATGGAAGCGGCCCTGCCGGCAGAGCTGGGCGGGGGCGCCGGAGGTCCGCCCTGTTCCTCCTGGGGCGTGGTGCGAGGCTTCAGGTTCAGCCTGGGCCTTTGTGTGGTAGCTGAGAAGGAGGAGGCCAGCAGAGGAGGAGGTGGTCATGGGATGAACACACAGAGAACTCAACTTTTCTTATTATCTCCAAGAGACATCCCAGATGTCCGAGCACAAACTGATGACACGTACATTTTATAGGAATGTAATAAAAGAACTTAGGATTAGTAAGTGAAGAATCACTTAACTCCTTATACTTCTATGTACTTGACTAGTAGTATTATTTTAATGTTTATGGAGCCCAGCAGCAAACACATTTTCTAAATTTCATTTCAAGTTACTTTAGGTGTTCCAATCTTGTCTTTTACATTAATTATCTTACATTATATTAATTAAGACTATTCATTAGGGATGCTGCGATCGATCGATCACCTATCATTACCGGCCGATATTCACTCTGAACCGATCCGTCCGAGCTCTCAAAAATGGCCGAATCAGATGACGCAAAATACATGACTTTTCTCGGTGCGCGGCAAGCACTGCCGAGAGCTGAATGTGAATACAGATCAACCAGATTAGGCTTTATTTTATTTCGGTGGGTATGATTGCTCAAAAGTGCGCTTCATTTAGTAATGCCGCTTTTAATAATCGGCATGGAACAAATGACGTAGTGGGTTTGAAATAACCGAACACATGTAAGAGTCTGTTTGGTTTTGTTTTAGGGAACGCCATGTGAAATTAAATGGACTCAGACTGTTCTCTCGGTTTTATCCACAGAGGTTCCAAAAATACTGATCGGTCCCATCCAGATTTTTATGACTTGCAAAGCATTTTAACATATGGGAGAAATAAATCGCAAATGTATCGCAGAAACAAATCAAAATACTACTTAATATTAGGTGAATTCTAACCCATTAAAATAAAAAAATTAAAAAAATCCGAAGCGAAGCCCCGAACAGCCATTTAAATGTCCACCAAATAATATGCGCATACATTATTTATATTAATTAGCATTTCCCCTCCGAAAAGTGATGAACGGGGTACTTTGTTGAATAACTTGAGCCGCTACATTTGTAAAAAATTCAAATAATTAACGTCATGTACTGAACAGGCATATTCGAGGTACTTTGTCACTGATGGTATGAACACAACAACAAGTTTGGATAAAGTGAAGTGAAGACGATCCTTACACTCTGCTCCAGCCCGCTCCTCACGCCGTTCGGCCTGTCTCTCGTACCGGTCACTTCCGCCGCCACCACCGCCGCCGTAGCGATCCCGCTCGCCGCCGTATCGGTCGCCACTACTCCGATTATCGTCGTAGTCGCGGCGAAAGCCGGTCCCAAAGGCACGGCGCCCGCTACCAGAGTCGAAAGCTAGGAGCCGCACAGGAGGCAAACATTTCACATACAAACTACTGGTATTCAACATCCTCTGGTCTGGCTTCAACGGGGGCTGGAAAGTCAACGGCTGAATGACAGAAATCATTATTCATATGGCATTTGGTGGACTATCCATATCCAAAACACTGAGAACGTCCATGCTTAGCATTGGTCTGTCAATGTGGGGCTGCACCAAAAATGTATAGTTACGATCATTTTGCTTGATATTGTGATGAGATTATTCATTGCAGATGAACTGATCATTAATACAATTGATATTCTGCAGTGACTGCTGTATATAAACACTATAATAACTCAAAATAACTGGTTGGTTTTGTCATTTGATTTTAACGCAACAGGCGTACAGACCATGAGGTCTCTTACCTCCCCTGTTGCAGTCTACAGTCTCATGAGGCCCAGGATGTCTCTTACCTCCCCTGTCGTAGTCTCATGGGGCCCAGGATGTCTTACTCCCTGCGTAGTCCTGGGCCCGGGTCTCTACCTCCCCTGTCGTAGTCTCTACAGTCTCATGGGGCCCAGGAGGTCTCTAACCTCCCCTGTCGTAGTCTCTACAGTCTCATGGGGCCCAGGAGGTCTCTAACCTCCCCTGTCATAGTATTATGAGGCCCAGGAGGTCTCTAACCTCCTGTCGTAGTCTCTACAGTCTCATGGGGCCCAGGAGGTCTCTAACCTCACCCATCGTAGTCTCTATCCCTCATGAGGCCCAAGAGGTCTCCAACCTCCCCCGTCGTCTATGGTCTCATGAGGCCCGGGAAGTCTCTTACCTCCTCCTCCGCCTCCTCCTCCTCCTCCCCTGTCGTCTCTACGGTCCCTGTCATCGTAGCGTTCCCGGTAGCGGTCTCTGCCACCTCCAGCACTGTCGTAGCGGTCGTTGTCGCGGCGAGGCCCATCTTTGAAGCGATCAGACTCAAAGCGGTCTCTGGAGCCTGCCGACCAGAGAATGAAAAGAAAGGCTTCATCTCAAATCGGTTACCATGAACAATCACAGACCGACTAGACTGACCCGCTGGACGTTAAGCGGCTTCAGTGGAACAAGAAGCTTTAAAAACAACCTGCTATCGTGATAAGTTTCTCAAGTTGTACCTTAGGCACTAGCTGACACGTCCATTAACCTTATTAAGATAATAAAATAGTTAAACATGTTACGTATGCACAACACTCACGCTCTCCAAAAGCCTCTTCTCTCTTGGGGGGGGGTGGGTCGTCATCGCCGACAGGGCGGGCCCTCCAGTCCGTGTCAGTCTTGTCGGGCCCCAGGTCGGCCATGCGGCCGCCTCGGTCCCGGCCCATCCCGTTGTCCCTTTCTGAGAGAAGAGACATCCAGTCAGTGTTCACATTCATTAGAGTCAGACCAGACGAAAGAGTAAAGAACATACAACAAAAATGGGCTGCACTCATCTCAGCGCTATGCTAACCAGTGGGCACTCCAGTCACTTCACGAGTTATGCTCCCCCACGTTCACCCATTCATACATTTCTAGTGGTGTCAGCCATGGGTCAGGAGCAGTTGGGGTGTCTTGCTCAAGGACACCTCGACACTTGACTAGGAGGAGCCAGGGGATCGAACCAGCAACCTTCCGGTTGCCAGACAACCCATGGCTCTACTTCCTGAGATACTGCCGCACCACAAAAACAACTTTAATGGTCAGCGTAACCTTTATAAGACATAAAATAATCATCCATAACATGTACACTACATATACATTTACCCTTGTCATTAGACTGGTCTGCGATATCCACACGGATCCTCCGGTTCCCCAGGTTCTGAGGGTAGAACACAGCAGATTCAGCAACACACACACGGCAGAAGACCTGGGGAGGTCCCACGGTCTAACAGGAAGTCGTCTGATATTTACCTCCTCGTTCAGACTGAGGGCCCTCAGGAGAGAATCCACGTCGTCAAATTCTGCGTATCCGAAGCCCTTGAGGCGCTCTGGGTTGCTGGGCTCCCTGGGGAGACGCACAGCGCTGATCTACAGATGGAGGAAGGAAAACACACCAATAAAACCACGGGAAACTGAAGACCGGGCAGGTGAAGTGCAGCGGGCGTCCTGTCCCCCATCTACCTTCTTCCCTTAATAAGCAAAGCCATTATAGTGCAGTGTGCGTACCAATTCAAGCCAACGCTTTACCACCTTCCAGCTTGTCTGGAGTCAATTATGTGGTAATTACGCTAAGCACTGTGTTTGTGTCGATACAGCCAGTTGGTTCACTGAGATCACACACACATATATATATACATATATATACATATTCAGATTATAATCATCAATATACAGATTATAACCATAAATGTGATCCGAGCTTGACATTCACTTGTTGGCTCCCCAGACACTGGCCAGTGGTTCTCCAAAGTCACTTTGCGATTTCGCCAGACAAAAAACCCAGATGTGCCTATTTTGTTGGCGCAGTGTTCAACGCTGACTTATAAGCACTCAAAATTAAATAATCATGACTTTCTATTGCCATTAATGAGCAGGGCCTACAGGAGCAGGAGGTAAACTGTGGACATTGTGATCCAGACTGTTCAACCTTTCACCCTAACCACCACTAGACTATCCAAACTGCAGTGCATTTAAGAATAGTGCAACCACACTAATAGTCCAAAAGTACATTTTATTTGTATAAGTCTCAATAGGCTTCATAGGATCTTATCAAACCACCCCAAACCCTGGACCACCAAAGGGCAAGAAAAAAAAAACACCTTTATGGTGGAGAAAGACACTTGAGGAGTGCACTGGGTACCATAACAGACTATATAGTATAATAACATAGTGATGTGTCTATCCACGCAGTGAAGCTTCCACGCACAATATCTATGGAACAAAAGCCATTGTGAAAGACAAGGCTAAAGACAAGGAAAGGAATAAAAAGGATGAATTCATGTTTGCCTGGAATGACCAAATTAACTAGAAATTAAGAAAATATTTCTATACCCATTTTCTTGGCGACAGATTTGATGACATTTGTGACTGTTTTAGAGCAGAACAAACCATGTATTGACAAGGCTACATTAAACGTCAAGACTACAGAGCTAACCTGGCATGGACCCTCACTTCCAATAATCTCCATAAACACGATTCTTAAACACTGATGTAGGAGGAAGCTGTGATATTCTGCACTAGCCTCATGTCCGGTCATGCGTCAGCTTGCTCAAGGACGCTGTTCCACAGACCAACACTACCCCTTCCACCTCAGAATAATCTCGACTCACTTATAAATCTATATATATATTTTTAAATCACTATTACAACTCATATCCTAGCGGTGGCGCCCTAGGAGAGCCCTCAGTGTGTGTGTGTGTGTGGGGGGGGCGGGACACTTACAGCCAGGCCAGCGAAAAACTCTTTGATGGACTCCTCGCTGACTTCGTAGGGCAGGTTGCCCAGGAAGGCAGTGTAGGGCGGGCTGCGAGGCAGCCGGGACCGGTCCACGTCGGGCTCGCGGGCCGAACGAGGCGCCGTGGGCAGGATGGAGCGGTCGATGTCCTCCGTGTGCCAGGAGGTGGAGACTGATGGAGGGGGACGGGGAGAGGGTGAGTGAGTGGACAACAAGTGGTCCTTTTTATTGTGCGATGAACACAACCATGAAACGGCCATCGAACGGGACGATTACAAGACTTTAGTCTTAGTAGGCAATGGTTGTGAAATACAAGACTGACTAACTTGGTAGTCAGGTTACAGTTGTCCTTAAATAAAAGCTGTGGTTGGACTAACTTAGTAGTCAGGTTATAGTTGTCCTTAAATAAAAGCTGTGATAAGTCTGATTAAGTCAAACACCTATCATACCAATCGTTCGTAGCTATTGACGTCTTAGTTATGTTAATAATGCATCTATCCACCAAAAGGATGCTAATTATGCTTCTTGGTCTCTGATCCACACAAGGTCATGACCCAATATGGATGTTGGGACTTGCATCACATTTAGCAAACACAACCTGCATAGTAACAGGCATTTGATTGGCTGTGAAACACCTTTATTCAGTCAGAAGAGTTTTGGGGAGACTAAGTGTGCTCAGTGAAACTACAGCTGGTTTAACGGCACACAGTTGCTCATAGTGTCGTTAAATAAATTAGGTACAATACAAATAGGACTGAAAATGATAACATATTTGAATTTAATGAAAACTTGTTTTTTTAATGATATATATTTTACACATTTCTAAATATCTACGGCCCGGTGGTCAATGGTCCACAGCCCTGTACCAGTTGGTGGCCCAGTGGCTAAGAACCACTGATTAAGAAGGAGCCAAGTGTGCGTGTGCACGAATGTACGTACCATCTCCATCCAGGTCGTCGGTCTCGTCGGCCCAGCTGGTAGACTTGGCGGGGTAGTTGGGAGGCGGGGCATTTCTTTCTCTTTCTCTTTCTCTTTCTCCGCCGCCGCCACCACCTCCTCCTCCTCCTCCTCCTCCACCACCTCCTCCGCTGTCCTCGGACAGGAAGTCAGTTAAGGAAAAGGTCTTCCCCTTCTTATTCCCCTTCTTTTTTGCTGCTAAGACACACAAAACAAAAACAACTGTGTTAGCAAGGTGGAAACGCTTTTATAAAAATGGGTGAGGGTAGACGGGTAGGTGTTGTGACGGCAATGTACCATTACCACAAACTGACCGCACGGCAGAACACACGACCAAAACCTTCCCTAAAAACCACACCACAATAAGAGTGTTAACCCCAGATAAACCGCACAGGGGGCGGAGCTTCGGTGAACTACGACCCCGTACACGTGATATAAAGGAAGGGCAGCCTGCAGCCTACGATATGGACAACAAAAAGAAACAACCAGCCTCGCCAGCTACCGCTAAAAGGAGAATTCCTGGTCTGACGGAACCGGTGTTCAACAACCCATGTTTCAGGTCTGTCCTGCTGGCGCACACTTGCTCGACACAGGGAGTGGTCGGTAACCAGGGTTTGGTGTGTGTGTGTCGCACGAGTGTAAAGTGCATCGAAAAAGAAAAAGAAGAAACAGAAACATGAAAACAGGGTGCAAGGAAGGGTCCCACATGGACAGGTGGGACCTGCAGCGCACGCCGCATGAGTATTAACAGGAAATTAATGATTTGCATGCATGGGTTTTAAAAAGAGAAACCAAAAAACGTGTCTGTTCTGTTTATGCATTCAGTCAATGGCAGTTTAAGAGCGTGTGAGTCCTGGGGAGGTAGGAATGACAAAGCTCATAGTAGAGCCCACAAAAAACTGGGTGTCAGGACATTCCTTTCACATAGCGCCCAAAAACACTCACACACACTACAACAGTTTACAGTTGAATGCAATGTTTACATGCATCGGCCGCCAACGTCACGGCCCAAACCCCCTTCCGCAGCGACGAATCGAACCCCCAACTGATCAATCAATCAACCCCCCCCCCCATTATGAGACATGCATGCGTTAGTTAGCATCAGCCCCCCCTCCGGCAGTGGCTCCCCGGTAACGTATACGCACACGACGTATAGGCCCAAAAACAGACACATGTTGTGGACTCTGCCAGTAGCCCCGGTCGCTCGCCCATTGTCTTTATATACGTGGGGCTAAGTCGCCATGAGGAGGAGAAGAAGACTGCTGACGGAGGAAGTATTTGCTGCCTCTGAGGGTTTGAGGCCTAGCGGCCATGGCCTGCGCCAAGGACCACAATGCGCCACTAGCAGCAGCACAAGTTAAACAGAGCAGACATGCGGGTCGAAGAAGTCGGAACACCGTCAATGGTGGTGGTGTTTGAGGGAGGGGATGGGGGGTGGGGTGGGGATTGAATGCGACACACCTAATGCGGCGTTTATCCACCCCGGTTAAGTTAACCGGCCGAGGACGTCGCCGAGTTCAGTCGCACACGTGGGGCAGAGGGGGCCGCACTTTATCCCCGCAGACGCGGTGTGTGTCACTCCTCCGGTCACGGAGCACCGCGACACTTAACACTTAACACCGAGCCGAAGTCCGCGGTTAGCGGGGCTTCGGTTAGTTGGGGAGGGGGGGGGCGGCGATGGCGAAACCCCGATAATAAAGCTATAAATAAAAAAGGCGAAGTCTACACGCGATATCTACTACGCAAGAAAAGAGAGATGGCTGACTCGTGCATGTGCGTGGTCACACACACACATACACACACACACACACACACACACAAAAACACACACAGAGCCCCCTCCCGTCGGCCGCCCGCCAGCCACCGCGACTTCACCAACCGACAAACGAGGCGGCAACACGACGCGGGCGCGACCGGTGAGACGCTAACCGTGACGACCGACACGGCGGACCGTCAGCCGTGTAGGGAGTCGGGTGCGCGGGCGCGTGGTCCCGGTGATACCCGCTGAAAATCCGCCCTAAACGACCCAGATAGTTCCCCCACATAGACCTCACCTGCAGCCGCCATCTTGGAGAGCGAGTTCGCGGCGCCGGATGCCCGGATGAAGGCGTCACGAGTGTTGGTCGCCGGCGGGAGCGCGCGTGCGTCGGCACGAGTTCACGACGAGCATGCGGGGGGGGGGGGGGGGTCTCGCGAGAGTTCTCGCGTCGTTTACGTGAATTACAATTTGACCTACGTACACATATTATACTATTTATGTGCATTTTTGTTTTTAGTGTTTTACAATAGGCTATAGTATACAAAAAAAGAATATATATATATATAGAGAGAGAGAGAGAGAGAGAGAGGCTATAGGCCTAATTCAATATAATCTCAATGGAGTCAGGAAGAAACCATTACATTTTTTTTAAACATATTATATTCGGGGTGGCATGTCCTAACCAGGGATTCACGGTATAATAGTGGACTTACAAAAGCCCACAAGCTTATTTAGCATATTTAGAATACTATGTGGTTGGACGAGGCCTACTGTATTATTACATGTATGTATTGCCACCCCAACCCAACTGGAAATGCCGCCAAACAAGACGGATGTATAGGATATTGTATAATATATCTAAACAAAGGTAATAATTAACAAAATGGCACTTATATGCATATGTGCTTTGGTTTTTTCTGTAGGCAATTGATATGCCGTATAAAGAGACATATACGAGACATTTCACAGACACATTTCATTGATTAATTCCGTTGCGTTTATTGGTCAGCAGAAGATTCAATCCAATATGCAGAGGAAATCAACTGTTTTATATGGTATGAATTCACAGATTGAGCCTCAATTCAGAGTTTAAAATATTTTTTTATTCATTTGGAAACGAATGAGTTTGTGTGGACAATGCCAGATTTAATCTGGATGTGTGTGTGTAATCAGGTTGTTTTGCAAATCTTTTGCATTAGTGCGGATTTGTGCAAATATTCCTGAAGCACACCAACCGCCTACTCTGCCAACTGTTCTAGCGCATCTTGAAGCCTGTAAAACACAAAAGTAAAATAATCATCATCATCAACATTATAATTCATCTTTCTTTCCACCGGCTTCTCTTTCTTCCCGTCCTTTCAAGTGAGGCCCATGAACTCACTTGAAGTCTCCTCCATCCAGCAGCGTCCTGTAGGTGGCGATCTCAGCCTCTAGCTTCATCTTCATGTTGAGCAGCACCTCGTAGTCTTGGGTCTGCTGCTGGATGTTGGCCCGCAGGTCGGTGAGCTCCCCCTCCAGGCGCAAGATGATGCCGTTGTACTTCTCCGTCTCCATGTTGTTGCGGTGCTCCGTGCTCCTCAGCGTGTCCTCCAGAGACGCCTTCTGTACCGGACGAGGACCCACAAGCTGGTTGAGCCACCTGATCATACAATATCCTACAACTATACTATTCTACAGGGCTTTCCCACATCACAATGAACCTCCAGAGAGTTGTAGTATTATTGTATATTTATATGTATATTTTATTATATAATTATTATAGTATAGTCTTAAAGTAAGTAAGTAGTAAACTAAAGTATATGGCAACCTGGATGATTAAAACTTTGTTTTGTTTCAAAAACAACAATGTCACAACAAAGTCCTGTCACGATTAATTATTAGAACAAGAATCCATTACTACCTGTACAATAACTAACACCATTCCTACCAATATTATAACTAACATATGCTATGTGATTTATGATCTATGATTTGGGATCAGCTTTAATTGCACTGTTGTTGACACTGTTTGTCATTGACATTGCATATGTTACAAAGTCATACATTTTACAATTAAGTGAAAGGAATTCTAATATTTTAATATGGTACCCAGCACAAATATGGTGTAAAATTTGTACATATTTATTTTATTAAAATAGCAAAACTATTTATAAAATAGTTAAAACTATTTATATTTCCTGTTTCATGTCTGGCAATGACTAAACTGGAGGTGAATCAGAAAAGTGTGAATTGTGAACACATGAGTGCATCAGAGCGATGTGCTCACCAAGCTCATTTGTGACGCCAGCTCAATCTCCAGCGTCTGGACCTGTCGGGACAGGTCGCTGATCTCCATCTGGGCCCCTTGGAGGGCCTCCGTGTTCTGAGAGACCTGCACCTGCACCTCGGAGATCTGGTGACACACAGCCGAAAACATCCATGGTATGTCTTAAAGTGATATAGGACTCACATATCATTCATGTATATATTATTATTTATTGTTCTTTATATGTTCATTTTTATTGGGTATAGTATTGTTTTACGAATTTATACTGTGGGAGGGAATGGGGAGTAAGCATTCCATTGTACTTGTTGCAAATGGCAAATACAAATCTTGAATCTTGAAATATTAAAACATCCATGGAACGTCTTAAAGTGATATAGGACTCACATATCATTCTAATCTATTAAAACATCCATGGTATTTTTTTTTTACAACTTAAAATCAACTTATAAGGAGATGGAAATAAGGCACACCCTTGGAACGTTATTGACCAATCAGAATCAAGCAACAGCAACCCCATTGTACCTGATTCTCGTGCCATTGCTTGAGGTCCTGTGCATTCTTGACGGCCATCTTCTCGTAGTTTTCCCTCACGTCCTCCATGACCTGGGCCAGGTCCTGACCTTTAGGAGCATCCACATCCACCTGCACCCCTCCCTGGGTCACCTGACTCCTCATCTCCATCAGATCCTACAGGGAATAGCATTAGTTTACAAAGCATTATTTACTAAGCTTTACTAAACACACGTTCTATCCAAGGTAAAATTCAGTCACTTAAGAAAGTAGGGGGTGGGCATAAAATCAATTATATTTGATTTTATCCTGCCATAACGTTTTGTTATGCCATCCGTTTTTAGATTTTATTTTTTCATTTGCGCAGCATTGCTTGCCAAGTGCTCTATAAATAAAGGTATTATTATTATTATTATTATTATTATAATAATTATT
>CM051002.1:24260805-24263305 GCA_027704905.1 Muraenolepis orangiensis | reverse complement strand
GGTTAGGAGTGAGGGGTTAGGAGTGACGAGAGAGGAGAGAGGAGGGAGGAGTGAGGGGAGAGGAGTTAGGAGTGAGGAAAGAGAAGTCAGGAGTTAGGGGGTGAGGAGTGAGGAGTTAGGAGTGAGGAGTTAGGAGTGAGGGGTTAGGAGTGAGGGGTTAGGAGTGACGAGAGAGGAGAGAGGAGGGAGGAGGTTAAAATATTGAGGAAACACCACGCCAGTCTGGCCTCTGATTCAGACGGGGAAGGCAGATATCTAAATGGAAACTGTGATGATTCATGCCTTGTGACTGATCACTACTTCCTCCTCCCATCTTGTTTAGGTTTACAGCTTGAGTTTTTCATCCCTAGATACTGCATTGGAAATCCCCGCCAGCTGCTTGCCGCTGCTGAATGAAGCGGATTCATTCCATCATGAAGTGTTTCACTTCTCACCTTGTTCAGTTGAACAAATACTGTGTTTCTTACTCTGCCATCACAAATGGGAGGAGGTTATGTTTTCGTCCCTGTTTGTTTGTCTGTTAGCAACATAACTCAAAAAAGTAAAGTACGGAATTGGACACAACTTAGTAGTTGGATTACTTCAAAGAACAGTTCAGATAAATATCCGGATCTAGGGGACTGTTTTGATCTAGGGATTGAAGGCCCTCTAGTTTGAGTTAGTTTTTCCAAAGCTTCCTTAGACAAAGGAAAGGGAGCGAGAGAAGGACAAGAGGAAAGGTGAAGAGCAGGTAATAGCTGGAGAGGTTGTGTGTGTGTGTTTGAGTCACCACAGAACACAGCAGGGGTCCCAGCCAACACAACAGGGCCTTATGATGTAAGCAGAGCTGGAGGGCAGAGGGCGGACTGTGTCCTCACCCGGGTTCTGGGACTTTTACTAAATGGTTTTCCATTTGGTAAACTCGGTACAAATGAGTTAGGCACAGACATGGTCTACCACGAGAAACACACACACATGTCTAACCTCACATGTGTTAGCACCAGTGGTGAACCGTCAGGGCCTTCAAGGTATTCAGAGAAGACCCTGGAACCCTCAGATGAAACAAAAAAAGAAATTTAATTCATTATATTAATACAATTTAATACAATTAAAATAAAATGAATAAATGAGAATCATATTTGTGTTGTTGATCTGTAATATTCAAGTCAAGTCAAGTCAAGTTTATTGTCACTTTCACAGTATAAAGCAGCGAGTGGAAATCTTATGTGCAATACCCGACGACAGACAGCAGTTATAAAAATAAGATAAAATAGAATAAAAACAGAATAGAATAAAAATAAAAATGCAATTTATAAAATGCAATATATCGGCACAGAAAAAGAGCAATATGTATATATAAATCAATGTAATAAAATATACATTGTTATATGCTATACGCCCTTGTTCAGCAGCCTGATGGCCTGACTGTGGAAGCTATCTCTAAGCCTATTTGTACGGCACTTGATACTGCGGTATCGCCTGCCTGACGGTAAAAGTGAATACAGTTCGTGGCTGGGGTGGGCATTGTCTTTTATGATGCGTTTGGCCTTGGCCACGCACCGCTGGTTGTATATATCCAGGAGGGAGGGGAGCTCACCTCCAACGATATACTGGGCCGTCCGCACCACCCTTTGAAGCACTCTGCGCTCGAGTGTGGTGCAGTTCCCGTACCAGGCGGTGATACACCCTGTAAGAACACTCTCGATGGTGCCGGTATAGAATGTTCTCAGGATGCGGGGGCCCATGCTGAATTTCCTCAGAAAAATTTCCTGAGGAAATACAGGCGTTGTTGGGCCCTTTTCACCCCGTGTGTGGTGTGCGTGGACCATGTGAGGTCCTCGGAGATGTGCACGCCGAGGAACTTGAAGCTGCTGACCCTCTCTACTGCAACACCGATGGAGATAGGGCTGTGCTCTCCTCTCTGCTTCCTGTAGTCCACGATCAGCTCCTTGGTCTTCTTGACGTCGAGGGCGAGGCTGTTTTCCTGGCACCACTGCTCCAGCGATCCGACCTCCTCCCTGTAGGCTGTCTCGTCGTCACCGGCGATCAGGCCCAACACTGTCGTGTCAAGCAAACTTGATGATGACGTTGGAGCTGTGCATAGCCATGCAGTCGTGGGTGTAGAGGGAGTAGAGGAGAGGGCTCAGCATGCATCCCTGGGGGGCTCCCGTGTTGAGGGTCAGTGGCTCTGAGGTGGTGCTGTCCATCCTCACCACCTGGCGGCGGTCCGACAGGAGGTCCAGTATCCAGCTGCACGTGGATGGGGGCACGCCTAGACCTCTAAGCTTGGTGTCGAGCTTGGCAGGAACTATCGTGTTGAATGCTAAGCTGTAGTCCACAAACAGCATTCGCACATAACAGTTCTTTCCCTCCAGGTGGGAAAGGGCAGTGTGTAGGGCCATGGCAATTGCGTCGTCCGTGCATCTGTTTTGACGATATGCAAACCAATCAGATATTTTTCTGGGTTGCTGGGAAGAATATCCTTCAACCAAGGTACTCTCTGTAAAAAAGAAAAACTAAT
>CM051002.1:24025805-24255805 GCA_027704905.1 Muraenolepis orangiensis | reverse complement strand
CTACTAGTACACAGTAGGACTGATCAGAAGTTCTACTATAACACAGTAGGACTGATCAGAAGTTCTACTAGTACACAGTAGGACTGCTGGATCCCAGATGAGTGACTACAAACTGCAATATTTCGGTAATCTAAAATGCAAACGTATTGTTAGATGTATACATTGTGTCTCCAAGGTCTTCTGCTATCGACCCTCTGATTGCACTGCTGTGTTCTGCAGTCCTCTGTACTGTCTGTCGTTATCTCCATTCATTGTTGCACCTGAACAAGGCTCCCATTGAGGAGGCCTGTTTAGAGGCAGGACGTTCACCTGCCTCTAATCATTCAAGCAGGACTAATGCAGTGACAGGAAGACAGGAAGAACCGCTCCTCGACAATCCATATGCAAACACACAACACACACTTGATGAATGCACACACACAGGCACGCACACGCACAGGCACACACCACACACACACACACACACACACACACACACACACACACACACACACACACACACACACACACACACACACACACACACACACACACACACACACACACACACACACACACACACACACACACACACACACACACACACACACACACAATAATGCACACACACACATGTCCACAGGCACACACACACACACACATTATTTCACTATATGTTCACTTAAAGTTCAATCTCATTTGACCTCTGAACAATGACCTCCGATGACAAAGAAAGAAGAAGACGAAGAATATTGAAGAAGTTTTTATTTGCCATGCATAATGGATAATGGGAAAATGGAATGCTTAGAATACCAAGAGACACATTGAATCCTCCAGAGCACCATGTTTTTCCTTGTTATTTTCCACATCCATGGTTTGGTTTTTCTGTAGAAAAGAAGAATCGAGAATGGAGGACATCTTCGTTGTGAGAGGACCGCGAGTCAGGGGCTGAGAAACAGCGCCCCCCTGTGTTGTAACACGGTCATTTTGTTGTCAGTTGGCACTATGTCATCGCAGTAAAAGGCTCCTTTTGTGTTGATGTTGGCGTGTTTCTTTGTCAATTGTGACAGATCCACACTTTCAGTCAAGTGTAGTTATGTACCCGCCCCCACCCCTCCCCCTACTGACTGAATCATTTCAATCATTCTTCCAAGAGTCTGTGTTTGCCAGTTGAGGAACACTGTGTTAGAGGACACATGTGGGTCCTGAGGACCAGTTGAGACCCACTGTGTTAGAGGACACATGTGGGTCCTGAGGACCAGTTGAGACCCACTGTGTTAGAGGACACATGTGGGTCCTGAGGACCAGTTGAGACCCACTGTGTTAGAGGACACATGTGGGTCCTGAGGACCAGTTGAGACCCACTGTGTTAGAGGACACATGTGGGTCCTGAGGACCAGTTGAGACCCACTGTGTTAGAGGACACATGTGGGTCCTGAGGACCAGTTGAGACCCACTGTGTTAGAGGACACATGTGGGTCCTGAGGACCAGTTGAGACCCACTGTGTTAGAGGACACATGTGGGTCCTGAGGACCAGTTGAGACCCACTGTGTTAGAGGACACATGTGGGTCCTGAGGACCAGTTGAGACCCACTGTGTTAGAGGACACATGTGGGTCCTGAGGACCAGTTGAGACCCACTGTGTTAGAGGACACATGTGGGTCCTGAGGACCAGTTGAGACCCACTGTGTTAGAGGACACATGTGGGTCCAGAGGACCAGTTGAGACCCACTGTGTTAGAGGACACATGTGGGTCCTGAGGACCAGTTAAGGACCACTGCTCAAGATTCTGCATGCATGTTTGTCTGCAGGTGCGCTTCCTGGAGCAGCAGAACAAGATGCTGGAGACCAAGTGGAAGCTGCTGCAGGAGCAGACCAGCTGTTCCTCCAGCATGGACGCCATGTTCGAGGCCTACATCTCCAACCTGCGCCGACAGCTGGACAACCTGGGCAACGAGAAGCTCCGGATGGAGTCCGAGCTGTATAACACAAAGAGCTTGGTTGAGGACCTGAAGAACCGGTGAGTGTACCTCTTTATCCACTGTGTCCTGTCTGGGATTAAGTATTATCTCATTAAGATCTTATCTTTGAGGTTTTTAATCAATAAAGCGCCCAAACGTGAATAAAGACATGCTGTCTCTTTCTTTCAGGTATGAGGACGAGATCAACAAACGTAATGAATGTGAGAACAACTTTGTGCTGATCAAGAAGGTGTGTTGAATTCTGAACAAATTGTCCCCAAACTATAGTCAAAGTTTGTGGTTTTCCCTTGACAATTATACATTATATATATATATCGTATTGTTCTGAGCAGGACACAGATGCCGCCTACATGGTTAAAGTGGATCTGCAGGCTAAAGTGGACGGCCTCTCAGATGAACTTGACTTCCTACGGCAGCTCTACGATGTGGTGAAGACTAATTTCATCATATTGTGATGTTTCAGCTTGGTTACGGCCCTCAACAAAGTAACATGGAAAAATTAACTGTACTGAAGAAATCAAAAGATGGAAAATGGGCAAAACAAATGTTTTAAACAAACATGAGCATGTTAGTGCATTAACATGCATTCCAAAAACTCACCACAGTCATATGGTTGATGATCTTCATCAGGAGCTCCGTGAGCTGCAGGGCCAGATCAAGGACACCTGCGTCGTGGTGGAGATGGACAACAGCCGCAGCCTGGACATGGACGCCATCGTGGCCGAAGTCCGAGCGCAGTACGAGGACATCGCCAACCGCAGCCGCGCCGAGGCCGAGACTTGGTACCAGAGTAAGGTAGGGCGGTGGTGGTCCCCACCAGCTATATGCTCTCCTCAAGCTGAGCTTCTTGAGGAGACAGACATGTCTGTCTCAGACATGAACTGGACCAGAAATATTCCAAATGTTTCTGAGAAAAGCATGCAATCAAAATTAGACCCCAAAAAGGGAAAGGGTAAGGATTACTTACATTTCAAATCCCATTTTGATGACGTGCTTTGATTCGCAGTCTCCCCTTTGCAGATGCTTTGCACCAGGAAAACATATCTGTAATCCATGTAATCCAAGAGGACACTCCAACATCAACAGGATATTTTGACTCATCCTCCCTGTCTACTTGTTGTTTGTTTGTGGTGGCTTCATCCGGACCGGACCAGTATATGGAGATGCAGCAGTCGGCAGGGCAGCAGGGAGACGAACTGAAGTCCAGCAAGTCTGAGATCGCCGACATGAATCGGCGGATCATGAGGCTTCAGTCGGAGATCGACATGGTGAAGTCACAGGTGAGGGGGCGTTACGGTGAACACAGGCACAGGTACATTCAGAGGGAGGGCTCTAAGGAGGCATTAGGAGTCTAACCCAAAACACCCAAACGTCTCTCATTTGTGGTTGATAACATCCAGTAAAAGGTGACACTCTACCACTCTGTTCAATTATACACAGTGAATATAGTATTTTAATCATGGATGGTGGATTACTTTTCAAAGTGTGGGACGTGCCTCCATTGGGGGGGTGTCAGAGGGTTTCAAGGGAGACGCAGAGAAACTAATGTCCCAGAAAGAAAAACTGGTTTCCCACACAGAGAAACGTGTTTCCCAGAAGGTACAATACATGAAACTGTTGGTTGGATGTTTTTGAATTAATTATTTTGGAATGAATTCATAAACGTTTATTCACAGCAAAATGGTTTCTCACACCAGCAGTGCCACAGCGTGAGGAAGCCGTGGCAAAACGGGAAGCGGCGAAAATTGATAAGCGCAATAATAAATCAAATTATTGTGAATGGCTTCAGTCTTGCGAGGCGGTTCTCTGTACGTCAGTTCTCTGAAGGGATTCCCACGGTCTTAGACTTTGAAAACCCCCTGATGCAAACCATCCTGGTTGTCCCTGTATAACACTCGCTCAAACGAGTCACATAAGGCTCAGGACCCCGAGGAGTGGATATGAAACACAACCCAAACCACCGCTGCAAATGTGCTCACTTGTAGCGCAACACCCTGGAGGGTCAGATCGCAGAGGCTGAGGAGCGCGGTGAGCTGGCGGTGAAAGACGGCAAGCTCCGCATCAGAGACTTGGAGGATGCCCTCCAGAGAGCCAAGCAGGACATGGCCCGCCAGGTGCGCGAGTACCAAGTGCTGATGAACATCAAGCTGGCCCTGGACATTGAGATCGCCACCTACAGGAAGCTGCTGGAAGGAGAGGAGGACAGGTACGGGTTGAGGATGAGCAACCAGGGTGGGATAAGATGAGAAGTATGAGCCCGCCCATCCCCTAGGGGGCGCCCGAGGGTTTTAAAAGGAGATACAGAGAAACCGACATAAAATACATTTAACAATTGTTTTTATCTTTTTTTAATGAATAATTTTTTTAATGAATTGATAAACCTCAATAAATGAGAAATGTTCACAGCAGCAGTGCCACAGCATAAGGCTGCCGCTGCATATAATAATGTATTATACATAAATAACATTAACATAACATAATAGTACAATAATAAATAAATATTAGTACAATTATTTTATGCAATGGATTCAGTGTTGTCTATTTGACTGTTTATTCAAAGATATATTTACACATTTAATTGCCATCTTTCAGTGTGTGTGTGTGTGTGTGTGTGTGTGTGTGTGTGTGTGTGTGTGTGTGTGTGTGTGTGTGTGTGTGTGTGTGTGTGTGTGTGTGTGTGTGTGTGTGCGTGCGTGCGTGCGTGTGTGTGTGTGTACAGCATACACCTGTTTTGCATAATTGTCGAGCTGGTTTGCTTCACAGGTTGGCCACTGGGATCAGGACTAGTGTGTCTAAGCAGACAAGTAAGTTTGTCTTCAGCAAAAACATGTAACTGAACATCACCAAAACATGACCCTTTTAAAGGTCATGTTTTTCATGTTCATTCAGATCAATATAATATATAGCAATACATTGGGTCATTTGGTTTTGTGTTCAGCTGTACACTGCAACGCATATGGCCTGGAGACGACGCGCACCCCATCCTACGTCAGTGCCTCCTTCGGTGGAGTGAAAGCCGTCAGCACCACCTTTGGCGGCCAGGAGAGGGCGGTGGCGGGCAGCGGAGACGACCAAATCAGTAGCAGCACCAGCACCGCGGTCACCAAGACGGAAGCCGTCGTCGTCGTAAAGACGGAGGAGAAGCAGGAGGCCCAGCCGGCGGCTGCCCAGGAAAAGGCGGAGGTGGAGCAGGAGAACAGGACGGAGCAAGAGGAGGAGGAGGTGGAGGTGGAGGCCACCGCTGAAGAGTGAAGAGCGGGCGTCAAAGATCACCTCTCTCTTGGAAAATAGAAGAACAAATACGTTCACACATTTACCCATTGCCTAATGCTTTCCATTCCATTCGTGTTCGAATGAAATGCAAACCTCAAAGAGAAGAAAAGGTCCTCATGTAAAAGGGACACATTTGTGGTGTTGGCCTAATGCACAGGGCTAAACCTGGCATTCCTTTCATCTGTGTTTCATCCAAAAGGCATCGTATTTGAATAAATATCCCTTGAATGTTGTAGTGTTCATGTTTTTGCTTTACCTTCCACTATAATCGTGGTGAATTTCTATTTAGTTTCAACACATATTAATCTATGGTAAAACAGTAGTGTCCTGATTTGAACCGTTGTTCACCTGCCGCCGCCTGGAACACACACGTGTTCTACTACCGCCTATTTCTGGGATGACACATTAGGCCACAATTTCACAAGTCGTATTCACGACAAATATTAATTAGGCATGCCTTTTCACTTTCAAAGCCCGCATGCAAACATTGAACAGACGTAACGAGTCCGCCGGCAGCCCGAGGAGGAGAAGGAGAGAGGAACCGTCGCTCTGTTTTACCTTCCAGCCAGAATGGAATGAAAATTCTCACGCATCCACACAGGCACACATGCTCGCTCTGCACAGCAAACCGTGTGGAGTCAGTGTGTGTGTGTGTGTGTGTGTGTGTGTGTGTGTGTGTGTGTAAAAAAGGTTGTAACATACCAAGCTTGAGGACGGGGACATGCCGTCGCTTGTCCCTGTCCTCAATGTGTGTGTGTGTGTGTGTGTGTGTGTGTGTGTGTGTGTGTGTGTGTGTGTAAAAAAGGTTGTAACATACCAAGCTTGAGGACGGGGACATGCCGTCGCTTGTCCCTGTCCTCAATGTGTGTGTGTGTTTAAAAAAGTTGTAACATACCAAGTGGCCCGATTGCTCTGTCCTGACTGGGTTTAACGTCTAGGTTTGACGTCCCGAGGTCGAAGGTGACCAAAACATGTTAGTGCACAGGGGCGGGGGGGGGAGAGATAGAGAGAGAGAGAGAGAGAGAGCGAGAGACTGACACTGGGTGTGGTTTTCGACACTGCAAATTATACATGAATGGAATGAATAGAAGATTGTGTAATACAAGGTGTGTGTGTGTGTATGTGTGTGTGTGTCTGTGGGTACGTGAGTGTGTGCACTAGTGTACTGTATGTGGGCTATTTCAATTACATTTTACAATGTAATGTATTTAATGTATAAGAGAAAGTTCCTTTTTTTAAATACAGGGGTGTGTTGCATAAGGAGGGTTCTGGTGAAATGCTTGGACATGAATGGACATGAGTGTAGGCCGACTAATACCGCCGTGGGGGAAGTCCCCCCTAGGAAGATCATGTGCTTCACACACCACCGACACAGCCTCCAACCGCCCCCGTTCAGTAGACAGTTGGTACCGTGTGCACATATCTTCGATTCTTTGAATCTTTGATTCAGACATTCAAACAAATGCAACTGTATGAAACTGCACACACACACACACACACACACACACACACACACACACACACACACACACACACACACACACACACACACACACACACACACACACACACACACATTTGATTATGATGTTGTTATAATGTAATATAATTGAGTTGGAGCCCGACCCTTGAAAGATATCAGCTGCAGGTGGGCTGCAGGCTGTCCTACTTCTGCAAGGAGCTGAGTAAACATGTCTACACACCTTTACATCACACACATTTCTTACATTGTGGCTTCGGGCGGAGCCAGCGGCGCTGTGCAACAAAAAAAATGGCCTTCTGCATGGCCCTATTTTAAATGGTAAACAGACTGCATTTATACAGCACTTTAACCCGAAGCGTACCCATTCACCCATTCATACACCTTTACAGCAGCAATGCATATTTTACTCCCAGGTATGATGATGAGTCAGTCTTATCTGTCTACTGGACCGTACCAACTGGTAGACCATAGCAACTGGTAGGCTTATCTATCCGTCATACATCTGGGTGGACACACCTTGTGTGGGCACAACAGTCCTACAAAACAGTCCTACACAACAGACCTACACAACAGACCTACAAAACAGACCTACACAACAGTCCTACACAACAGACCTACACAACAGACCTACAAAACAGTCCTACACAACAGACCTACACAACAGACCTACAAAACAGACCTACACAACAGACCTACACAACAGTCCTACACAATAGTCCTACACAACAGACCTACAAAACAGACCTACACAACAGACCTACAAAACAGACCTACACAACAGTCCTACACAACAGACCTACACAACAGACTTACACAACAGACCTACAAAACAGACCTACACAACAGACCTACAAAACAGACCTACACAACAGACCTACACAACAGATCTACAAACAGACCTACACAACAGTCCTACACAACAGACCTACAAAACAGACCTACACAACAGTCCTACACAACAGACCTACAAAACAGACCTACACAACAGTCCTACACAACAGTCCTACACAACAGACCTACAAAACAGACCTACACAACAGTCCTACACAACAGGATGCAGGAGAGCAGATAATCTTCTTCTTGACGGTGGCAGAACGTTTTGGAAGTCTGACATAAAAAAAAAGATTGATTATATAACCAGGCTGTGTGTGAGGCCCACTTATATGGCTTAAAGCAACAGAATGTAAACGTGTAATAAACTATTAGGATGCCTCTGATCCTCCTCCAGGTTACATGATTTGGGCCTGTCAGTTGTCAAATCTTATAAAAGAAATTGGCAGTAAATCACGTTGTTAGACACGATGCACCCCCTGGCATGACACCCTCTTGGATCTGTCCATGCACGTCCCTGAATTAACTTTGCAAGATGTATTTTTATCCCAGACTTTTTGCTTTAGGCTGCTTGTGACTTAAAACCTTGATCAACAGGTTAGGTAGAATGCCTCTGCCCCCCCCCCTCCCCCTCGAGGACTCCTAGTGGACTAGTAGAACTACAGGGCCCCCTGCATGCCTGCTCGAGGTGTGCCACAGGGCACTCTCCACAGAACACCATTGGGGGTCCTTACACCACAGAACTGTCGAGGTGAACGTCTGCGGCAACACGATGCTCAGTCCTGCAGGCCTGTTCACATACCCTAGCAGAATGGATGACTCACAATCCAGTACTGTAATACTGTAACCTTATTTTTTGGTTTTTAGAGCTGTATGTCGTATCCGCTGTAGAAGTTTGATGTAGTCCCTGGTAATGAATGCAGTAAAACACAACTCGGAAAACTGTTGGCTGTCAATATTTTGCTATGCTTTGATGGCAGGATCAAAAAATTGTTATGTTATTGTTATTGTTATGCCGTTTGACATGACTGCAGCTTGTAAAATGTATCGATTAAAGCATAGCCACAGTCAGACCTCAGCCTTTCTCCATTTCTGTCCAGTGGGCTCAAATATTGGTATGAAGAAGTAAAAACGTGTCGCGGTGGCCCCAGGTTGGGTAGAGCCGTCCATGAGGACTGTCTCCCTCGCTGCCTTCCTCCTAGAAGTGTTTTGTAAATGCTCTGGTTTTTTTGTATGAAGTAAACAACATTTTTTTTTTAATCTGCAGAACGACGAGGGGGGCCCATCCCTTCCGGACTGAGCGGTGAACAGGCCGGCCGAGGCGTGTCCGACGACGCATACAGACCCGGAGGGCGTTGCCAGTTTATGTTTTAAAAGCTCATCCGTCATCTGTCCGCCATCGCCGATGTTCACCAGTGTGTTGTGCTTTGTAGGTGGGGTGTCCTGAGGGGCTTCCGCTGAGCTCTGGGCTAAAGCAGTCAGGCATCTGCATGCAGGTGTGCACCCACCTCGCGGCCCCTGTGGGTTGGTTATGGCGCCTTTGTGTGTGTCACAACTCGACACAGAAAAGCTTTGAGGCAATTGAAAAGCGCAGTTGTTAGCCATTGGACACATGTGCCCCATGTGTCGTGATGTGCCTTCGTTCATTCATGCTAATACTAGTTGAAGGACATGGAGGTCATTCTCTCTTCACACACTGTATCACAAACACACACATACACAAACACACACGCACACACCCACACACCCACACACATGCACTCACAATGTCTGGCTGTGCTCTCAGGCAAAAAAGGGCTTAGCAAACTGCTTAGTCTCGTCCACAGATTCCAAAGCCGCCTTGGTCGACGCCCATACCTGTGATAGCAATGGATGAATGAGTGAAGACAGGTCACTGGTCTGCCAGTAGGTTTGCTCTCACCTGGGTGAGGGACAAGAATGCAAATTGCAGTATGGAAATTGTGTTTCAGGTGGATAATGAAGAGGAAAGTGTGTCGACAGTCACACACACAACCACGCCACAGACCCACACACAGACACACAGACGACAGCACACAGACGACACACGACGACACAGACACACACACACACACACACACACACACACACACACACACACACACACACACACACACACACACACACACACACACACACACACACACACACACACACACACACACAGTCTCTTGGAATGTTGCAGGGTGTGTCGCCTACATAAATACATATATACATATATACAGTCAATTAAAACTCTTTTGACTTGACAGACTTCTGTTATTCTGTAATTCCTCTTAGATGATCTTCGGATGTTCAATGCAATTCTACAATTAACTTATGTTATGGAAATAATGGTCACTGCAGACCTCGTTAAAAAAAGCCAAACAATAACCCTAACATTTGCATGATTGTGTTACAAAACAAAACACAGAAAAGCCATTTGTCTTTGCTTTACTATTATTGCATAGCCATAATAATAAGCATAATAAAGAAACCGCTCTACCTCCTGAGCTATACTGCCGACCATGTGATAAATACTGATACTGATATATACTGCCACCCTATATGAGTGCATGAAGGCAATGGAGGTCATCTTACATTAAACACTTTAGCCGTGGTCATTGTTCAGCGTGAGCATAAGCAGAGTGAGCTTCAGGTGAAAAATGTGAGGCAATACAGTGGTTTATGAGAGGGGGGGAAGGTGAGTCTCACTTACTCAACTTTTACTTGTTCTCACTTGCTGGGATGAGCTGAGCAGACACACCTTCAGCCGTAACTGGAGAAACTAGATTCCACGTAAGTTCTCGTTTTACCAACTTCTGGTCGGATTCTGACATTTTTCACCTTTGGACAAAATAAGCGAACAACCTGAATGTTCGTTATCTCAGTGCAACGATCTTTACAAACATAAACCACGATGAAGTGAAATACCTAGCGACAAGCCCAAGATAATTACATAATGACCGGTCTAATCTCTGCCTCTCTCTCTCTCTCTCTCTCTCCCCCCCTCTCTCCCACTCCCTCCCTCTCTCACTACACACAGATGCCACGCAAAACAAAAGACGCAGTGACGGGTTGCTAGGCAATGTGTAACAATCGTAACAAACATGGGAATGACCAGGCTGCACTGTGGGAAAGGATCATGCAAGAATGGGCTGAATTTAGGACTTAACTGAAGAACGTAGAGAGCGCACTACTTATTAAGGATTCCTGCATTTAGCCTCACTGCTCTCTTACACATTAAGCACACACACAGACACAGATACACACACATATGGATAATTATTCAGAGAAACAAACGTCTGCATGTGCGTGCACACAAACAGACACAGACACACAAACACACAGACACACAGACACACAGATACACAGACACACAGACACACAGACACTATTGTTATTCTTTTTTTCAATTCAAGTTATCAGTTCATCATCTTACTACGAGACCGATGCTATAAATAAGACACACCCAAAGGAAACAATTGCAGCTACAAGCCCAGTCCCCGTACTCAAGTGGTGAATTATAGGTGTATAGGGCACAAGTGTGGGTTAATGAGTAGGTGAATTGTAGTGCAGGCTCCCGCGAGTCAGACCGCTGAGATCACGCCGCAGAGTCCGGGAAACTGATTCACCGTGTAGGGGAGAACGCAGAGCTCTCCCTCTGGGTGAGACCACCAGCATTCACAAGGTGTCTCATCTCGGACCCGGCGGCCGTCCTACTCTGAATCTGACCTGGTAGACGGCCAAGTGTCCCAACGTGAGAAGCATGGAGGCAAGGCCCAGTTGGATCTTGCAGCGCCGTGACTCAACTCTCACAACACCTAAGTTTGCCTAAGCGTTGTCAGGTGACAGGAGGCCGGTTTGATGGCAGAATTCAGTGGTGGAGATGTGGTCTGTTCTTTGTGCTTCTGAATCACAAGAGGTATTGCCTGCACCTGCCCATCCCCACACACTACACTGATGACTTGCAGGGAAACACTCAAGTCGAACTCATGCAACAACAGCGTAAATCATAATTAATTATTGCTGCATTCATTCATGAATGTTGGGTTCTGTTGCCAGGCAAATTCACTGACAAGACATTGTTTGACTGGAAGGGGTTAATCCATGCCAATGAATCACAGGTTGAGGTATGTTTCCTTAGTCGGTGCGTGTGCCAACAAGGGCACTGGGATCCTTGGCATTAAGTCTATTGTGGATGGGATGTGAGAGTGGAAAGGGCACAAACCCTGAAAAATAAAGGGTTCCTGCTGAGTATGTTGCATGAAAACATTTGTAATTTTCCCCCGTGGTGAAATTATCACCTCTTTTGCTGTAGGAGCTCGTTTTTTTTGCGCAAATGTATTGTAGCCTAACCACATTCCCAGCATTATTCTACAACGATTGTAGCTCGCATGGGTGTGCACCTTTACAGGTGGTGAAAGCAAAGAGTTCAGTGTCAAATCTGATTCAACAACACTCCCAAACGGACACACCCACAAACTCTACAGGGAAGCTAAAGCAAGCATGAAAGGGTGTGTCCCTGTGTCAAAAGGCTTTGGACAACTTCAACTGGGTAACACATAGCTCGGTGAGAATCATTCGAGGTGAACGTCTGCGGCAACACGATGCTCAGTCCTGCAGGCCTGTTCACATACCCTAGCAGAATGGATGACTCACAATCCAGTGAATATACTGTAACCTTATTTTTTGGTTTTTAGAGCTGTATGTCGTATCCTTTCTACAGCTGTAGAAGTTTGATGTAGTCCCTGGTAATGAATGCAGTAAAACACGACTCGAAAAACTGTTGGCTGTCAATATTTTGCTGCTGGAGGCCTGGAGGTGCCGAGTGGCATACTGACCACTTCACACAAGGCTGTGAAGTGCTCCACAGCAGGCTGGAGGTAACCCTGCAATGAAGTAAAAATTACTACATCTTCTGCAAATAGCAGCAGTGTCACCCTTGTGCTGTACACTGAGCAGTTTTCCCAACCTCAACAATGTTTATAGTACGAGAGGACGAGAGATGACGTCTCTTCTCATATCTCTATAACTCTAAATGGGCTTTACTCAACAATAATCAATCCAATTTATACACACAACCACTTTTATCTAAGGTAAGGAATGACAGACGAGCCCCCATTAATGTGAGAAACACAATCTGTAATTGTTTGGTTGGTTTGGCTGGCGAGAGCCACATGCTAAAGAAGTCAGCATCGCAGAGATCTGGAGAGGGAGGAGGAGGTAGTCAGTCTCAAAGCTCTACACCCAAAAGTCGGCAACCTGGTGTGGGTGGTGGTTAGCAGTACTGTGTCAGAGTAACACAGGCTCTGAGAAGGGGGCTTCAGCGTGGAGGATGTCTGCAATGTACTGCAAAGGGCATGGATAGGGCTTGTAGGTGAGGAGCAGGAATTTGGAAGGAACATGGGACTTGACTGGGAGCCAGTAGAGGGCCGATGAGCCAATGAGATGTCTTTCAGGTGGTACGGGCAGAGTCCTAGGGACCTAGTTGGCCTTGGCTTAGAGGTGGCCTCAAATCAGGGAAAGAGGGTCACCAACACAACAGGTCCGTGGCAGACTTCAGAGAAGGGGCAGATGGAAAAGATCTCCAACCTTCCGGAGCATTGCCACAGATGTCAGAACCACAGGAGCTGTGGTTTTACTGACATCCAGGTGAAACATGATTTGGGAAACCAGCCAGGTCGGAAAGTGCGGTGCTGAGATAGATCTGGGTGTTGTCGACGTGGCCCAGGCTGCACTGGCAGATGATCTCTCAAATAGTTAAATACAATTTTTAAGGTTCACGTCATGTACAGGCGGGTAAGGGTTAGGCAGCTTGATCTAAGATGTTAGGGCTGGGGAGTCAAACTGCTCAACTGCTACACCAGTTTTATCCATCTCAACCATTTATATTTTCAGTCGCTAAAAAGCTGGCCAAAGGCTTGGATGAAACATAGCTTCAAGGGAGTAGATTAGTAAAAACATAGTTTGATATCTGCTGTACTGCACTATGCTGCCCGCAGAAAATGAGGAGGGGTCGGGTCACATGCACAGGCTTGAGGCACACCTCTGGGCTCAGAGACTGGTGGGAGTGGACGCCTGGACTCATACACCTCTGGATCCTCAAAGTGTTCCTCCAGCATTGTATCAATGATGCATTCTTTTAATCTCTTCTAATTATCGTGCCTCACATTCTTGTGGTTAAACACATGAAGCATTTACCTCTGCTCTATTTCTGCTGTCTATTTATTGATACACTTATCATTTTTGGTGGTTCTTGTTCTGTGCATACTGCAATTATCAGGTCATCATGCTTTATGCAATGAGCATTAAACGCTATGAATAGAGACATAGTGCATTTCTGGATTAACAAAAAAATGCAAGCAAACGCTGGATGCAGCCTATGCCGGCAACTGTAAACGGTTCAAAACATTATTGAGGTGGTGTCAAACTGAAAAACTGAAATATGTTTACGTCATATAGTAAAAAAAATGTTTTAAACATTGCACCACACTTTCTGTCCGCATAGTTCAATTTTTCACATAGCTAAAGCAACGCATGGGAACAGCGTAGCAGTTGGAGCACCATTCATCATGCGTAAACCAGGGTTGACATCAAGTTTTCTTGTTAAAATAACACAATAAATAACAATGTTAACATGACAATGAGGAGCAAAAAAATAAACACAAGGCCATTGTAGTCGGATCTGTTGAACAGGTCTAGAGGATCCTCAGGCTATACTGCTCTGTCAAAACATTCTCACTGAAACCTGTTGCTGCAACGCCAAAAGCAGACAGATTCAAGAGGTTTATTTTCCGTCTGCAACAAGTACAATGGAAGCTAGGTAGGTCCATCAATGGGAAGTGAAGATAAGTGATACATCCATGAGGCAAATTAATGCTTGATGCAGACAGACTTTGACAGAATATACTCTGTTGTCTATTGTTTGAACAGTTTGTGTAAACAATGCTTAATAGAGAAATATCGTTCATTGCTTCAGGAGGGAAGTGCACCACTACATCTCTGCCCAGTTGCCCATACAGGGATTAAACCTAATCTGCACATTTAATCTGGACTATCTGAAATTGGGTTTTCCCAGACATGGTTTAAAGGAGTTTTAGACTTGCCTTTGTCTTGACTTAATGAATTTGACGAATGAATGCGGATTAGAGCTAATGACTAAATGTGGGTTTGAACTAATCCTGGTTCACATTCAGATTAGTGGATGTTGGCTTCCAAATTGACCAGGAATATACAAGAACATTGTTTTTCTGGACTATTAATGTGTCAATCACGCTGAAAGAAAATAAGATTAAAGATTCAAGATTTTTATTTGCCATTTGCAACAAGTACAATGGAATGCTTACTCCCCATTCCTTATGGTGCCCTCACACCATAGCGATCACCAGTTGCTGAAAGATAAGATTAAAGATTCCAGATTTTTATTTTCCATTTGCAACAAGTACAATGGAATGCATACTCCCCATTCCTTGTGAATAAAAAATTGTGTTCATAAATTCCGAACGCAACTCACACGCAACTAATAGGTTTTATAGGTTTGAAGTACGCAACAAGCACGCAGGTGATCGCAGACACACGCAGAGTAAGTTCGGAAATTTTGAACATGTTCAATAATTCTCTGCGAATGCCTGCGATCAATTTATACACAACAGGGACGCAACAGGTACGCTACGCACGCAACACAATCCCAACAGGTACGCAACTCATAAGTTATGAACACAGGTCCAAATTTGAGGTATCTGGCCAGGTTTTGGGGTCACTTTTATCAGATTTCATGGTAGCTTTCCCCATGTTGACTCTTCGATGACCAAATCAGAAGGAAACACTGAATCGGCTCCGATATATATATATATATATAACGTATTGACCCGAATATAAGACAGGGTTTTTTTCCTACAAAAAAATCTGAAAAAGAGGGGTCGTCTTATAATCAGGGTTTAGACTTTGCGATGTACCGTAATTGCACATGTAATTGCACAACAACAGATCGCGCCAAACGAGTGTTCCGAGACACCGCGCGACATTTAAAGTAACTCAAAGTAACAGTACATAAAAACAATTACCTGGAGAGATAGAAATGGAGAGACACAGCGACCAACTTGAAAAAAGTGGCTCAAAAGTAGGGCAAGTTAATAAACAGGACAGACGAAGTTACGATGCCAATTTTAAGATAATGGTGTTAAATGAAGCAGAGAAATCAAACACCTGTCATTGCGACGCAGGACAAGCCCAGCGCCTGCCCTCAGACTTCAGAGAGAAGCTACTGTCTTATCAGCGATATTAAGGAAGAACTCATACCCCCTTGATTAGATAGGCAATGCTGATCAAACGCCTGTGTATTTTGACATGCCAACATCTGTCACGGGGCATAGGAAAGGCGGCAAATCAGTGATTGTGAAGTCGATTGTGAAATCAGTGACTGGAAACGAGAAAAGCCAGTAACGGTCACGCCTCGCAGATGGGACAACACGTACGTGGTTTTAAAACACAAGACTGTACCTAAAGAGGCAGTGACTGTACCTAAAGAGGCAGTGACTGTACCTAAAGAGGCAGTTTTTGTTTTTGTTTGCCAAGTTAGGCAAATTTGAACACAATGTGTGATGTGTGTTATCATTATTTTCAAATAAAATTATTTTCTTTATAAAAAAAAGATTTGGTCTTCAAAATTTTCATTTATTTATTTTTTCCAAAAATGAGTCTTGAAAAAGAGGGGTCGTCTTATAATCGGGGTCGTCTTATATTCGGGTCAATACGGTATATATATATATATATATATATATATATATATATATATATATAATATATATATATATATATATATATATATATATATATATATATAATACCACGCGACTAGCACGCAGGTCAAACGCAACTTGTAAGTTTTGAACGCAACTCAAACGCAACCCACACGCAACCCATAGGTCGAACAGGTTACAAATTGACAAAATAGTTGATTTCGGTTGCGTTTGGTGCGTATACAAATATTTTTTACACGCAACTCATGGGTTTCAGCATACGCTATGGTGTGAGGGCACCATAAAACACAATACTATAACAAATAAAAACAATACAAAACAATAATAACATAAGAAGGGTGAAGATGGTACTTTTTTAAGTCTCAGAAGAAAAATGTAGCCTGGTAGAGGCTGAGCGCAGGTGGAAGAAAGGCAAAACACCAGAGGACCTTCCTCATTTTCAATCTCTCCTTTCAAACTTCTCACTGTCTCTTTCAGCTGCCAAAGCTGCCTTCTACTGTTCCAAAATTCAAAGTGCAGCATCAAAACGTATCTCTCTAAGTATATGAAGTCAGTGAGCAGTACACTCCTGATCCAAATGAGTTGTTTGGAGTGTCGGCTAACAGAGCAAACCTTCTAAGCTTCTTCTGTGAGAACTGGTGTAAGAATAAACAACTGGAGCCAGCTCTTGGCATCAACTCATCTCTACCTGGGTGGTGGATTCAAGACGAAGAGTGTGGTGCTCACAGAATGGTCTGTTATGGATGTTTCTGCTCTAGAATCCACAAAGCAGTAGGCTGAGAATAGGATAACACTCCACACCCTCTACAGTGTCCAGAATGAAAGAGTTGACAGAGTTGTCATCCATGACAATGACACAACATCATTACCATGTGCCTGTACTGTGGCGCAACACACCTCAGCGATCTACCAGAGCTGTGGGTGAGACAGCCAAAATGCATACCTGCCTATATATTAAATGGTTGTGGCACTGGGACCTTCACAGTGTTGTGCCATGTCCTTTGTCCACAGTCTGAGTGGTAGAGATACCACTAGTTATCTTTATTTCACTGGAAAGGCATGGTTCAAGAGCAGCATGAGTCTGGACACACCTGCACTTGATGAGCTTGGTGAGAACCTCACTGATGATATAACAGATGACCTCCTCAACCAGGCACAAGACCTCACCAAAGCTGTGTAGACAACCATAGCTGATCACTCTGAGAATTGAATATGGATAAACTGAGAGCATACTAATTCCTAAACAGAACAATGCTCTTAAAGCTACTTCCCCCAACAGAGAACGCTTTTCTCCTGCAGCTGAAAAGGCTGCGCAGGTGCTCATTCAGGCTCTTGTCATCTCCTGTTTAGATTACTGCAACTCCCTCCTTGCTGGCGCCCTGGCGTCTGCTATCAGACCCCTAAAGCTCATTCAGAAAGCTGAAGCTTGTCTGGTGTTCAACCTACCCAAGTTCTCCCACACATCTACCCTTCACCGGTCTCTTCCCTGGCTCCATGTAGCTGCTCGCATCCAGTTCAAGACCCTGGTGCTAACCTTCTTACTTCCAGGCAATAGTCAAGCCCTACATCCCTGCCCGTCAACTTTGTTCTGCTACTTTGTCGCTTGCCCCGTTGCTTAGGGGCCCTTGTGGCCTATCTACACGGTCACGTCTCTTCTCTGTCCTGACCCCAAAGTGGTAGAATGAACTCCCCACGGATGTCAGGACTGCAGAGTCACTGCCCATCTGCCGCCGCAGGCTGAAAACTCACCTCTTCAGGAAACACTTCCCTGATCCGTCGTCTTATCACTTTTTACCAGTATACTAGCCTCTTACTTACTTACTTATACATAAGTATATTGTTTGCTTGTTAGTTAGTTAGTTAGATATTGTTCTATTGTTTGCCAACTTATTTTACTTTTACCTGAGCACTGGTTCAATTATTGGAGACTTGTTATGAATGAAATGCACTTTTGACTTCTGGTGATGAGTGGTTCTCTTACCTACCTTTGTTGTACGCACTAATGTAAGTCGTTTTGGACAAAAGTGTCTGCTAAATGACTGTAACGTAATGTAATGTAATGTAATGTAATGTGAAGTGCACCAAAGACCACCACCAAGACAAACAGAAGACTGCTTTTGGAACCACCACGACAAACAGAAGGCTGCCTTTGGAACCACCAATTATTTAGCTTGAGCCAAGGCCTAATCATGCTCCCTGTGTGCAGTGTGCGAAATACCCGCTGGCAATCGCTGGGTCCCCCTACCACTAGCATAATCAAGGTGATGTGAGGGAGTGGATTTATGCTAGAACCAGTAGGTTGCGAGCATGGAAGAATGTTGTCAGTGTTGCAAAAATTTGACCATTATTCAGCAGGTGAAGAATCGTATGTTTTGCTAGTCTCTGCCAACCAGTTTGTGAACGTTCTACTCTACTCTGAATTTAAGTTTTCCGAGGCACTTCGACATCACAACAAAGGGACGACTGGCGGCGAGGTGTATGTTGACATGTAGACCTCGGTCTGGCCGTGGCTGATGATGGTGGCCATGTCTGAGAGAGGGTTAAGCACTTATCCTTGCTATACAAGGAACCATCCAGTTCCACAACAAGGTGGCATCCTATGAATATGACAGGACCCTGGAGTGACAACATTGTTGGCAATGTGTTCCACGTTGGAAAAGTTCGACTCACCTTCAAGGAGTTCCTCTTTGTATGCAGTTTGACCAAAGGCAACGCAGTGGTAACCTATTGGCACAGGTAAGAACAGACCAGAGAAACAAAGCTGTTTGGCATATGGAAGAGTGGACGCTGCATTGTCATCACTACAACAGCAGAACATACAATATCCCTGTGCATTCATTTTATGCTTTGTCATTTTTAAATTTTTTTATATAAGTGAGTTGATGTACCACAGAACACCACAGGAAGTCCTTTCTTCCTGTGGCCATCAGTCTCTATAATTCATCTACCTCGGGTCGTGAGAGGGACAGTGTGCATTTATTCCCCCTGTTTCAACTGAGCCTGAGGCTTGAAATCACTTGAAATCTTGGGATGAAATCAAAAGTTAATTCACAGGCTTTTATCTAAACATTACATGTTGGCATATGCTCTGCAACCCATTAAAAAAAGCCCTCTGGTAGAAACACAAACAATGCTCTAGTACTAGTAGTTGGATATTAACTTCAGAGGGACTCAAATCCTTTTCAAATCCGAATTTGAGGTAAAATACATAAGTGCGACACAACTATCACATTTTTGTGGCATTACAGGCTCTGATTTCAGACACATGCCTTCCAGTGCTGTGTGATTGTAAAACCAAGCCCATTCAACCCTTTAAACACACACTGAGCACATTCTGCCTTCTTCATCTCAGTCATAGCCGTAAGGCTTTCACTCACTTCTGCTTTTCAAAGAACGACTCATTCATCTACAACATTACAAGCATTACCCCTATTGGCAGCCGTCAACTTGTTTGACGGCTTCTCCACCACTACAAAGTTGGCATTTCAACATAGTTCTATTCAGCCTATATAAATGAAACGCATATCAAATGAAGGTGAAAAGACCAATGGCGACTCTTAATTACGCCTACAGAGAATAACAGGAAGAGCGCCTGGACCAAAACGATAACCAGGTCTACCATAACCCATATTTCTTGTCACACTTTGTCTCCAAATTCATGTTCTAGCTGCCGTATGCAGTTTGTGTATTTCCTGCCGTCATTATCGCACCACCAACCCCACCCACATTAACGTACCACCAACCCCACCACGAACACTTCAAACTTCCACCTGAGGCCAGCGTCGCCATTTTGTCACAAGCCGGTCCTCCCCGTGCTTTCATCAGCTCTATTGTACGCATGTCATTCATTCTTCATATGCGCGCACCATTTATCTTTCAAGTGTTTGCGTGCATTTGTGTGTGCTTCCAGAGTTCGCAAAGAAGTGTTTATTAAATGAAAGTAAATATGTCAAGCTGAAGCATGTGTCCCGAGGTTAGGTATGTGTGTGCGCTTGTGTTTATGCAGTGTGGAGCGGTGTGTATGCACGTGTGTGTATGTGTGTGTGTGTGTGTGTGTGTGTGTGTGTGTGTGTGTGTGTGTGTGTGTGTGTGTGTGTGTGTTTAGGTGCCTGTGCATGTGTGTGGGTGTGTGAGAGAGAGAGAAGTGCATGCATGTGTGTCTGGCAAGGAGTGTGTTATTGCATAGGTGATGTGAGGAGTATGCTGTTATTTCCTAGTCATAGGTTCTCTGGCTCTTTTGCTGAGTGCCTCATCATGATAGATACCTATGATATATATGTGTGACTTGCTTGGGCCCCACCAGTAAGAAAGTGTGGCATAGCACCCATGACACTCATATGACACTCTGTTGTTGGGGGCGGGGTCCATAACGAAGCCCCACCATTATTTAATAACTTGAATAATATAATAGGATTTCATAATGGGAGGGGGGTTGGTGTACCAATAGCCTATACAGATAAGCGTGGATTCTTCTAATAGCTGGTGGTGAAAGGCAGAGAGGAACTTGACAGCAGAGTGTCACACCACAGGAATGTGTTTCTGCAAATGTGGATAAATTAAACAGAATGCCTCTCCCATGCGAAAGGGAATTGAGCATGCATGTTTGTCTGCTGTTCAATGGCAGTACAAAACTGTACAAAAAACATACATTGGCTACATACACTCAAAACATTTTTGTCTGCTTTGTACGAATCTACATAAACCACATAAATACATCACATGTCATAAAATAACTGGTGTTACAAGAAAATGAACTTCCGCAGCTACACTGAAAAGACAACTCAACTTAGTTACTCTCTTCGGCCCGAGAGGAGGGTGTGTCAATATCCTAGGTCTTATCGCCTGACAATCCCTCCCTACCTGTTTTACAGGCCTGGCCACTCTGGCCCCGACAGAGCCTGAGGTGGAGGGAGGTACACAGCAAGGTGAAAAAAAAGTGAGAGTAAGCTACAGGTGGAGGCCCCGCCCCCCTGCCTCTCCACAACCATAAAAAGAGGCCACAGCCAGTAGGAAGTCACTCAGAAGGACTTGACTCTCCTTTGGAAGCCTTTCTGCCTCTTGTCCTCCTCCAGCAAGACACGCAGGTCTTCAGCAACACCTTTCTTCCGGCTTGTTAAAGTAGAGTCAACAAACAATTACAACTGCAACCATGCAGAGATCCTTCAGCACCAGGAGCTACTCTGCACCTTCCAACCGAAAAACCTCAATGTCCACGGGCTTCAGATCTGGGTCCAGCGGTGGTGGTGGCGGTGGAGGCTACGGCGGCGGCTTCAGCAGCAGCAGCAGCTATGGTGGCAGCGGTGGCGGTGGCGGTGGCGGCGGCAGCGGCTTCGGCAGTGGCATGAGCATCCAAAGTGCCAGGTATGGTGGCAATTCATTCAGTGCATTCGGCGGAGGCAGTGGATTCGGTAGCTCCAGTGGTGGCGGCTTCATCGCACCCATCACCGCTGTGACAGTCAACCAGAGCCTCCTGACCCCCATGTGCGTGGACATCGACCCCACCATCCAGGCAGTCCGTACCCAGGAGAAGGAGCAGATCAAGACCCTGAACAACCGCTTTGCCTCCTTCATCGACAAGGTGAGTGGATCAGAAAGCCTCCAACAGGGCCTTCCCTTCCCTGTTGACTGTGCCTGCAGGCCACATTACCTACACGTCTGTGTGCTTACAGGACTGTATGCATATAAGCCAGTGTCAGCAGCCCAAAGTGTCTTTTAAAATGTATCTTCTTTGGGAGAGCCATTAGTCTGCTGTTCACACATAATTGATTATTGATCGATTATTATTATTAAGTTGCTTTAGAGAGGATATTTCTACGTAAGGACGCTGAGTCAATGGAAGAAGCACACCGAGTGATAAGAGCAGTAGAAGGTATCTCTCTCACCATGCACCCAGTAGATCAATGACAGATCCTGGGTGACGACATCTTCTACAACCTTCACAGTGTACGCGTCACCAGACACCTGGAACATTGTATGAAGCGTCCCAATGAGAAAACAAAAATACCGCTATTTTTATTAGTTCTAAATAGTTTGACACCACATTTTGGCCACCATAGTCACTATCTAAACATGGGTGTGGCGTCTTAACGACCTGAAGCCAGCCTATTGGTAACACACAATGCCCACTGGGTACAAAGTCTGTCTGCACACTCTGGCCTATTACCTAGCTGTTAAGGTCAGCTTAGACCAAACAGAGAAGTACAGTAACAAATGTGCTGTCTTGACCCTTTCGGAATCTCACTGCGGTCGTCTCCTCTGGGGTGTAGTGGGGATTGAGGATTTGTTTGTTGGAACAAAAATAAACCATAATTGGCACCAAGCCAAATATACCCAACTCACACATTGTCCCCGGTGTACTTGGTGACTTTACCATATCGTGCTTTTTTGATGCTGGTGCTGTCGGCCACACCTAGATCTAGTTGTTGGATCGTCTAGGATGTCAGTGTGGCTTTCACATCTCTACAGAGGGTTTAAGGATGAGTCATAGCTAATAACACGCACACACGTAAAACACACACGCACGCACGCACACATTCACACACACACAAAACACACACACATACAAACACATAGCCGCAGCCTAAGCAAACCAGTTTGGATGCGTTGTAACAAGTTCACTCTCTAAAATACCTTGCTTCTTTTGTTTCAAGTGGAAACAATAGGACCTCTGCACCGTGTTATTACAGGCTGCAGACCCATAGACATTTCTACTCAGCGACTAAGGTGGTAAACAGGGTGTGGCTGTCTACACCCAAACCTGTGATGCTATCTGCTTAGCGATCTAGGTGTGTCGTGGAGTGACCGAGCTGTTAAGTTAAACATTATTCAATCAGGCATGACACACCCTTTAAACAAATTCCCCTTAACCCTGACTCCCCCCTTTTCTTGTTGGACTACTGAGTAAAACACACTTCATCAGTCCAGCCTACTTAATGTGTCCTATGACAATAGGATGGATTTAGACATGAGACAACGCAAAATGTTGTGTTGATTTCCCAGTTCTATATTTCTGTGTATTATTTTAAAGGTTTTGAGAGAGAGAATATGAACTTACCTTTGACGTGTCTCTGCAGGTGCGCTTCCTGGAGCAGCAGAACAAGATGCTGGAGACCAAGTGGACTCTGCTGCAGGAGCAGACCACCACCCGCTCCAACATCGACGCCATGTTCGAGGCCTACATCTCCAACCTGCGCAGACAGCTGGACGGCCTGGGCAACGAGAAGGTCAAGCTGGAGGGAGAGCTGAGGAACATGCAAGGCCTGGTGGAGGACTTCAAGAACAAGTCAGTTGTTTGAGCAGAGCAATTACAGCAAGATCTTACAATACTTAAATGGTATTCAAGATTATTTATTTTCCATGTGTAACGTAAAGTACAATGGAATGTTTACTCCCCATTCACTCCCGCATGCTGAATTTCTAACAATACTATACTATACTATGCAATACAATAAATAACATTATATACTTTAGTATATACTATTAACAACACCATACTATAACAATGCTATACACAATAAAGAGAACAATAAAGTGACTAATGGATGATATATACATATGGTGAATTGTGCAAAAATAATTGTAAAGTGACAGTAGTGCAGCTCCGTAGTGCAGTAAGTCCAGTAAAGAAGTATGAGAATGTGTAATATTACCCACAATGTTAGGATAGTGGCAGCAAGCCTAGGATTTCAGTAGGCGAACTGCCTGTGTGTAGTATTGTGGCCAAGGAAAAGATTTCCCGAATTTTAAATTGTTTGTTTGTCCCTGTATAGGTATGAAGATGAAATCAACAAGCGTGCCGCGGCTGAGAACGAGTTTGTGCTGTTGAAGAAGGTAGGGATGAGGAACTGAGGAAGCTTGATAAGGCGAACATTCAACTGATTCAATTGACTTGACGTTTGAAGTGATTTGCTTCCCAGGATGTGGACGGTGCCTACATGAACAAGGTGGAGCTGGAGGCTAAGGTTGATGCACTTCAGGATGAGATCAACTTCCTCAGAGCCATCTACGAGACCGTATGTAATTTCTCTATGTGTTATTTCAAAGGACATTCCACACAATAAGGATTTAACACTAGGAAATGGACAGACAATTATTTCAATGTTGTTTTGATTTTCTCAGGAGCTCCGTGAGTTGCAGAGCCAGATCAAGGACACCTCAGTCGTTGTGGAGATGGACAACAGCCGGAACCTGGACATGGACTCCATTGTCGCCGAAGTGAAAGCTCAGTATGAAGAGATCGCCGCCAAGAACAAATCCGAGGCTGAGACCTGGTACAAACAGAAGGTGAGAAAACCCAAACAAACTTATGTTGGTCAGCGTATAATCATCTGGCGGCACTGGTCTTTTTTTGTTTTAGTATTGAACCAATATATTTAACTTTTTTTAAATGTTCTTCTTTTAGTATGAGGAGATGTCGTCCTCTGCTGGACAGTACGGGGATGACCTTCGCTCAACAAAGACTGAGATCGCAGAGCTGAACCGCATGATCTCCCGTCTTCAGAATGAAATTGAGTCCGTCAAGGGACAGGTAAATTACCTCCGCTCCGTCTGTATATTTACTACAGATGCTCAATACGAGTCGGTGACATCTATAAAATACTGGTCTAAATAAATGCTGGTTCATTAAAAAACACACCACACTTCATTCACCACAGAGGATTAGCCTGGAAGCACAGATCGCAGAGGCTGAGGAGCGCGGTGAGCTGGCGGTGAAAGACGCCAAGCTCCGCATCAGAGACTTGGAGGATGCCCTCCAGAGAGCCAAGCAGGACATGGCCCGCCAGGTGCGCGAGTACCAGGAGCTGATGAACGTCAAGTTGGCCCTGGACATTGAGATCGCCACCTACAGGAAGCTGCTGGAAGGAGAGGAGGACAGGTACAGTAAACCTGAGATTATAGTAAACCAGAAAACCAATAAACAAAATGAATCTAAACAAAAGATTATACATTTGGCGGGTTTGATATTTCTGAATTGTGAATCTAATCTTGTTTATGAAACATTCACCAGGCTGACAAGTGGTGGTGCCACTGCCACAATCCATGTGCAGCAGAGCAGTGGAGGTGGTGGTAAGTGCTCGTACTTAACAATACTATGTTAATCATTAGCTAATTTAACTTCATTTCGATTGAACTGCCAGATGAATTCTAAACCTTTTTGTTCTGTGCGTGTGCTCCACAGGCTACAGCTCTGGCAGCTCTGGCAGCAGCTTCGGCTTTGGTGGCGGCAGCTCCAGCGGATTTGGCAGCAGTGGTTACGGCAGCGGCGGTGGTTACGGCAGCGGCGGTGGATACGGTGGCAGCACCATCACCAAATCCACCACTTCATCTGTAAGCAGCAGGCAGAGGCAATATTAAAAAAAAGACCAGATCCTCCACCGGATTGAAGTTTGACCAGAGACACATCCATCTGTGGTGCTATCCCATATACCAATACGCAGTTCCAATGAAAAGGGTCACTAGTGATCCGATATGAACCATTTCACATTAGAAACAAAGTTGATGATGTAATGTTACACACTGGCTTCTAGGATCAGTAGTGACTCTCTTTAATTGGACTGTGCATTATCCATAATCCAGAAAATAAAAACACACACACACAGGCTTGATAACTCAGGAAGGCCGACTGTTTACTTTCTGCACTGACATTTGAATCCCATTAACAAAGCAAACCAAAACAAGATCAGACCAGGTTTATTTCAACTGCTTTTGAAATGTTAAATGAAATAAATCTGTGAACTAAAATCATTGTGTTTTGCTGTTTTTGTGTCTTTGATAATACGATTAGGCTACTACTGGCCAATAGAGATTGCATTCAATGTAGTTAATTTGAGGTGATGAAAATATAAATTAAATTAATAAATAGTAATTAAAATGGTGCATGTGTTTATCATTTGGTTGCAAAATGACATTTGGAAAAAGGATTGTTAGATTGTTAAGTTCTGATTGCAGAGTTTAATTTTGACATAGAAGTGAGATGCCTCGCACCAAGTGTTACGTCCTTTTGGGGCTTGTGTGTAGAGTATATTGAGACACAAATTGTGTGTAAGCAACAGGTAAAAAATGTACTAAAAAAACAACAACTCAAAAGAACAACAAAACCGATACTTTCATTCAACACCTTTCTAAAAATTCTGTGTATGTATTAATTAATACACGGGTCTTCAACCTTTTTCAGCCCAGGGACCCCTTGGTGGATTGAGAAACAGTGCAGGGACCCCTTATACATTTTTCAATAAAATGCTGTTGCAGTTTATCTCAGACCTAAAGGCCTAATAATATATTTATATTGCCTTATTAACTTTGTATATCCAGCTTTAATGCATAGTTATAAGCCATGTTGACATAATTAAAATCAATGCATCAGGCTTACCTCTCCGGGAACCATCACCTTATCGTGGTGGAGAGGTTTGGGTGTCCCTGTGAACCTGAGAGCTGTGTTGTCTGGAGCCTAGTGCTCCTGGTAGGGTCTCCCATGGCAGATTGGTCTCAGGGGAGGGGCCAGACTAAGAATGGTTCAAAGACTTCAATGGATAAACAAACAAAGTGAGGATACCCTGCCCGGAGGAAGCCCGGGGCCCCTTTCTGGAGCCAGGCCTGGAAAGGGGGCCCATAAGCGAGCGCCTGGTGGCCGGGTTAGCCACAGAGCCCGGTCGGGCATAGCCCGAAAAAGCAACGTGGCCACTTCTCCTTCCCGCGGACCCACCACCTACGGGAAGAACCGCTGGGGTCGGGTGCACTGCCAGTTAGGCGGCAGTGAAAGCAGGGGGCATTGACGGACCAAACCCAGCCAACAGAGACTGGCTTTGGGGACGTGGAATGTCACTTCTCTGGGGGGGAAGGAGCCTGAGCTTGTGCGGGAGGTAGAGCGCTACCAATTAGATCTGGTGGGGCTTACCTCTACGCACAGCACTGGCTCTGGAACTAAACTCCTGGATAGGGGTTGGACTCTTTCCTTCTCTGGAGTTGCTCAGGGTGTGAGGCGCCGGGCGGGTGTGGGGATACTCACAAGTCCCCGGCTGAGTGCCGCTTTGTTGGAGTTTACCCCGGTGGACGAGAGGGTCGCCTCCCTACGCCTTAGGGTCATGGGAGGGAAAACTCTGACTGTTGTTTGTGCCTATGCACCAAACAACAGTTCGGAATATCACGCCTTCTTGCACACCCTGGATGGAGTCCTGCATTGGGCTCCTGAAGGGGACTCTATAGTCCTCCTGGGAGACTTCAACGCACACGTGGGTAACGATGGGGAAACTTGGAGGGGCGTGTTGGGGATGAACGGCCTACCTGATCTGAACCGGAGTGGGGTTTTGTTATTGGATTTCTGTGCTAGTCATGGATTGGCCATAACAAACACCATGTTCAAACATAAGGATGCTCATAAGTGTACATGGTACCAGAGTACCTTAGGCCGAAGGTCAATGATCGATTTTGTTATCGTATCATCTGGCCTGAGGCCGCATGTTTTGGACACTCGGGTGAAGAGAGGGGCAGAGCTGTCAACCGATCACCATCTGGTGGTGAGATGGGTAAGATGGCGGGGGAAGCCTCTGGACAGACCTGGTAAGCCCAAACGTGTAGTGCGGGTGAACTGGGAACGTCTGGTGGATGCCCCTGTCTGGGAGACCTTCAACTCATACCTCCGGCGGAATTTTTCGGGCATCTCTGTGGAGGCTGGGGGCATTGAGCCAGAGTGGTCATTGTTCAAAGATTCTATTGCCGAAGCTGTGGTTGAGAGTTGTGGCCTCAAGGTCATTGGTGCCTCAAGGGGCGGCAACCCTCGGACTTCGTGGTGGACACAGGTGGTCAGGGAAGCCGTCCGGCTGAAGAAGGAGGCCTTCCGGGCTATGTTAGCCTGTGAGACTCCGGACTCAGTTGCGAGGTATCGACAGGCCAAGAGGACGGCAGCCTCGGCTGTAGCGGAAGCAAAGCAGCGGGTGTGGGAGGAATTCAGAGAAGCCATGGAGAAGGACTTTCAGTCGGCACCAAAGCGTTTCTGGCAAACAATCCGGCGCCTCAGGAGGGGGAAGCGTGGGTCCATCCAAGCTGTGTACAGTAAGGGTGGGACATTGCTGACCTCAACTGAGGAGGTGATCGGGCGGTGGAAAGAACACTTTGAGGAACTTCTTAACCCAACTACACCCTCAATGGTAGAGACAGAGCTGGAGGATGAAGGACGGCAAACATCAATCTCCCTGGAGGAAGTCACTGCGGTAGTCAAACATCTCCGCAGTGAAAAAGCCCCAGGGGTTGACGAGATCCGTCCAGAAATGCTAAAGGTTCTGGGTGTTGAGGGGCTGTCATGGATGACACGTCTTTTCAACATTGCGTGGAAGTCTGGGACAGTGCCTGAGGAGTGGAAAACGGGGGTGGTGGTACCCCTGTTCAAAAAGGGTGACCAGAGGGTGTGTGCCAATTACAGGGGTATCACATTACTCAGCCTCCCTGGGAAAGTCTACTCCAAGGTGCTGGAAAGGAGGGTTCGGCCGATAGTCGAACCTCAGATTGAAGAGGAACAATGCGGATTCCGCCCTGGTCGTGGAACAACGGACCAGCTTTTCACTCTTGCAAGGATCCTGGAGGGGGCTTGGGAGTATGCCCATCCGGTCTACATGTGTTTTGTGGATTTGGAGAAGGCATATGATCGGGTCCCTCGGGAAATACTGTGGGGGGTGCTGCGGGGGTGCTCTACTCCCAAAGCAAGAGCTGTGTCCGGATTCTCGGTACAAAGTCAGGCCTGTTCTCAGTGGGTGTTGGCCTCCGCCAGGGCTGCGCTTTGTCACCCATCCTGTTTGTGATTTTCATGGACAGGATTTCAAGGCGTAGTCATGGAGGGGAGGGGTTTCAGTATGGTGGGCTCAGGATTGAATCGCTGCTGTTTGCAGATGATGTGGTCCTGTTTGCGTCATCAGTATGTGACCTTCAGCACTCACTGGATCGGTTTGCAGCAGAATGTGAAGCGGCTGGGATGAGGATCAGCACCTCCAAATCTGAGGCCATGGTTCTTAGCAGGAAACCGGTGGATTGTCTACTCCAAGTAGGGAGGGAGTCCTTATCCCAAGTGAAGGAGTTCAAGTATCTCGGGGTCTTGTTCTCGAGTGAGGGGAGGATGGAGCGTGAGATTGACAGGAGAATAGGTGCAGCGGGAGCGGTATTGGGTGCACTTTGGCGCACCGTTGTAACCAAAAGAGAGCTGAGCCAGAAGGCAAAGCTCTCGATCTACCGATCAGTCTTCGTTCCTACCATCACCTATGGCCATGAGCAATGGGTAATGACCGAAAGGACGAGATCGCGAATACAAGCGGCCAAAATGAGTTTCTTCAGGAGGGTGGCTGGTATCTCCCTGAGGGATAGGGCGAGAAGCTCAGTCACTCGTGAGAGGCTCGGAGTAGAGCCGCTGCTCCTTCGCTTAGAAATGAGCCAGTTGAGGTGGTTCAGGCATCTAGTAAGGATGCTTCCTGGTCGCCTCCCGAGGGAGGTTTTCCAGGCACATCCAACTGGGAAGAGACCACGGGGCAGACCGAGGTACAGGTGGAGTGATTACATCTCCACACTGGCCTGGGAACGCCTCGGGATCCCCCAGTCAGAGCTAGTCGATGTTGCCAGGGAGAGGGAAGTTTGGAGTCCCCTGCTGAAGCTGCTACCTCCGCGACCCGATTACGGATAAGCGGGAGAAGATGGATGGATGGATGGATGGCATCAGGCTTATTGTCCGATGGCTGACCCTGGTGTGTGGCAGGATAACCATTATTCTGAGGCCCGGGTATATCTATGTCGATGACCTGGACGCTCCCTGTGGAGCAAACACTGACTTAAAGGTGGAATTTGGGTGAAACGTGGATGTAAGGTGACGGCAAGAATTGATTTCTTCATTAATCATGTTTGCGGACCCCTTGCAGTACCTCCGCAGACCCGCTAGGGGTCGCGGACCCCTGGTTGAAGACCACTGACTTAATACATAAAAATGTTTTCCATTGCAGCAAGGGGAACATCGAAATATGCTCAAACAAGCCATTGTCCATCCATTTTCAACCGCTTATCCAGAAACGGGTGGGGGCGGTAGCAGCTCAAACTGGAGACCCCAAACTTCCTTTTCCCTGGCCATATCAACCAGCTTTGACTTGGGGATCCCAAGGTGTTCCAAGGCCAGCGGTGAGATGTAATCACCCCATCTGGACCTTGGTCTGCACTGTGGTCTCCTTCCAGCTGGACGTACCTGGAAAACCTCCCTGGGGAGGCCACCAGGAAGCATCCTTACTAGATGCCCAAACCACCTCAACTGCCTCCTTTCTATGCAAAGAAGCAGTGGCCCTACTCTGAGTCTCTCATGGTGACCAACCCCACACCCTATCCCTTAGGGAGATGTCAGCCACCCTCCTGAGGAAACGTATTTTGGCCGTTTGTATCCGCAATCCCGTGCTTTCGGTCATTGCCCATAGTGCATGACGATAGGTGAGGGTAGGATCAAACACTGTCTTGGCTCAGCTATCTTTTGGTCACAAAGGTGCTGTAAAGCGCACCCAATACCGCTCCTGCTGCCCCCTTTCTCCAGTCTATCCCCTCACTCAAGAACAAGGCCCCCAAGATACTTGAACTCCTTCACTTGGGGCAAGGAATCAATCCACAAAGTGGGCAATACACCGGTTTCCTGCTAATGGCCATGTCACACCTTGATGATTTAGCCAGCATATGCCAACGTATCAAAATGTCTCTGGCATACGCTAAACTATCAATGTTTTATATTTTTTATACATAACGGATTAGTAACTTATATAGAACGTTTCGATAACTTATACCAACAAATGCTTAGCCTATAAAAAGGCTGCAGCTCGACGATTCAAATAACCACACTAGACATCGCAGTATCAACATCACCGTCGCAGTATCAACATCACTGTATCAATATCACCGTCATGTCGAAGAAAACTTCGGAGAATGCTGCCAAGAAGTCTCCTGGCCATGGGCGTGGGCGCTAGACATTATCTCGACGTATTTCAACTTATGAGTAACTTACAAGTAATGTGTGTCAACGATCGCATAACTTACCTACAACTTATGGCCCGCAAATACCAGTATATACGCTGGAATACCCGTACCTCGCCGTACTACGACGTATACCAGTGTGCTTCAGTGTGCTCTTAACTTATACAAAACTTACCCATAACTTATTCGACGTATGCCATGTTTTAGAGAAATGTTGATACGTCGGCATACACTGGCTAAATCGTCAAGCTGTGACAGGGCCATAAGATCCATGGCATCAAATTTATAGATTTGATCCTTATCCAAGGCGCTTCACACACAGCTGCAAACTGATCCAGTCAGTGCTGAAGTTCACTGATCGATGATGCCATCAGGACCATATAATCTGCAAACATCCCTCAACACTGCCTCACTGGTAAAGAAGGCTCACCAGCATCTCTTCTTCCTGAGGAGACTGAGGAAAGCCCACCTGTCTCCTCTGGTGAACTTTTAATGGTGTGCCATTGAAAGTATCCTCACCAACTGCATCACAGTGTGGTACGGCAACTGCACTGTTTCCGACGGGAAAACGCTGCAGAGGGTGGTGAAACCCGCCCAACGCATCGTTGGATTACCCCTCCCTGCAATAAAAACGACCCACCACAAACGGTATCTGAGGAAGGCACAAACAATTGTCAAAGACACCTCTCACCCCAACCATCGACTGTTTTCCCTCCTCCCCTCCGGGAGGTGCTATAGAAACCTTTGTTCCAAGTCAAGCAGGCTTAGGAACAGCTTCTTCCCCTCAGCTGTCATCTCTCTGAACTCTGTACCACGATGACAGCCCCCCCCCCCACCACCTCCTCTGCTGCCTAACATACACACTCTGAACCCTGCTGACAATACCCTTTCACCATCAGTGTCTTCAACGGCCTTGCACTGTATCATAACTTCCTACCTATAGTTGAAATATTTATAGTTGACATATTTATTGTTTACATACCTGTATGATAGTCATGTACATTTTTACTGTACTTACCATATATATATATATATATATTAATCGTCAACTGCTGATATAACTACACATCCCTGCTTACTACCTGCTGTATATACTGTGGCGCCCCGGGCTCCACTGGGAAGCATGCTGGGCAACCCTTGGGCCAGGTGGTAGGAAACCGGTACTACCCATCTGAGCTCCTGGCAGGAATAGCACCACGGAGAGCTCAGACGGTAACCGCCCACTCGTCAGGCCGAATGGGGAACACCTGGAGCGGCTCATCAGGCCTGACGCCGTACACCTGGAGGGGAGCCACTCAAGAAGGCCAGAGGCAGGGATAAAAGGGAGAGCGTGGAAGGAAGAGGAGAGGAACAGTATGTGGTGAGAGGCCGCAGGCCAACCCGGACTAAAAGCTGCGGTGTGCTATAGGACTGTTAATGCCGAAGCAGGATTGTTAATGGGGATTGTGTCTTTCCCCAGCCTTAACCCCGGGCGGCTGTGTTGCTGCCCTAACAGGAGCCCCAGGAGGCGGACCAACACCCCCGAGCCCCGGCCCAGGACAGCTACCCCGGGACGACCAAGAAAGAGAGAGACGGTACCCCAATTACCGTTATTCCCTTTCCCCTTACCCCCACCTGTTTAAGGAAATAAAAACCATTTGTTACACCCGTAACCGCTGTTCTCCTCCCTCTGCCAACGGGTGCGTGCCACAAAACATTCATATATATGTATATTTTGATGCAGCTGCTCACTACCTGTTGATACTTGTATACTTACCTTGCAAATATATAAACTTATAATTCTTCACATATCTCATATATACTCTATAAGTTATTTTATACCTATTTTTAGTAGTAGGGCCAAATTCCATACTGCAACCCCTCCCCTCCATGACTACGCCTTGAAATTCTCTCCATGAATATCACAAACAGGAAAGTTGACAAAGCACAGCCATCGCTGAGCCCAACACCCACTGAAAACAGGTCTGACGTACTACCGAGGATTCCGACACAGCTCTCGCTTTGGGAATACAGAGATTGGATTGCCCTCAGTACTGACCCCCGCACCCCATACATCCACAGCACCCTCGCAGAATCTCCCGTCACCGAATCCACATGTTGGCATTCTCCCAGGCCCACTCCAGGTTCTTTGCGAGTGAAAAGCTGGTGCGTCGTTCCATGATTAGATTAGATTTAAATGTATTGTCATTGCACAGCACAAGTACAGTACAGCAAAAATAATTTTGCATCTAACCAGAGTGCAAATGTTGCAGTAAAGTGCATGGTAATATATGATCAGGACGCAATGGCGATTGTTCCCCTTCAATCCAAGGCTCGACTGTCGGCTGAATTCTACTTTCATGCAGCTGACAAGGAAATATCTGGTGTTTAGCATTCAAACAAGCCTTAACTTAGGCAGGACGTAGAGCGCTTAGTAAGGCACAGTCTATGTGCGCTCTGTTTAAAGAGTCAATTTCAGGTCAGAGTTTTAGACAGGAAATTTGTCAAGGTCACCTGCCGTGCTCGCAAGTGCGGTGTTGCTGTCCCCTTCCCCTTAACCACTTCTGCCAAGTAGTTAGTTGATCATCTTTCCATTAGGGCACTTATCAACTGTTCCATGTGCCCTTTGGAGACGTCTAATTGCCTTAGTGGAGAGATCACATGGGGGGCAGTGTTGTTCAACTTCAGCCTCCTCCACACAGGCCACTCCACCGCAAGCATCATGAAAATACACTTCAAAGCACAAAATAAATCATTTAAATAAACGGTTTCCCTTTTCTATTTTACATATATATACTGTATATTTCCAAGAAAATTAACTCAGGGAGCGAAGCTTTCGCTTAAGTCTATTAAAAAAGTAATAAAGTCTTTTTTTGAGTGTGTCAACAGGACTTACCTCCTGACAATCCCTCCCTACCTGTTTTACAGGACCGGCCACTCCGGACCCTACAGAGCCTGAGGTGGAGGGAGGTCAAAAGCAGGGTGGACAGAAGAAAAAGTAAGTTGCAGGTGGAGGCCCAGCCCCCCTGCCTCTCCAAAACCATAAAAAGAGGCCACAGCCAGTAGGAAGTCACTCAGAGGGATCTCCAGCAAGACGCAGGCACAGACCACCAACTGCAACCATGGCAAGCTTCAGCTCCAGGACCTACTCTGGACCTACCAGCCGCACCACCATGTCCCAGAGCTTCAGATCTGGGTCTGGCAGCAGCATTGGCGGTGGCTTCGGCAGTGGCATGAGCATCCAAAGCGCCAGGTATGGCGGAGTTGGTAATTCAATGGCCGGTGGCAATTCATTTAGCAATGGTAGTGGATTCAGCAGTAGCAGTGGATACGGTAACAACTCCAGCAGTGGCTTCATCGCACCCATCACCGCTGTGACAGTCAACAAGAGCCTCCTGGCCCCCATGAGCCTGGACATCGACCCCACCATCCAGGCAGTCCGTACCCAGGAGAAGGAGCAGATAAAGACCTTGAACAACCGCTTTGCCTCCTTCATCGACAAGGTGAGTGAATCAGAAAGCCTCCAACAGGGCCTTCCCTTCCCTGTTGACAGTGCCTGCAGGCCACACTACCTGCAGGCGAAAGGTACTTAGTGTAAACTGGTGGTGCGCTTACAGGTCTGTATTCATATAAGCCGGTGTCAGCCACCCGAAGAGTGACCCACTCCAGCAGTGAAGCTCACTTAATGTGTCTTATGACAATAGGGTGGATTTATGATGTTGCAATTGAGAAAGCATGAGAAAACACAACATTTTGTGTTGATTCCCCAGTTCTATATTTCTGTGTATTATTTTAAAGGTTTTGAGAGCGAGAATGTGAACTTACCTTTGGCGTGTCTCTGCAGGTGCGCTTCCTGGAGCAGCAGAACAAGATGCTGGAGACCAAGTGGAAGCTGCTGCAGGAACAGACCACCGCCCGCTCCAACATCGACGCCATGTTCGAGGCCTACATCTCCAACCTGCGCAGACAGCTGAACGGCCTGGGCAACGAGAAGGTCAAGCTGGAGGGAGAGCAGAAGAACATGCAAGGCCTGGTGGTGGACTTCAAGAAGAAGTCAGTTGTTTGAGCAGAACAATTACAGCAAGATCTTACAATACTTCAAATGTATTGTGACCATGGAAAAGATATCCGTTATTTAAATTGTTTGTTTGTCCCTGTATAGGTATGAAGATGAAATCAACAAGCGTGCCGTGGCTGAGACCGAGTTTGTGCTGTTGAAGAAGGTAGGGATGAGGAACTGAGGAAGCTTGATAAGGCGTACATTCAAGTGATTCAATTGACTTGACGTTTGAAATGATTTGCTTCCCAGGATGTGGAAAGTGCCTACATGAACAAGGTGGAGCTGGAGGCTAAGGTTGATGCACTTCAGGATGAGATCAACTTCCTCAGAGCCATCTACGAGACTGTACGTTAATTCTCAATGTGTTATTTCAAAGGACATACCGCACAATAATGATTTAACACTAGGTAATGGACAGATTTGAATAACTATTATAATGTTTGGATTTTCTCAGGAGCTCCTTGAGTTGCAGAGCCAGATCAAGGACACCTCAGTCATTGTGGAGATGGACAACAGCCGGAAACTGGACATGGACTCCATTGTCGCTGAAGTGAAAGCTCAGTATGAAGAGATTTCCGCCAAGAGCAGAGGAGAGGCTGAGACCTGGTACAAACAGAAGGTGAGAAAACCCAAACAAACTTATGTTGGTCTGGTCAGCGTGATAATACATCTGGCGGCACTGGTCTTTTTTTCTTTTAGTATTGAACCAATATATTTTGTTTTTCTTCTTTTAGTATGAGGAGATGTCGTCCTCTGCTGGACAGTACGGGGAGGACCTTCGCTCAACAAAGTCTGCGATCGCAGAACTGAACCGCATGATCTCCCGTCTTCAGAATGAAATTGAGTCCGTCAAGGGACAGGTAAATTAGTACCTCCGCTCTGTCTGTATATTTACTACAGATGCTCAATACGAGTCGGTGACATCTATAAAATACTGGTCTAAATAAATGCTGGTTCATTAAAAAACACACCACACTTCATTCACCACAGAGGATTAGCCTGGAAGCACAGATCGCAGAGGCTGAGGAGCGCGGTGAGCTGGCGGTGAAAGACTCCAAGCTCCGCATCAGAGACTTGGAGGATGCCCTCCAGAGAGCCAAGCAGGACATGGCCCGCCAGGTGCGCGAGTACCAGGAGCTGATGAACGTCAAGCTGGCCCTGGACATTGAGATCGCCACCTACAGGAAGCTGCTGGAAGGAGAGGAGGACAGGTACAGTAAACCTGAGATTATAGTAAACCAGAAAACCAATAAACTAAATGAATCTAAACAAAATATTATACATTTGGCGGGTTTGATATTTCTGAACTGTGAATCTAATCTTGTTTATGAAACATTCACCAGGCTGACAAGTGGTGGTGCCACTGCCACAATCCATGTGCAGCAGAGCAGTGGAGGTGGTGGTAAGTGCTCGTACTTAACAATACTATGTTAATCATTAGCAAATTCCAATAGATTTGAGGATCTCCATTGAACTGCCAGATGAATTCTGAACCTTTTTGTTCTGTGCGTGTGCTCCACAGGCTACAGCTCTGGCAGCTCTGGCAGCTTCGGCTATGGTGGCGGCAGCTCCAGCGGATATGGCAGTGGTGGTTACAGCAGCGGCGGTGGATACGGTGGCGGCACCGTCATCACTAAGTCCATCACTTCAACTGTAAGCAGCAGTCAGAGGCAATATTAAAAAAAAGACCAGATCCTCCACCCGATTGAAGTTTGACCAGAGACACATCCATCTGTGGTGCTATTCAATATAACAATAGGCATTTCCAAAGTTCACTAGTGATCCGATATGAACCAAAATGCTGTTTCACATTAGAAACAAAGTTGAGAAATGTAATGTTACACACTGCCGTGAGTTTGGCTTCTAGGATCAGTAGTCACTCTCTTTAATTGGACTGCGCATTATCCATAATCCAGAAAATTAAAACATACACACACACATGCTTGATAACTCAGGAAGGCCGACTGTTTACTTTCTGCACTGACATTTGAATCCCATTAACAAAGCAAACCAAAACAAGATCAGACCAGGTTTATTTCAACTGCTTTTGAAATGTTAAATGAAATAAATCTGAACTAAAATCATTGTGTTTTGCTGTTTTTGTATCTTCGATAATACAATTAGGCTACTACTGGCCAAAAAGACATTGCATTCAATCTAGACGTTAATATGAGGTGATGAAAATATCAATTAAATTAATAAATAGTCATTCAAATGGTGCATGTGTTTATCATTTGGTTGCAAAATTACATTTGGAAAAAGGATTGTTAGATTGTTAAGTTCTGATTGCAGAGTTAAATTTAGACACAGATGTGAGATGCCTTGCTCCAAGTGTTACATCTTTTTGGGGCTTGTGTGTAGAGCAGTGGTGAAGCGTCAGGGCCTTCAAGGTATTCAGAGAAGACCATGGAACTCTCAGAGGAAACAAATTTTTTTTCGAATTAATTGTATTAATAAAATGTAATCCAATTTTATGCAATTTAATACAATTTAAATAAAATGTATAAATGAGAATCGTATCTGTGTTGTTGATCTGTTATATTACAGTGTTACGTTGATTTGTTTGTCTTTCTCGGTCCATGCACATTTGAGTGGTTTTGTGTTAGAAAAACAATGCAACCAATCAGATATTTTTCTGGGTTGCTGGGAAGAATATCCTTCAACCAAAGTACTCCCGCATGCTTTGGCATGCGGGAGTACTAGACGCTAGTCATAGGCGACTCTGTTACGCGTAAAGTTAAACTACACATGCCAGCTGACGTGATGTGCTTACCAGGGGCCAGGGCTCCCGACATCGAAGCTAATCTTAGGGTGCTGGCATGCGGTAAGAACACACACGGTGTTAGATTAGACGCACCCAACACCGACACTAGTTTTGACAACATTGTAATTCATGTCGGCACCAACGATACTAGGATGAGACAATCAGAAGTCACTAAAAGTAACATAGCTATACTGTGTGACTTCGCCAGAAAGATGTGTCGGCATCGATTAATTCTCTCTGGCCCTCTACCTACCAGGAGTAATAATGATGAGCATTATAGTAGACTATTTTTCCTGAATCGTTGGCTGGCACGATATAGTGAAGAGCAGGGCTTAGGTTTTGTAGATAACTGGTCCTCCATGTGGGACCGCCCTGGCATGCTGATGAGAGACGGCCTTCACCCCACTGGGTTAGGCGCCTCAATTATGTCAGAAAACATAGATAGATGTCTTAGCCAGGCGTGACTTATGCACCTACAGCATGCTGGGACGCAGGCAATTAGCGAACCTGCTAGCAACATACTAGCCCACGTTGCAGAGTCTAGAATACTGAGTGGGTTAGTTAGCCTGGGTGATGTAGCACGTAATGCTGACACTGAGGTGCCTCTAGGTTTTTATACTGGTCACAGCAGCAGCAACTGCAAACTGGAGGTTTATAGAACACCTACACCTATCAGTACTGTGGAGCTGCCCCGCACTGTCCTGAGGTGTAAAACCCGCAGGCGAAGGCAAATCTGCAAAAATGTTCCTGTAAACTCTTCCACTGAGATGCGTTGCAATCCAACTCCCTCAAACCTTAATACTCTGGAAGAGCTTAGAATAGGATTCATAAATATCAGATCGCTTTCAACTAAAGCGCTCTTGGTCCATGATCTAGTTGTTGAAAATAGGATAGACATCCTGGGCCTATGTGAAACATGGTTAAAACCAGATGTTTACCTACCGTTAAACGAAGCTACCCCACCCAACTATGTTAGCACACAGCTATCCCGAGAATCCAAAAAAGGTGGTGGAGTGGCTTTAATCTCAAGCTCGAACCTCTCCATGAAGCAGAAAAAGAACTATGCTTTTTCATCCTTTGAAGTTCTTGCTTTCTGCTCCTCAGTACCTACTACAGCAGAAAGGGCAGTAGATTCATTCTTCTTAGCTATAGTATACCGCCCACCAGGCCCATACACACGTTTCGTGGATGAGTTCTCTGAGTTTGCGGCTGACCTTATAACATATTCTGACAGTGTTTTACTTGTTGGTGATTTTAACATTCATGTTAATAACCCGGCTGATCCTCTTGCAAAGGTTTTTCTTTCTATAACCGATGCCCTTGGCTTTAAACAGCTTGTCCAGCACCCTACCCACAGTGGTGGAAACACTCTGGATCTCGTCTTGTCACGTGGTGTTGATATCTCAGACCTGGCCATCTCACCTTACACCTCAGCTTTATCTGACCACTTCCTTCTTACTTTCAAGGTGATGGTATCTTGCCCCCGCGATGAGGGCCAGGCTACCTATAGCTGCCGTCGCATCACCCCTGCAACTACTGCATCCATGGCAGCTAAGTTATCCTTCTCACTCGCTCCTCTCTCTGACTTTAGTGGCTCTGTGGGTAGTCTTACTGAAGACTTTAACACGGCCTTATCTGCAGCCATCGACTCTGCTGCTCCTCTTATTGTTAAAAAGCGAACCACAAAGCGGCCAGCGCCTTGGTTCAATGAGGAGACTCGCACCCTCAAACAAAGCTGCAGAAGACTAGAACGCGCGTAGAACGAGGCGTTCAACAAAACTTGAAGTCTTTCATCTTGCATGGCATGACAGCCTGCTCAGCTATAAAGCTGCATTAACTACTTCCAGGAACGCCTACTTTTCAAGTGTTATCAACTTAAACAAGAACAACCCTAAGTTTCTGTTTGACACAGTAAGAAGCCTGACGCAAAAACAACCTCAAACAGTTGGCTCCTCTCTCTCTGCTAGAAACTTCTCGGAATTCTTTGAGCACAAAATCGAGACTATTAGAAAAGACATTGATGCCTTCCCCACCCATCATCCTGAACATCATGTAAGAGGGGCACTATGTGTCCCTCCTGAAGAAACCCTCCTGCAGTTCAGCACAATCTCCTTGGATGAACTTGCTAAACTAACACAGGCCTCTAAACCCACTACCTGTATGCTGGACCCTCTCCCCACCAAGGTTCTTAAAGAACTTTTCCCGGTCGTTGGGCCTACTATGCTCAACATCATGAACCTATCCCTGTCTACTGGAACAGTTCCATCTACCTTCAAGACTGCTGTGATAAAACCTCTACTGAAGAAGCCCGGCCTAGACCCAGAAGTACTTAGCAACTATCGGCCCATCTCTAACCTTCCTTTCCTTTCGAAAGTACTGGAAAGAATTGTAGCTGATCAAACCATCAATCATCTGATGGTGAACAATTTATTTGAACCCTTCCAGTCTGGGTTTAGAACCTTCTACTCCACTGAAACTGCTGTGACCCGAGTAGTTAATGATCTTCTCCTTACAATGGACAGCAACGCAAGCTCCTTGCTGGTGCTGCTCGACCTTAGTGCTGCTTTCGACACAATCGACCACAGCATTCTCCTTGATCGTCTCCAACACTATGTTGGCATTAAAGGTTCGGCTCTTCTCTGGTTTAGATCTTACCTCACAAATAGAAAGCAATTTGTTCTTTGTGATGATTCACAATCGAATCACTGTAACCTAAGCTTTGGTCTTCCCCAAGGGTCGGTCCTTGGTCCTCTGCTCTTTGCAATCTACATGCTCCCTCTTGGTGATATTATTCGCAGTTATGGAATAAGTTTTCACTGCTACGCTGACGACACCCAAATCTATATTCCTATCAAGTCAAACGACTCCTCCCAGATCCATAAAGTTGAATCCTGCCTGAGTGCAATTAAAAGATGGATGTCCCAAAACTACCTGCAGCTTAACACAGGAAAAACAGAGATGATAATCATCGGTCCGAAGCAACAACGACCACTATTTGAAGATGTCGCACTGCTGTTTGAGGGCTCTATTGTGGCCCAAAGCTCTTGTGTGAAGAATCTTGGTGTCCTGTTCGACCCGACGCTATCTTTCAGTCAACATGTAAAATATATAACCAGAACTGCATTTTTCCATCTTAGAAACATTGCTAGAATACGACCAATGCTGTCTGCCGCGGATGCAGAGACACTCATCCACGCGTTTATATCGTCTAGACTAGATTACTGTAATGCACTGTTTTCTGGGTTACCGAACTCTGCTACCAAAAGCCTCCAGCTTGTGCAGAACGCTGCTGCTAGACTTTTGACTAGGACCAGAAAGTTTGACCACATTACTCCAATTCTGTCCTCGCTCCACTGGCTTCCAGTTAATGCGAGGTCAGATTTTAAGGTGCTACTACTTACTTATAAAATCCTACACGGATTAGCACCCTCATACCTGAAGGACCTTATTGTTCCCTATTGTCCTTCTCGGCCCCTCCGGTCTTCAGGAGCCGGCCTTCTATCAATCCCAAAAGTCATAAAGAAATCAGCAGGGAATAGAGCGTTCTCCTACCGTGCGCCCTATTTGTGGAACAGTCTGCCACCTGTAATAAGGGAAGCAGACTCTGTTGAAATATTTAAATCTAAACTTAAAACCTACCTTTTTACATTGTCGTTTGGTGCCTAGGAGTGCCCCTCAGCTCTCATTACAGCTAAATCGACCCGTTAGTCAGCACTAACCTATCCCTGCTGCCGATAGGTACTAGACTAGATATTCTCTACATGTTCCATGTCCACCCTACCCCATCTAACCCGACCGCAGTCTGCTTCTGTTTTTCAGTGTGCTGCTGTGATCCCCACCTGAAGGATACCGGCCAGCACCACACAAATCATCTTCTCATTTTAATATTTGTATATTGTGTATATTATATGTATATTATTATTATTATCTTTGTACTTTGTACATTACTATAAGTCACTTATGGCACCCATTGCACTCCTGAACCATCCCTGGAAGGAGGGATCCCCTTCTACTCTGTGTTCCTTCTCAAGATTTCTTCCTACGTAATTAAGGGAGTTTTTTCTTGCCCTTAGGGGGGCTAGGGTTTGGGGGGTGTTGTAAACATGTGGCATGTGAAGCCCTTTGAGACTATAACTGTGATTAAGGGCTATACAAATAAAATTGACTTGACTTGACTTTGGCCCTGAGACTGAATGAGAGCGTACGTTTGGATTGACAATTTGATCAACCAAACATATAGTGATTTGTAGCCAATGGGCGTATTCTTTCCGATTTCCCCACAGGTCCATGGTACGCTAGAAGGTATACTGGCTCGAGACCGAGACAGAGGATCTAGCGTAGTGCTACGTTGTTTTTTTTCTACGTAGGTTTTTTACGTCAAAATGGCAACGGGTGAAGATGATGTTTTTGCGGAATTGTTGTTAGTACCCTTTTCAAGATGACCATACTGTGAATATATGGACATTATAAAAAAGTTGTAACGATCCCCGTCACCACTGCATTTGTGGAAAGGACATTTTAATATTATAAAACATATGGAGGAACAGAACAGGACGAACAGAACAGAACGGCTCAATTACGCGACTACACCAGACCGCTACCCAGTCCCGCACAAGGAAGGTGATATTTTTCCAAGGCGGACCTCATCCGCGGATACCATCAGGTGCCTGTCCATCTGCTGGATGTCCCTAAAACAGATGTCCCTAAAATCACGACTTTTGGTTTGTTTGAGTTCATGCGCATGCCATTTGGACTAAAGAACGCTGCGCAGACATTCCAGCGGCTCATGGACTGTGCTGCGGGACCTGCCTTTTATTTTTATTTACTTGGACAACATCCTTATCGCCAGCACATCCAAGGCAGAGCCCCAGGCCCACCTCCGGACTCTCTGTGAGTGGCTTAGTCAGCATGGATCAATTGTGAACCCGGCCATTTCGGCCTGACCACCATCGATTTTCTGGGCCATCACCGAAAAGGGGGCGGTGCCGCTCCCAACGAAAGTTGGGCCCACTCACGGTCAGGTCCCTGCAAGAGTTCCTCGGGATGGTGAACTTTTACCACCGTTTCATCCCCGGTGCTGCACGACTTATGCGGCCTCTATACGAGGCCCTGAAGGGTAAGACCCCCAAGAGCTTGGTGGACTGGTCTTCGGAGAGAAACGGTTTGTTGTGATGCTAAAACAACCTTGGCTAAGGCAACGATTCTGGCGCACCCATCCCCCAAGGCTCCGATCGCCATCACCTCTGACGCATCGGACTATGCCGTCGGCGCGGTATTTGAGCAGTGGGTGGGCGGAGCTTGGCAGCCGCTCGCATTCTTCAGCCACCAGCTGCGCCTTAACGAGCGGAAGTACAGCACGTTCGACAGGGAGCTCCTTGCCCTATACCTCGCTGTTCGCCACTTCCGTTCCCTGCTTGAGGGTCGGTAGTTCACGGCGTTTGTGGACCACAAACCTCTGACATTCGCCATGGCCAAAGTGGCTGAACCGTGGTCCGCCCGCCAGCAGAGGCATCTCGCCTATGTCTCTGAGTTCACCACGGACATTCAGCATGTAGCTGGCAAGGCCAATCTTGTCGCCGACTGCTTGTCCCGGGCCATCGTGGGGCCGTCCGTTTTGGGCTCGACTACAGCCCGCATCATCCCTGCCGGCTGGTGGCGGCTTGTCTTCGATGCTGTCCATGGCTTTTCTCACCCGGGTAAGAAGGCGTCGCAGAGGTTGGTGGCTGCAAGATTTGTCTGGCACGGCCTTAAAAATGATGTGAGAGACTGGGCTGATTTCCCAGTGCCGGAAAGGATGTTTGACCACGTGCATGTGGTCCTGGTGGGCCCACTACCACCCTCCCAGGGTTTCACTTACCTCCTGATGATGGTTGACAGGACCACACGCTGGCCTGAGGCGGTCCCGCTAGCATCGGCGACATCCGCCGAGGTGGTGTTTCATTGCAACGTGAGTTGCCCGGTTCAGCGCCCGGTTCGGCGCCCGGTTCGGCGCCCGGTTCGGCGCCCGGTTCGGCGCCCGGTTCGGCGCCCGGTTCGGCGAACCGGCGCCCCTTCTGACCTCTCCTCAGACCGAGGCTCACAGTTCACGTCTGAGCTCTGGAATGCGGTCGCTCAGGGCCTGGGGGGCGCTCCATCGGACTACTGCTTACCACCCACAGGCCAACGGGCTATGCGAACATTTCCATCACTCCATGAAGGCCGCGCTTTGAGCCAGTCTCAAGGACAGCGGCTGGGTTTACAGGCTCCCGTGGGTCATGCTGGGCCTGAGGTCCGCCCCTAAGGAGGACCTCCAGTCCTCGTCGGCAGAGTTGGTTTACGGCCAACCCTTACGGCTCCCGGGGGAGTTTGTCCCCAACATCACGGCACCGTGGTCCGAGCTCCTGGACATCGGCAGGGTTTTCACCCCTGTCCCCACCTCGCAACATGGTCTTCCACGGTCCCACGTTCCGGTGAGTCTGGGGTCTTTTTAATGCATAGTTATAAGCCATGTTGACATAATTAAAATCAATGCATCAGGCTCATTGTCCGATGACTGACCCTGGTGTGTGGCAGGATAACCATTATTCTGAGGCCCGGGTCTATCTATGTCGATGACCTGGACGCTCCCTGTGGAGCAAACACTGACTTAAAGGTGGAATTTGGGTGAAACGTGGATGTAAGGTGACGGCAAGAATTGGTTTCTTCATTAATCATGTTTGCGGACCCCTTGCAGTACCTCCGCAGACCCGCTAGGGGTCGCGGACCCCTGGTTGAAGACCACTGACTTAATACATAAAAATGTTTTCCATAGCACTTTGAAGTTTAGTCACGGCGTCATGCAGAAGAAAACTTGTTTTCTTGAAGTGAAGCGAAGAATGCTGCTTGAAACTCGAAGAATGCTGCTAAGAAGTCTCCTGGCCGTGGGCGTGGGTGCTAGACATTATCTCAACGTATTTCAACTTATGAGTAACTTGTAACGTGTGTCAACGATCGCATAACTTTTGCCGTACTACGACGTATACCAGCGTGCTTCAGCGTGCTCTTAACTTATCCAAAACGTATCCATAACTTATTCGACATATGCCATGTTTTAGAGAAATTTTTATACGTCGGCATACACTGGCTAAATCGTCAAGCTGTGACAGGCCATAAGATCCATGGCATCAAATTTATAGATTTGATCCTTATCCAAGGCGCTTCACACACAGCTGCAAACAGATCCAGTCAGTGCTGAAGGTCACAGATCGATGATACCATCAGGACCATATAATCTGCAAACCTCCCTCAACACTGCCTCGCTGGTAAAGAAGGCTCACCAGCATCTCTTCTTCCTGAGGAGACTGAGGAAAGCCCACCTGTCCCCTCACATTCTGGTGAACTTTTAACAGTGTGCCATTGAAAGTATCCTCACCAACTGCATCACAGTGTGGTACGGCAACTGCACTGTTTCCGATGGGAAAGCGCTGCAGAGGGGGGTGAAAACCGCAGAAAACCCCTCCCTGCAATAAAATCTACCCACCACAAACGATGTCTGAGGAAGGCACAAACAAACAAAACAATTGTCAAAGACACCTCTCACCACAACCATCGACTGTTTGCCCTCCTCCCCTCCGGGAGGCGCTATAGAAACCTTTGTTCCAAGTCAAGCAGGCTTAGGAACAGCTTCTTCCCCTCAGCTGTCATCTCTCTGAACTCTGTACCACGATGACAGCCCCCCCACCACCTCCTCTGCTGCCTAACATACGAACTCTGAACACTGCTGACAATACCCTTTGACCATCAGTGTCTTCAACGGCCTTGCACTGTATCATAACTTCCTACCTCTACCTATAGTTGAAATATTTATAGTTGACATATTTATTGTTTACATACCTGTATGATAGTCATGTACATTTTTACTGTACTTACCATATATATATATATATATATTAATCGTCAACTGCTGATATAACTACACATCCCTGCTTACTACCTGCTGTATATACATTAATATATATGTATATTTTGATACAACTGCATACCCCTGCTAACTACCTGTTGATACTTGTATACTTACCTTGCATATATATATAAACCTATAATTCTTCACATATCTCATATATACTCTATAAGTTATTTTATACCTGTTTTTAGTAGTAGGGTTTTTTTTACTGCAACATTTGCACTCTGGTTAGATGCCAAATTCCATACTGCAACCCCTCCCCTCCATGACTACGCCTTGAAATTCTCGCCATGAATATCACAAACAGGAAAGTTGACAAAGCACAGCCATCGCTGAGCCCAACACCCACTGAAAACAGGTCTGACGTACTACCGAGGATTCCGACACAGCTCTCGCTTTGGGAATACAGAGTTTTGATTTTGATTGCCCTCAGTACTGACCCCCGCAGCCCATACATCCACAGCACCCTCAAAGTATCTCCTGTCACCAAATCCACATGTTGGCATTCTCCCAGGCCCACTCTAGGTTCTTTGCGAGTGAAAAGCTGGTGCGTCGTTCCATGATTACATTAGATTAAAATGTATTGTCATTGCACAGCACAAGTACAGTACAGCGAAAATAATTAAGCATCTAACCAGAGAGAAAATGTTGCAGTAAAATGCATGGTAATATATGATGGTCAAGGCCTACATCCCAACCCGTCCACTTCGCTCGGCTTCTTCGGGCCGTCTGCTTATCCCCTCACTTAGGGGCCCGTGTGGCCGATCTACGCGGTCACGGCTCTTCTCCGTCCTGGCCCCAATTTGGTGGAACAAACTCCCCACGGAGGTCACGACTGCAGAGTCACTCCCCATCTTCCGCCGCAGGCTGAAAACCCATCTCTTCAGGACACACTTTCTGGATCTTTCCTCGTAGCGCTAAGTCAATTAAGTCAGTCAAAAGTAGATTACATATTATAGATAGGTATATATTGTTCTGGATATTGTTGCATATTGTTTGCCAGCTTGTTGTACTTTTTCCCTTACACTTTTGCCTGAATTATTGTGCTTCTACCTGAGCACTAGTTCAATTGGAGACTTGTTAGAAATGAAATGCACTTTTGACTTCTGGTGACATTCTCTTACCTTCTCAGAGGAAACAAATTTTTTTTCGAATTAATTGTATTAATAAAATGTAATCCAATTTTATGCAATTTAATACAATTTAAATAAAATGTATAAATGAGAATCGTATCTGTGTTGTTGATCTGTTATATTACAGTGTTACGTTGATTTGTTTGTCTTTCTCGGTCCATGCACATTTGAGTGGTTTTGTGTTAGAAAAACAATGCAACCAATCAGATATTTTTCTGGGTTGCTGGGAAGAATATCCTTCAACCAAAGTACTCCCGCATGCTTTGGCCCTGAGACTGAATGAGAGCGTACGTTTGGATTGACAATTTGATCAACCAAACATATAGTGATTTGTAGCCAATGGGCGTATTCTTTCCGATTTCCCCACAGGTCCATGGTATGCTAGAAGGTATACTGGCTCGAGACCGAGACAGAGGATCTAGCGTAGTGCTACGTTGTTTTTTTTCTACGTAGGTTTTTTTACGTCAAAATGGCAACGGGTGAAGATGATGTTTTTGCGGAATTGTTGTTAGTACCCTTTTCAAGATGACCATTCAGTTAATATATGGACATTATAAAAAAGTTGTAACGATCCCCGTCACCACTGCATTTGTGGAAAGGACATTTTAATATTATAAAACATATGGAGGAACAGAACAGGACGAACAGAACAGAATGGCTCAACGACGCGACTACACCAGACCGCTACCCAGTCCCGCACAAGGAAGGTGATTTTTTTCCAAGGCGGACCTCGTCCGCGGATACCATCAGGTGCCTGTCCATCTGCTGGATGTCCCTAAAACAGATGTCCCTAAAATCACGACTTTTGGTTTGTTTGAGTTCATGCGCATGCCATTTGGACTAAAGAACGCTGCGCAGAGATTCCAGCGGCTCATGGACTGTGCTGCGGGACCTGCCTTTTATTTTTATTTACTTGGACAACATCCTTATCGCCAGCACATCCAAGGCAGAGCCCCAGGCCCACCTCCGGACTCTCTTTGAGTGGCTTAGTCAGCATGGATCAATTGTGAACCCGGCCAATTCGGTCTGGCCACCATCGATTTTCTGGGCCATCACCGAAAAGGGGGCGGTGCCGCTCCCAACGAAAGTGGACGCAATAACTGCTTTCCCGCGCCCACTCACGGTCAGGTCCCTGCAAGAGTTCCTCGGGATGGTGTACTTTTACCACCGTTTCATCCCCGGTGCTGCACGACTTATGCGGCCTCTATACAAGGCCCTGAAGGGTAAGACCCCCAAGAGCTTGGTGGACTGGTCTTCGGAGAGAAACGGTTTGTTGTGATGCTAAAACGACCTTGGCTAAGGCAACGATTCTGGCGCACCCATCCCCCATCACCTCTGACGCATCGGACTATGCCGTCGGCGCGGTATTTGAGCAGTGGGTGGGCGGAGCTTGGCAGCCGCTCGCATTCTTCAGCCACCAGCTGCGCCCTAACGAGCGGAAGTACAGCACGTTCGACAGGGAGCTCCTTGCCCTATACCTCGCTGTTCGCCACTTCCGTTCCCTGCTTGAGGGTCGGTAGTTCACGGCGTTTGTGGACCACAAACCTCTGACATTCACCATGGCCAAAGTGGCTGAACCGTGGTCCGCCCGCCAGCAGAGGCATCTCGCCTATGTCTCTGAGTTCACCACGGACATTCAGCATGTAGCTGGCAAGGCCAATCTTGTCGCCGACTGCTTGTCCCGGGCCATCGTGGGGGCCGTCCGTTTTGGGCTCGACTACAGCCCGCATCATCCCTGACGGCTGGTGGCGGCTTGTCTTCGATGCTGTCCATGGCTTTTCTCACCCGGGTAAGAAGGCGTCGCAGAGGTTGGTGGCTGCAAGATTTGTCTGGCACGGCCTTAAAAATGATGTGAGAGACTGGGCTGATACTTGTGTGGTATGTGAGCGAGCTAAGGTGCACCACCATGTCAAGGCGCCCCTAGAACATTTCCCAGTGCCGGAAAGGAGGTTTGACCACGTGCATGTGGTCCTGGTGGGCCCACTACCACCCTCCCAGGGTTTCACTTACCTCCTGATGATGGTTGACAGGACCACACGCTGGCCTGAGGCGGTCCCGCTAGCATCGGCGACATCCGCCGAGGTGGTGTTTCATTGCAACGTGAGTTGCCCGGTTCGGGGCCCGGTTCGGCGCCCGGTTCGGGGCCCGGTTCGGCGCCCGGTTCGGCGCCCGGTTCGGCGCCCGGTTCGGCGCCCGGTTCGGCGAACCGGCGCCCCTTCTGACCTCTCCTCAGACCGAGGCTCACAGTTCACGTCTGAGCTCTGGAATGCGGTCGCTCAGGGCCTGGGGGGCGCTCCATCGGACTACTGCTTACCACCCACAGGCCAACAGGCTATGCGAACATTTCCATCACTCCATGAAGGCCGCGCTTTGAGCCAGTCTCAAGGACAGCGGCTGGGTTTACAGGCTCCCGTGGGTCATGCTGGGCCTGAGGTCCGCCCCTAAGGAGGACCTCCAGTCCTCGTCGGCAGAGTTTGTTTACGGCCAACCCTTACGGCTCCCGGGGGAGTTTGTCCCCAACATCACGGCACCGTGGTCCGAGCTCCTGGACATCGGCAGGGTTTTCACCCCTGTCCCCACCTCGCAACATGGTCTTCCACGGTCCCAACGTTCCGGTGAGTCTGGGGTCTTTTTAATGCATAGTTATAAGCCATGTTGACATAATTAAAATCAATGCATCAGGCTTATTGTCCGATGACTGACCCTGGTGTGTGGCAGGATAACCATTATTCTGAGGCCCGGGTCTATCTATGTCGATGACCTGGACGCTCCCTGTGGAGCAAACACTGACTTAAAGGTGGAATTTGGGTGAAACGTGGATGTAAGGTGACGGCAAGAATTGGTTTCTTCATTAATCATGTTTGCGGACCCCTTGCAGTACCTCCGCAGACCCGCTAGGGGTCGCGGACCCCTGGTTGAAGACCACTGACTTAATTCATAAAAATGTTTTCCATAGCACTTTTAAGTTTACTCTACACTGGAGTATTGTAACAAAGTTCTCGTAAAGGTAATAAGGTAGCTGTGATTGACAGAATTAGGTAATTAGGAAGAGATTCAATAGATTTTAACTGATTTGTATTGTTTGAATTCTTATTGATTTCTTGCATTGCAGCAAGAGGAACATCGAAATAAGCTCAAACAAGCCATCTTCAACCGCTTATCCAGAAACGGGTGGGGGCGGTAGCAGCTCAAGCTGGAGACCCCAAACTTCCTTTTCCCTGGCCATATCAACCAGCTTTGACTGGGGGAATCCAGGTGTTCCAAGGCCAGCGTGGAGATGTAATCACCCTATCTGGACCTTGGTCTGCCCCGTGGTCTCCTTCCAGCTGGACATACCTGGAACACCTCCCTGGGAGGCCAAAAGGAAGCATCAATACTAGATGCCCGAACCACCTCAAATGCCTCCTTTCTATGCAAAGAAGCAGCGGCCCTACCCTATCCCTTAGGGAGATGTCAGCCACCCTCCTGAGGAAACCTATTTTGGCCGTTTGTATCCGCAATCCCGTGCTTTCGGTCAGTGCCCATAGTGCATGACGATAGGTGAGGGTAGGATCAAACACTGTCCTGGCTCAAGTATCTTTTGGTCACAAAGGTGCTGTAAAGCGCACCCAAAACCGCTCCTGCTGCCCCCTTTCTCCAGTCTATCCCCTCACTCAAGAACAAGGCCCCCAAGATACTTGAAGTCCTTCACTTGGGGTAAGGAATAAATCCCCAATTGAAGTGGGCAATACACCGGTTTCCCGCTAATGGCCCTGTCACACCTTGATGATTTAGCCAGCATATGCCAACGTATCAAAATGTCTCTAAAACGCTGGCATGCGCTAAACTATCAATGTTTTAAAAATGTTTATACATAACGTTTCGATAACTTATACCAACGAATGCTTAGCGTGTTGCCGGCGTTCACAACTTATGCCCAGCGATAGTCTAACTTATGCATAGCGTGCGACTATCACGTGTCGTAGCCTATAAAAAGGCTGCAGCGCGACGATTCAAATAACCACACTAGACATCGCAGTATCAACATCACTTTTTCAATATCACCGTCATGCCGAAGAAAACTTGTTTTCTTGAAGTGAAGCGAAGAATGCTGCTTGAAACTCGAAGAATGCTGCTAAGAAGTCTCCTGGCCGTGGGCGTGGGTGCTAGACATTATCTCAACGTATTTCAACTTATGAGTAACTTACAAGTAATGTGTGTCAACGATCGCATAACTTACCTACAACTTATGGCCCGCGAATGCCAGTGTATGAGCCATACGCTGGAATACCCGTACCTTGCCGTACTACGACGTATACCAGCGTGCTTCAGCTCTTAACTTATACAAAACTTATCCATAACTTATTCGATGTATGCCATGTTTTAGAGACATTTTGATACGTCGGCATACGCTGGCTAAATCGTCAAGCTGTGACAGGGCCATAAGATCCATGGCATCAAATTTATAGATTTGATCCTTATCCAAGGCGCTTCACACACAGCTGCAAACAGATCCAGTCAGTGCTGAAGGTCACAGATCGATGATACCATCAGGACCATATAATCTGCAAACATCCCTCAACACTGCCTCACTGGTAAAGAAGGCTCACCAGCATCTCTTCTTCCTGAGGAGACTGAGGAAAGCCCACCTGTCCCCTCACATTCTGGTGAACTTTTAACGGTGTGCCATTGAAAGTATCCTCACCAACTGCATCACAGTGTGGTACGGCAACTGCACTGTTTCCGACGGGAAAGCGCTGCAGAGGGGGGTGAAAACCGCAGAAAACCCCTCCCTGCAATAAAATCTACCCACCACAAACGATGTCTGAGGAAGGCACAAACAAACAAAACAATTGTCAAAGACACCTCTCACCACAACCATCGACTGTTTGCCCTCCTCCCCTCCGGGAGGCGCTATAGAAACCTTTGTTCCAAGTCAAGCAGGCTTAGGAACAGCTTCTTCCCCTCAGCTGTCATCTCTCTGAACTCTGTACCACGATGACAGCCCCCCCACCACCTCCTCTGCTGCCTAACATACGAACTCTGAACACTGCTGACAATACCCTTTGACCATCAGTGTCTTCAACGGCCTTGCACTGTATCATAACTTCCTACCTCTACCTATAGTTGAAATATTTATAGTTGACATATTTATTGTTTACATACCTGTATGATAGTCATGTACATTTTTACTGTACTTACCATATATATATATATATATATTAATCGTCAACTGCTGATATAACTACACATCCCTGCTTACTACCTGCTGTATATACATTAATATATATGTATATTTTGATACAACTGCATACCCCTGCTAACTACCTGTTGATACTTGTATACTTACCTTGCATATATATATAAACCTATAATTCTTCACATATCTCATATATACTCTATAAGTTATTTTATACCTGTTTTTAGTAGTAGGGTTTTTTTTACTGCAACATTTGCACTCTGGTTAGATGCCAAATTCCATACTGCAACCCCTCCCCTCCATGACTACGCCTTGAAATTCTCGCCATGAATATCACAAACAGGAAAGTTGACAAAGCACAGCCATCGCTGAGCCCAACACCCACTGAAAACAGGTCTGACGTACTACCGAGGATTCCGACACAGCTCTCGCTTTGGGAATACAGAGTTTTGATTTTGATTGCCCTCAGTACTGACCCCCGCAGCCCATACATCCACAGCACCCTCGAAGTATCTCCTGTCACCAAATCCACATGTTGGCATTCTCCCAGGCCCACTCTAGGTTCTTTGCGAGTGAAAAGCTGGTGTGTCGTTCCATGATTACATTAGATTAAAATGTATTGTCATTGCACAGCACAAGTACAGTACAGCGAAAATAATTAAGCATCTAACCAGAGAGAAAATGTTGCAGTAAAATGCATGGTAATATATGATGGTCAAGGCCTACATCCCAACCCGTCCACTTCGCTCGGCTTCTTCGGGCCGTCTGCTTATCCCCTCACTTAGGGGCCCGTGTGGCCGATCTACGCGGTCACGGCTCTTCTCCGTCCTGGCCCCAATTTGGTGGAACAAACTCCCCACGGAGGTCACGACTGCAGAGTCACTCCCCATCTTCCGCCGCAGGCTGAAAACCCATCTCTTCAGGACACACTTTCTGGATCTTTCCTCGTAGCGCTAAGTCTATTAAGTCAGTCAAAAGTAGATTACATATTATAGATAGGTATATATTGTTCTGGATATTGTTGCATATTGTTTGCCAGCTTGTTGTACTTTTTCCCTTACACTTTTGCCTGAATTATTGTGCTTCTACCTGAGCACTAGTTCAATTGGAGACTTGTTAGAAATTAAATGCACTTTTGACTTCTGGTGACATTCTCTTACCTTCTTTTGTTGAAACACACTATTGTATAAACAATTTGGATAAAAGCGTCTGCTAAATGACTGTAATGTAATGTAATGATCAGGATGCAAAGGCGTTTGTTCCCCTTCAATCCGAGGCTCGACTTTCGGCTGAATTCTACTTTCATGCAGCTGGCCAGGGAATATCTGGTGTTTAGCATTCAAACAAGTCTTAACTTAGGCAGGACGTAGAGCGCTTAGTAAGGCGCAGTCTATGTGCGCTTAGAAAAAAAGTAGTAGCTTAGTTTAAAGAGTCAATTTCAGGTCAGAGTTTTAGGAAATTTGTCAAGGTCACCTGCCGTGCTCGCAAGTGCGGTGTTGCTGTCCCCTTCCCCTTAACCACTTCTGCCAAGTAGTTAGTTGATCATCTTTCCATTAGGGCACTTATCAACTGTTCCATGTGCCCTTTGGAGACGTCTAATTGCCTTAGTGGAGAGATCACATGGGGGGCAGTGTTGTTCAACTTCAGCCTCCTCCACACAGGCCACTCCACCGCAAGCATCATGAAAATACACTTCAAAGCACAAAATAAATCATTTAAATAAACGGTTTCCCTTTTCTATTTTACATATATATACTGTATATTTCCAAGAAAATTAACTCAGGGAGCGAAGCTTTCGCTTAAGTCTATTAAAAAAGTAATAAAGTCTTTTTTTGAGTGTGTGTCAACAGGACTTTCCTCCTGACAATCCCTCCCTACCTGTTTTACAGGACCGGCCACTCCGGACCCTACAGAGCCTGAGGTGGAGGGAGGTAAAAAGCAGGGTGGACAGAAGAAAAAGTAAGTTGCAGCCCAGCCCCCCTGCCTCTCCAAAACCATAAAAAGAGGCCACAGCCAGTAGGAAGTCACTCAGAGGGATCTCCAGCAAGACGCAGGCACAGACCACCAACTGCAACCATGGCAAGCTTCAGCTCCAGGACCTACTCTGGACCTACCAGCCGCACCACCATGTCCCAGAGCTTCAGATCTGGGTCTGGCAGCAGCATTGGCGGTGGCTTCGGCAGTGGCATGAGCATCCAAAGCGCCAGGTATGGCGGAGTTGGTAATTCAATGGCCGGTGGCAATTCATTTAGCAATGGTAGTGGATTCAGCAGTAGCAGTGGATACGGTAACAACTCCAGCAGTGGCTTCATCGCACCCATCACCGCTGTGACAGTCAACAAGAGCCTCCTGGCCCCCATGAGCCTGGACATCGACCCCACCATCCAGGCAGTCCGTACCCAGGAGAAGGAGCAGATAAAGACCTTGAACAACCGCTTTGCCTCCTTCATCGACAAGGTGAGTAAATCAGAAGGCCTCCAACAGGGCCTTCCCTTCCCTGTTGACAGTGCCTGCAGGCCACACTACCTGCAGGCGAAAGGTACTTAGTGTAAACTGGTGGTGCGCTTACAGGTCTGTATTTATATAAGCCGGTGTCAGCCACCCGAAGAGTCAAACCCACTCCAGCAGTGAAGTTCACTTAATGTGTCTTATGACAATAGGGTGGATTTATGATGTTGCAATTGAGAAAGCATGAGAAAACACAACATTTTGTGTTGATTCCCCAGTTCTATATTTCTGTGTATTATTGTAAATGTTTTGAGAGAATGTGAACTTACCTTTGGCGTGTCTCTGCAGGTGCGCTTCCTGGAGCAGCAGAACAAGATGCTGGAGACCAAGTGGAAGCTGCTGCAGGAACAGACCACCGCCCGCTCCAACATCGACGCCATGTTCGAGGCCTACATCTCCAACCTGCGCAGACAGCTGAACGGCCTGGGCAACGAGAAGGTCAAGCTGGAGGGAGAGCAGAAGAACATGCAAGGCCTGGTGGAGGACTTCAAGAAGAAGTCAGTTGTTTGAGCAGAACAATTACAGCAAGATCTTACAATACTTCAAATGTATTGTGACCATGGAAAAGATATCCGTTATTTAAATTGTTTGTTTGTCCCTGTATAGGTATGAAGATGAAATCAACAAGCGTGCCGCGGCTGAGACCGAGTTTGTGCTGTTGAAGAAGGTAGGGATGAGGAACTGAGGAAGCTTGATAAGGCGTACATTCAAGTGATTCAATTGACTTGACGTTTGAAGTGATTTGCTTCCCAGGATGTGGACAGTGCCTACATGAACAAGGTGAAGCTGGAGGCTAAGGTTGATGCACGTCAGGATGAGATCAACATCCTCAGAGCCATCTACGAGACTGTACGTTAATTCTCAATGTGTTATTTCAAAGGACATACCACACAATAATGATTTAACACTAGGTAATGGACAGACTTGAACAACTATTATAATGTTTGGATTTTCTCAGGAGCTCCTTGAGTTGCAGAGCCAGATCAAGGACACCTCAGTCGTTGTGGAGATGGACAACAGCCGGAAACTGGACATGGACTCCATTGTCGCTGAAGTGAAAGCTCAGTATGAAGAGATTTCCGCCAAGAGCAGAAGAGAGGCTGAGACCTGGTACAAACAGAAGGTGAGAAAACCCAAACAAACTTATGTTGGTCTGGTCAGCGTGATAATACATCTGGCGGCACTGGTCTTTTTTTCTTTTAGTATTGAACCAATATATTTAGTTTTTCTTCTTTTAGTATGAGGAGATGTCGTCCTCTGCTGAACAGTACGGGCAGGACCTTCGCTCAACAAAGTCTGAGATCGCAGAACTGAACCGCATGATCTCCCGTCTTCAGAATGAAATTGAGTCCGTCAAGGGACAGGTAAATTAGTACCTCCGCTCTGTCTGTATATTTACTACAGATGCTCAATACGAGTCGGTGACATCTATAAAATACTGGTCTAAATAAATGCTGGTTCATTAAAAAACACACCACACTTCATTCACCACAGAGGATTAGCCTGGAAGCACAGATCGCAGAGGCTGAGGAGCGCGGTAAGCTGGCGGTGAAAGACGCCAAGCTCCGCATCAGAGACTTGGAGGATGCCCTCCAGAGAGCCAAGCAGGACATGGCCCGCCAGGTGCGCGAGTACCAGGAGCTGATGAACGTCAAGCTGGCCCTGGACATTGAGATCGCCACCTACAGGAAACTGCTGGAAGGAGAGGAGGACAGGTACAGTAAACCTGAGATTATAGTAAACCAGAAAACCAATAAACAAAATGAATCTAAACAAAATATTATACATTTGGCGGGTTTGATATTTCTGAACTGTGAATCTAATCTTGTTTATGAAACATTCACCAGGCTGACAAGTGGTGGTGCCACTGCCACAATCCATGTGCAGCAGAGCAGTGGAGGTGGTGGTAAGTGCTCGTACTCAACAATACTATGTTAATCATTAGCTAATTCCATAGACTTGAGATCTCCATTGAACTGCCAGATGAATTCTGAACCTTTTTGTTCTGTGCGTGTGCTCCACAGGCTACAGCTCTGGCAGCTCTGGCAGCTTCGGCTATGGTGGCGGCAGCTCCAGCGGATATGGCAGTGGTGGTTACAGCAGCGGCGGTGGATTCGGTGGCGGCACCGTCATCACTAAGTCCACCACTTCAACTGTAAGCAGCAGTCAGAGGCAATATTAAAAAAAAGACCAGATCCTCCACCCGATTGAAGTTTGACCATAGACACATCCATCTGTGGTGCTATTCAATATAACAATAGGCATTTCCAAAGTTCACTAGTGATCCGATATGAACCAAAATGCTGCTTCACATTAGAAACAAAGTTGAGAAATGTAATGTTACACACTGCCGTGAGTTTGGCTTCTAGGATCAGTAGTCACTCTCTTTAATTGGACTGTGCATTATCCATAATCCAGAAAATAAAAACACACACACACAGGCTTGATAACTCAGGAAGGCCGACTGTTTACTTTCTGCACTGACATTTGAATCCCATTAACAAAGCAAACCAAAACAAGATCAGACCAGGTTTATTTCAACTGCTTTTGAAATGTTAAATGAAATAAATCTGAACTAAAATCATTGTGTTTTGCTGTTTTTGTGTCTTCGATAATACGATTAGGCTACTATTGGCCAATAGAGATTGCATTCAATCTAGACGTTAATATGAGGTGATGAAAATATCAATTAAATTAATAGTCATTCAAATGGTGCATGTGTTTATCATTTGGTTGCAAAATTACATTTGGAAAAAGGATTGTTAGATTGTTAAGTTCTGATTGCAGAGTTAAATTTAGACACAGATGTGAGATGCCTTGCTCCAAGTGTTACATCTTTTTGGGGCTTGTGTGTAGAGCAGTGGTGAAGCGTCAGGGCCTTCAAGGTATTCAGAGAAGACCATGGAACTCTCAGAGGAAACAAATTTTTTTTCGAATTAATTGTATTAATAAAATGTAATCCAATTTTATGCAATTTAATACAATTTAAATAAAATGTATAAATGAGAATCATATCTGTGTTGTTGATCTGTTATATTACAGTGTTACGTTGATTTGTTTGTCTTTCTCGGTCCATGCACATTTGAGTGGTTTTGTGTTAGAAAAACAATGCAACCAATCAGATATTTTTCTGGGTTGCTGGGAAGAATATCCTTCAACCAAAGTACTCCCGCATGCTTTGGCCCTGAGACTGAATGAGAGCGTACGTTTGGATTGACAATTTGATCAACCAAACATATAGTGATTTGTAGCCAATGGGCGTATTCTTTCCGATTTCCCCACAGGTCCATGGTACGCTAGAAGGTATACTGGCTCGAGACCGAGACAGAGGATCTAGCGTAGTGCTACGTTGTTTTTTTTCTACGTAGGTTTTTTTACGTCAAAATGGCAACGGGTGAAGATGATGTTTTTGCGGAATTGTTGTTAGTACCCTTTTCAAGATGACCATTCAGTTAATATATGGACATTATAAAAAAGTTGTAACGATCCCCGTCACCACTGCATTTGTGGAAAGGACATTTTAATATTATAAAACATATGGAGGAACAGAACAGGACGAACAGAACAGAACGGCTCAACGACGCGACTACACCAGACCGCTACCCAGTCCCGCACAAGGAAGGTGATTTTTTTCCAAGGCGGACCTCGTCCGCGGATACCATCAGGTGCCTGTCCATCTGCTGGATGTCCCTAAAACAGATGTCCCTAAAATCACGACTTTTGGTTTGTTTGAGTTCATGCGCATGCCATTTGGACTAAAGAACGCTGCGCAGAGATTCCAGCGGCTCATGGACTGTGCTGCGGGACCTGCCTTTTATTTTTATTTACTTTGACAACATCCTTATCGCCAGCACATCCAAGGCAGAGCCCCAGGCCCACCTCCGGACTCTCTTTGAGTGGCTTAGTCAGCATGGATCAATTGTGATCCCGGCCAATTCGGTCTGACCACCATCGATTTTCTGGGCCATCACCGAAAAGGGGGCGGTGCCGCTCCCAACGAAAGTGGACGCAATAACTGCTTTCCCGCGCCCACTCACGGTCAGGTCCCTGCAAGAGTTCCTCGGGATGGTGTACTTTTACCACCGTTTCATCCCCGGTGCTGCACGACTTATGCGGCCTCTATACAAGGCCCTGAAGGGTAAGACCCCCAAGAGCTTGGTGGACTGGTCTTCGGAGAGAAACGGTTTGTTGTGATGCTAAAACGACCTTGGCTAAGGCAACGATTCTGGCGCACCCATCCCCCATCACCTCTGACGCATCGGACTATGCCGTCGGCGCGGTATTTGAGCAGTGGGTGGGCGGAGCTTGGCAGCCGCTCGCATTCTTCAGCCACCAGCTGCGCCCTAACGAGCGGAAGTACAGCACGTTCGACAGGGAGCTCCTTGCCCTATACCTCGCTGTTCGCCACTTCCGTTCCCTGCTTGAGGGTCGGTAGTTCACGGCGTTTGTGGACCACAAACCTCTGACATTCACCATGGCCAAAGTGGCTGAACCGTGGTCCGCCCGCCAGCAGAGGCATCTCGCCTATGTCTCTGAGTTCACCACGGACATTCAGCATGTAGCTGGCAAGGCCAATCTTGTCGCCGACTGCTTGTCCCGGGCCATCGTGGGGGCCGTCCGTTTTGGGCTCGACTACAGCCCGCATCATCCCTGACGGCTGGTGGCGGCTTGTCTTCGATGCTGTCCATGGCTTTTCTCACCCGGGTAAGAAGGCGTCGCAGAGGTTGGTGGCTGCAAGATTTGTCTGGCACGGCCTTAAAAATGATGTGAGAGACTGGGCTGATACTTGTGTGGTATGTGAGCGAGCTAAGGTGCACCACCATGTCAAGGCGCCCCTAGAACATTTCCCAGTGCCGGAAAGGAGGTTTGACCACGTGCATGTGGTCCTGGTGGGCCCACTACCACCCTCCCAGGGTTTCACTTACCTCCTGATGATGGTTGACAGGACCACACGCTGGCCTGAGGCGGTCCCGCTAGCATCGGCGACATCCGCCGAGGTGGTGTTTCATTGCAACGTGAGTTGCCCGGTTCGGGGCCCGGTTCGGCGCCCGGTTCGGCGCCCGGTTCGGCGAACCGGCGCCCCTTCTGACCTCTCCTCAGACCGAGGCTCACAGTTCACGTCTGAGCTCTGGAATGCGGTCGCTCAGGGCCTGGGGGGCGCTCCATCGGACTACTGCTTACCACCCACAGGCCAACGGGCTATGCGAACATTTCCATCACTCCATGAAGGCCGCGCTTTGAGCCAGTCTCAAGGACAGCGGCTGGGTTTACAGGCTCCCGTGGGTCATGCTGGGCCTGAGGTCCGCCCCTAAGGAGGACCTCCAGTCCTCGTCGGCAGAGTTGGTTTACGGCCATCCCTTACGGCTCCCGGGGGAGTTTGTCCCCAACATCACGGCACCGTGGTCCGAGCTCCTGGACATCGGCAGGGTTTTCACCCCTGTCCCCACCTCGCAACATGGTCTTCCACGGTCCCACGTTCCGGTGAGTCTGGGGTCTTTTTAATGCATAGTTATAAGCCATGTTGACATAATTAAAATCAATGCATCAGGCTTATTGTCCGATGACTGACCCTGGTGTGTGGCAGGATAACCATTATTCTGAGGCCCGGGTCTATCTATGTCGATGACCTGGACGCTCCCTGTGGAGCAAACACTGACTTAAAGGTGGAATTTGGGTGAAACGTGGATGTAAGGTGACGGCAAGAATTGGTTTCTTCATTAATCATGTTTGCGGACCCCTTGCAGTACCTCCGCAGACCCGCTAGGGGTCGCGGACCCCTGGTTGAAGACCACTGACTTAATACATAAAAATGTTTTCCATAGCACTTTTAAGTTGACTCTACACTGGAGTATTGTAACAAAGTTCTCGTAAAGGTAATAAGGTAGCTGTGATTGACAGAATTAGGTAATTAGGAAGAGATTCAATAGATTTTAACTGATTTGTATTGTTTGAATTCTTATTGATTTCTTGCATTGCAGCAAGAGGAACATCGAAATAAGCTCAAACAAGCCATCTTCAACCGCTTATCCAGAAACGGGTGGGGGCGGTAGCAGCTCAAGCTGGAGACCCCAAACTTCCTTTTCCCTGGCCATATCAACCAGCTTTGACTGGGGGAATCCAGGTGTTCCAAGGCCAGCGTGGAGATGTAATCACCCTATCTGGACCTTGGTCTGCCCCGTGGTCTCCTTCCAGCTGGACATACCTGGAACACCTCCCTGGGAGGCCAAAAGGAAGCATCAATACTAGATGCCCGAACCACCTCAAATGCCTCCTTTCTATGCAAAGAAGCAGCGGCCCTACCCTATCCCTTAGGGAGATGTCAGCCACCCTCCTGAGGAAACCTATTTTGGCCGTTTGTATCCGCAATCCCGTGCTTTCGGTCAGTGCCCATAGTGCATGACGATAGGTGAGGGTAGGATCAAACACTGTCCTGGCTCAAGTATCTTTTGGTCACAAAGGTGCTGTAAAGCGCACCCAAAACCGCTCCTGCTGCCCCCTTTCTCCAGTCTATCCCCTCACTCAAGAACAAGGCCCCCAAGATACTTGAAGTCCTTCACTTGGGGTAAGGAATAAATCCCCAATTGAAGTGGGCAATACACCGGTTTCCCGCTAATGGCCCTGTCACACCTTGATGATTTAGCCAGCAACGCTGGCATGCGCTAAACTATCAATGTTTTAAAAATGTTTATACATAACGTTTCGATAACTTATACCAACGAATGCTTAGCGTGTTGCCGGCGTTCACAACTTATGCCCAGCGATAGTCTAACTTATGCATAGCGCGCGACTATCACGTGTCGTAGCCTATAAAAAGGCTGCAGCGCGACGATTCAAATAACCACACTAGACATCGCAGTATCAACATCACTTTTTCAATATCACCGTCATGCCGAAGAAAACTTGTTTTCTTGAAGTGAAGCGAAGAATGCTGCTTGAAACTCGAAGAATGCTGCTAAGAAGTCTCCTGGCCGTGGGCGTGGGTGCTAGACATTATCTCAACGTATTTCAACTTATGAGTAACTTACAAGTAATGTGTGTCAACGATCGCATAACTTACCTACAACTTATGGCCCGCGAATGCCAGTGTATGAGCCATACGCTGGAATACCCGTACCTTGCCGTACTACGACGTATACCAGCGTGCTTCAGCGTGCTCTTAACTTATACAAAACTTATCCATAACTTATTCGATGTATGCCATGTTTTAGAGACAGTTTGATACGTCGGCATACGCTGGCTAAATCGTCAAGCTGTGACAGGGCCATAAGATCCATGGCATCAAATTTATAGATTTGATCCTTATCCAAGGCGCTTCACACACAGCTGCAAACAGATCCAGTCAGTGCTGAAGGTCACAGATCGATGATACCATCAGGACCATATAATCTGCAAACATCCCTCAACACTGCCTCACTGGTAAAGAAGGCTCACCAGCATCTCTTCTTCCTGAGGAGACTGAGGAAAGCCCACCTGTCCCCTCACATTCTGGTGAACTTTTAACGGTGTGCCATTGAAAGTATCCTCACCAACTGCATCACAGTGTGGTACGGCAACTGCACTGTTTCCGACCGGAAAGCGCTGCAGAGGGGGGTGAAAACCGCAGAAAACCCCTCCCTGCAATAAAATCTACCCACCACAAACGATGTCTGAGGAAGGCACAAACAAACAAAACAATTGTCAAAGACACCTCTCACCACAACCATCGACTGTTTGCCCTCCTCCCCTCCGGGAGGCGCTATAGAAACCTTTGTTCCAAGTCAAGCAGGCTTAGGAACAGCTTCTTCCCCTCAGCTGTCATCTCTCTGAACTCTGTACCACGATGACAGCCCCCCCACCACCTCCTCTGCTGCCTAACATACGAACTCTGAACACTGCTGACAATACCCTTTGACCATCAGTGTCTTCAACGGCCTTGCACTGTATCATAACTTCCTACCTCTACCTATAGTTGAAATATTTATAGTTGACATATTTATTGTTTACATACCTGTATGATAGTCATGTACATTTTTACTGTACTTACCATATATATATATATATATATTAATCATCAACTTCTGATATAACTACACATCCCTGCTTACTACCTGCTGTATATACATTAATATATATGTATATTTTGATACAACTGCATACCCCTGCTAACTACCTGTTGATACTTGTATACTTACCTTGCATATATATATAAACCTATAATTCTTCACATATCTCATATATACTCTATAAGTTATTTTATACCTGTTTTTAGTAGTAGGGTCTTTTTTACTGCAACATTTGCACTCTGGTTAGATGCCAAATTCCATACTGCAACCCCTCCCCTCCATGACTACGCCTTGAAATTCTCGCCATGAATATCACAAACAGGAAAGTTGACAAAGCACAGCCATCGCTGAGCCCAACACCCACTGAAAACAGGTCTGACTTACTACCGAGGATTCCGACACAGCTCTCGCTTTGGGAATACAGAGTTTTGATTTTGATTGCCCTCAGTACTGACCCCCGCAGCCCATACATCCACAGCACCCTCGAAGTATCTCCTGTCACCAAATCCACATGTTGGCATTCTCCCAGGCCCACTCTAGGTTCTTTGCGAGTGAAAAAATGGTGCGTCGTTCCATGATTAGATTAGATTAAAATGTATTGTCATTGCACAGCACAAGTACAGTACAGCGAAAAATAATTAAGCATCTAACCAGAGAGAAAATGTTGCAGTAAAATGCATGGTAATATATGCTGGTCAAGGCCTACATCCCAACCCGTCCACTTCGCTCGGCTTCTTCGGGCCGTCTGCTTATCCCCTCACTTAGGGGCCCGTGTGGCCGATCTACGCGGTCACGGCTCTTCTCCGTCCTGGCCCCAATTTGGTGGAACAAACTCCCCACGAAGGTCACGACTGCAGAGTCACTCCCCATCTTCCGCCGCAGGCTGAAAACCCATCTCTTCAGGACACACTTTCCGGATCTTTCCTCGTAGCGCTAAGTCAATTAAGTCAGTCAAAAGTAGATTACATATTATAGATAGGTATATATTGTTCTGGATATTGTTGCATATTGTTTGCCAGCTTGTTGTTCTTTGTTGTCCCCGCGGTCTTCAAGATGTCCACCATCGTGCCTGTCCCTAAACAACCCAAGGTAACATGCCTGAATGACTATAGACCTGTAGCCCTCACCTCGATCGTTAGCAAATGCTTCGAGAGGTTGGTCAAGGACTTTCTTTGCTCCGTGTTACCTGCCACGCTGGTCCCATGGCAATTTGCATATTGTCAAAATAGATCCACGGATGACTCAATTGCCATGGCCCTCCACACTGCCCTTTCCCACCTGGAGGGAAAGAACTGTTATGTGCGAATGCTGTTTGTGGACTACAGCTCAGCGTTCAACACAATAGTTCCTGCCAAGCTCGACACCAAGCTGAGAGGTCTAGGCGTACCCCCATCCACGTGCAGCTGGATACTGGACCTCCTGTCGGACTGCCGCCAGGTGGTGAGGATGGGCAGCACCACATCAGAGCCACTGACCCTCAACACGGGAGCCCGCCAGGGATGCGTGCTGAGCCCTCTCCTCTACTCCCTCTACACCCACGACTGCATGGCTATGCACAGCTCCAACGTCATCGTCAAGTTTGCTGACGACACGACAGTGATGGGCCTGATCGCCGGCGACGACGAGACAGCCTACAGGGAGGAGGTCGGATCGCTGGAGCAGTGGTGCCAAGAGAACAGCCTCGCCCTCAATGTCAAGAAGACCAAGGAGCTGATCGTGGACTTCAGGAAGCAGAGGGGAGAGCACAGCCCTATCTCCATCGACGGCGTTGCAGTAGAGAGGGTCAGCAGCTTCAAGTTCCTCGGCGTGCACATCTCCGAGGACCTCACATGGTCCACGCACACCACACACGTGGTGAAAAGGGCCCAACAACGCCTGTATTTCCTCAGGCGTCTGAAGAAATTCAGCATGGGCCCCCGCATCCTGAGAACATTCTATAACGGCACCATCGAGAGTGTTCTTACAGCGGTATCACCGCCTGGTACGGGAACTGCACTACATTTGAGTGCAGAGCGCTTCAAAGGGTGGTGCGGGCCGCCCAGTATATCGTTGGAGGTGAGCTCCCCTCTCTCCTGGATATTTACAATCAGCGGTGCGTGGCCAAGGCCAAACGAATTATAAAAGACATTGCCCACCCCAGCCACGAACTGTACTCACTGTTGCTGTCAGGCAGGCGATACCGCAGTATCAAGTGCCGTACAAATAGGCTTAGAGATAGCTTCCACAGTCAGGCCATCAGGCTGCTGAACAAGGGCGTATAGCATATAACAATGTATATTTTATTACATTGATTTATATATACATATTGCTCTTTTCTGTGCTGATATTTTGCATTTTATAAATTGCATTTTTATTTTTAATTTTTAACTTTATTCTATTTTTATCCTATTTTTTTCTTATTTTTATAACTGCTGTCTGTCGTCGGGTATTGCACACAAGATTTTCACATCACTGCTTTATACTTGACTTGACTTGACTTTTTCCCTTACACTTTTGCCTGAATTATTGTACTTCTACCTGAGCACTGGTTCAGTTATTTGAGATGCATTTTTGACTTCTGGTGACGTTCTCTTACCTTCCTTTGTTGAAACACACTATTGTATAAACTATTTGGATAAAAGCGTCTGCTAAATGACTTTTAATGTAATGTAATGATCAGGATGCAAAGGCGTTTGTTCCCCTTCAATCCGAGGCTCGACTTTCGGCTGAATTCTACTTTCATGCAGCTGGCCAGGAAATATCTGGTGTTTAGCATTCAAACGAGTCTTAACTTAGGCAGGACGTAGAGCCCTTAGTAAGGCGCAGTAGCAAGTGCCAGTGGCACTGAAATTCCACCAACCAAAACTCAGTAGTTGCCTCTATCACCAGCAGGGTTGCAACACCAACACTCCCAGCAGCCTCAGCACCAGCCTCCCAGACAGCCTCCCAGCCATGGTCAGTCGGGCTGTATATATACCCGTCGGGGTCCAGTCGTAGCTCAAATCGTGATCACCCTCGATCATGATCGCGAAAGACATCGCAACCACAATCGTATCCTATCGTAACGGAGCGCATCGGTTCGTGATGAACGTATCGGAACGTATCTGCACGTACCAGATCGTCCCAATTCGGGGAACCCGATCGTGATGATCGTGTCAGATCGAGACCCAAACGTGGACTCGATCAAAACAATCCTATCGGAACGTATGTGATCGTATCTGAACGGGAGATCAGACCGTGACAGATCGTGACACCTGAAATTGACAAATCATGATCGTGATTGTGGAGATGGAACCTGCAGCCGGAACCTGGACATGGACTCCATTGTCGCTGAAGTGAAAGCTCAGTATGAAGAGATTGCCGCCAAGAGCAGAGGAGAGGCTGAGACCTGGTACAAACAGAAGGTGAGAAAACCCAAACAAACTTATGTTGGTCTGGTCAGCGTGATAATACATCTGGCGGCACTGGTCTTTTTTTCTTTTAGTATTGAACCAATATATTTTGTTTTTCTTCTTTTAGTATGAGGAGATGTCGTCCTCTGCTGGACAGTACGGGGAGGACCTTCGCTCAACAAAGTCTGAGATCGCAGAGCTGAAACGCATGATCTCCCGTCTTCAGAATGAAATTGAGTCCGTCAAGGGACAGGTAAATTAGTACCTCCGCTCTGTCTGTATATTTACTACAGATGCTCAATACGAGTCGGTGACATCTATAAAATACTGGTCTAAATAAATGCTGGTTCATTAAAAAACACACGACACTTCATTCACCACAGAGGATTAGCCTGGAAGCACAGATCGCAGAGGCTGAGGAGTGCGGTGAGCTGGCGGTGAAAGACGCCAAGCTCCGCATCAGAGACTTGGAGGATGCCCTCCAGAGAGCCAAGCAGGACATGGCCCGCCAGGTGCGCAAGTACCAGGAGCTGATGAACGTCAAGCTGGCCCTGGACATTGAGATCGCCACCTACAGGAAGCTGCTGGAAGGAGAGGAGGACAGGTACAGTAAACCTGAGATTATAGTAAACCAGAAAACCAATAAACAAAATGAATCTAAACAAAATATTATACATTTGGCGGGTTTGATATTTCTGAACTGTGAATCTAATCTTGTTTATGAAACATTCACCAGGCTGACAAGTGGTGGTGCCACTGCCACAATCCATGTGCAGCAGAGCAGTGGAGGTGGTGGTAAGTGCTCGTACTCAACAATACTATGTTAATCATTAGCTAATATAACTTAATTTCCATTGAACTGCCAGATGAATTCTGAACCTTTTTGTTCTGTGCGTGTGCTCCACAGGCTACAGCTCTGGCAGCTCTGGCAGCAGCTTCGGCTATGGTGGCGGCAGCTCCAGTGGATTTGGCAGCGCGGTGGTTACAGCAGCGGCGGTGGATACGGTGGCAGCACCATCACCAAATCCACCACTTCATCTGTAAGCAGGCAGAACCAATATTAAACAAAAAGACCAGATCCTCCACCGGATTGAAGTTTGACCAGAGACACATCCATCTGTGGTGCTATCCCATATACCAATACGCAGTTCCAATGAAAAGGGTCACTAGTGATCCGATATGAACCATTTCACATTAGAAACAAAGTTGATGATGTAATTGTTGATGTATAGTTGATGCTGTGAGTTTGGCTTCTAGGATCAGTAGTGACTCTCTTTAATTGGACTGCGCATTATCCATAATCCAGAAAATAAAAACACACACACACAGGCTTGATAACTCAGGAAGGCCGACTGTTTACTTTCTGCACTGACATTTGAATCCCATTAACAAAGCAAACCAAAACAAGATCAGACCAGGTTTATTTCAACTGCTTTTGAAATGTTAAATGAAATAAATCTGTGAACTAAAATCATTGCGTTTTGCTGTTTTTGTGTCTTCGATAATACGATTAGGCTACTACTGGCCAATAGAGATTGCATTCAATCTAGACATTAATATGAGGTGATGAAAATATCAATTCAATTAATAAATAGTAATTAAAATGGTGTTTATCATTTGGTTGCAAAATAACATTTGGATTGTTAAGTTCTGATTGCAGAGTTTAATTTTGACATAGAAGTGAGATGCCTCGCACCAGTGGCGGCCGGTGACATCCGAAGTAGGAGGGGCGCAGGGGTAAACATTTAAAAAAAAAAAAATCATATCTGCTGTGCAATACCGGATTTGCCCAGACGGTGGCGCCATTTCACCATGTAAACGACCGAGAGGGCTAATTAAAAATAAAAAACTATACATAATATAAACCTCACCGTTACTCATTCTACTCTGTATTGTATATATGTATATTGACTGAACATTCCTTTACTTACTGCTTAATTTCTTTTTTTACTTACTTTATTTTTACTGTATGTAGCACAATCAATCAGTATTCTGTATTTTGTTGTGACAAATAATAAACAAACTTGAAACTTATGGTGAAAGAACATTTATTATATGGTGCCTAGTAGAAAATAAACATAAGAAAAAAATATGGTCTTATATTAGAAAGACTACCCAGTGTGCCATCAAAAATAATACCTAAATATGGTCTTACATTCGATTGTGCAAAAGTAATTAGAACAAAATAGAAGATAATAAAATAGACCTGATACAAGTCCTGAGATAAAATGCAATACAATGTTAAGCTTACAAATGAAAAGGTACTGGGTCCTATGTACACTACACTACTATACAATATACAGTTTAATCTATGTACCTATGCTATACTACGACCGAATATATAGCCTTCCTCTGTCTGTTGCTGGTTGCTGAATGCTGATGTCAGGCTGATGAGGTCCAAACTCTTTCACTCTGAGTTTTTCTTGCAGTGTTCATCTTTCAAATGGTGTTGCTTTGAGGGATTTGACAGAATTCTCCATGGTAGCTAGTGTAATGGCTGTGTCCTGTACAGAACAAAAAAAGAACAAACTTGCAACATGAGGTCTCTCCCACACACACGGGTCTCAATCTCCTCTCCTCAGACAGCAAGACGCGAACTGACTCATTAACAAATGCTTCTGAATTTAACTAATTAAATAGAATACAAATGCTTAATACATTCGACCACAGCATATATTAGCAGACAAACACACGGAGGACCCTGTAGCTAGCATTGGGGAAGCACGTGTCCACGATAAACTTACAAAACCCCAATCCACACCGTTTACATACAAATGACACAAGCTGCATGTTTATACAGCAAGACCAACATTTCTTATCCCCTTTACTTTACGTTTACATCGTCCACAATAAAAATAAATGTAAAACTATAACCGGGACAACAAAAACGTACCTTTCCTCAGACAGCAAGACGCGAACTGAGAGCAGAGCAGTACAGGCTTTACAAATAAGGTTCAACTAGGCTATGAATTGCGCATGCGTGACTGGTTTTCTTTGCTCACGCATTCACGCATGCGCCACTCAATTTGCTCACGCATGCGCCACTCAATTTGAGTCGCGCATGTGTGACTGGTTTCTTTTTTCGGGCGCAATGAAATGCGCTCCCAGAGATCGTATTTAGGACCCTTGATAGGCTACATTTAATTGCTTGATCCATCTTCATTGGCCGCTTGCGCGCAGTGACGCGGAGATCCTGGGCGCACTGCCGTGCGCCCAGGTTTGGAGGTAGGTACCAGATTTCTATGAGAGTGACGTCAATGACAAACGAGGGGGGAGAATAGCACGCACAACAATGATTTATATTTGCTATATTAACGTTATTGTGCATTTTAAACACAAACATACATAAAATGAGTAATTATTATTCTTTTTTTTTTTTTTTTTTCCTCTCTCAAGCAGGTGGGGCGGCGCCCCTGCGCCCCTATGGACGAGCCGCCACTGCCTCGCACCAAGTGTTACGTCTTTTTGGGGCTTGTGTGTAGAGTATATTGAGCCATATTCTGAAATTTGTGTGTAAGCAACAGGTAGAAACTGTAAAAAAACCTCAAAAGAACAACAAAACCGATACCTTTCAAAAAATTCTGTGGATAATACACGGGTCTTTAACATTTTTCAGCCCAGGGACCCCTTGGTGGATTGAGAAACAGTGCAGGGACCCCTTATACATTTTTCAATAAAATGCTGTTGCAGTTTCTCAGACCTAAAGGCCTAATCATATATTTGTATTGCCTTATTAACTTTGTATATCCAGCTTTAATGCATAGTTATAAGCCATGTTGACATAATTAAAATCAATGCATCAGGCTTATTGTCCGATGACTGACCCTGGTGTGTGGCAGGATAACCATTATTCTGAGGCCCGGGTCTATCTATGTCGATGCCTGGACGCTCCCTGTGGAGCAAACACTGACTTAAAGGTGGAATTTGGGTGAAACGTGGATGTAAGGTGACGGCAAGAATTGGTTTCTTCATTAATCATGTTTTCGGACCCCTTGCAGTACCTCCGCAGACCCGCTGGGGGTCGCGGAACCCTGGTTGAAGACCACTGACTTAAAACATAAAAATATTTTCCATAGCACTTTTAAGTTTACTCTATACTGGAGTATTGTAACAAAGTTCTCGTAAAGGTAATAATTGACAGAATTTGGTAATTAGGAGGAGATTCAATAGATTTCAACTGAATTGTATTGCATTGCAGCAAGAGGAACATCGAAATAAGGTCAAACAATCCATCTTCAACCGCTTATCCAGAAACGGGTGGGGGCGGTAGCAGCTCAAGCTGGAGACCCCAAACTTCCTTTTGGTGGACGACTTCGGTCTTCGGCAGTAGGTCCTCAAGGATCTCGCCCCGATGTCGGTCTTCGGCAGTAGGTTCCCAACGGTCTCGCCCAGACGTCGGTCTTCGTCAAGATGGTTCTCGGTAAGGTACGCTATGGTCAAGCCCCGACGTCGGTCTTCAACAGCCTTAAGTAGGGTAAATCCCAGGTGTTCATTAGCCTCAGCCGGGCCGGCTGAGGCTCCTCACGGAGGACCTTTGCTCAACAAAGTCTGAGATCGCAGAGCTGAAACGCATGATCTCCCGTCTTCAGAATGAAATTGAGTCCGTCAAGGGACAGGTAAATTAGTACCTCCGCTCTGTCTGTATATATAAGATGGTTCTCGGTAAGGTACGCTATGGTCAAGCCCCGACGTCGGTCTTCAACAGCCTTAAGTAGGGTAAATCCCAGGTGTTCATTAGCCTCAGCCGGCCCGGCTGAGGCTCCTCCTACTCAGGAACCTGTGTCTCCAGCTCCCAATACGACCCGTCTCATCCCCCGCCCCAAGGACCCTCTCCGCGTTCCACCCTCTGGACCATCTCCCCGTGTACCTCGTATCCAATCCTACCCTATTGTTTTTGTGTTTATTGGATTTTTTCAGTAAAGCCATTATTCGTTGTTTTGTGTGTCATGTCTCTTCTTCTGGGTTCTCTAGCACATTTGGCTCGCCGGTCTCGTTGGGTCCTAACACAACTTATGCCCAGCGATAGTCTAACTTATGCATAGCGCGCAGCAGCGTATCGCCGACTTTCACGTGTCGTAGCCTATAAAAAGGCTGCAGCACGACGATTCAAATAACCACATCGCAGTATCAACATCACCGTCGCAGTATCTCCAGCTCCGACTACGTTGCGTCTTGTCCAACCCCCCCCCGCCCCAAGGACCCTCTCCACATTCCACCCTCTGGACAATCTCTCTGTGTACCTCGTAGCCTATCCAATCCTACCCTGTTGTTTTTGTGTTTATTGGATATTTTCAGTAAAGCCATTATCCGTTGTTTTGGGTGTCGTGTCTTTTCTTCTGGGTTCTCTGGCACATTTGGCTCGCCGGTCTCGTTGGGTCCTAACAGAATGGTCAAGCCTAAAATGAGCCAAGCCGGGAACCCAGAAGCAGGGAGCGGGACACCATCCGAGTTTCGCCAGGTAGTCGATTCACCTACTCCGTAACTACGCCGGCTCCCTGTGTCCCCAGCTCCTAGCTTCCAGGCTAGCTCCCCGTGTCTCTAGCTCCTAGTTTCCAGGATAGCTCCCCATGTCTCTAGCTCCTAGCTTCCAGGCTAACTCTTCTTGTCTCTAGCTCCCTTGCTCAGAGGCTAGCTCCGTGGCTACACCAGCATTACATTATTACATTACAGTCATTTAGCAGACGCTTTTATCCAAAGCGACTTACAATAGTGTGTTTCAACAAAGGAAGGTAAGAGAACATCTCGTCACCAGAAGTCAAAAGTGCATTTCATTTCTAACAAGTCTCCAATAACTGAACTAGTGCTCAGGTAGAAGTACAATAATTCAGGCAAAAGTGTAAGGGAAAAAGTACAATAAGTTGGCAAACAATATGCAACAATATCTAGAACAATATATACCTATCTATAATATGTAATCTACTTTTGACTGACTAAATTGACTTAGCGCTACGAGGAAAGATCCGGGAAGTGTGTCCTGAAGAGATGGGTTTTCAGCCTGCGGCGGAAGAGTGACTCTGCAGTCGTGACCTCCGTGGGGACTTTGTTCCACCAAATTGGGGCCAGGACGGAGATGAGCCGTGACCGCGTAGATCGGCCACATGGGCCCCTAAGTGAGGGGGCAAGCAGACGGCCCGAAGAAGCCGAGCGAAGTGGACGGGTTGGGATGTAGGCCTTGACCATTGCCTGGAGGTAGGATGGAGCAGTACCTTTTACTGCCTTGTAGGCTAGCACCAAGGTCTTTAACTGCGAGCAGCTACAGGTAGCCAGTGTAGAGTCCGAAGGAGGGTATATGTGTGGGAGTACTTGGGGCGGTTGAACACCAGGCAAGCTGCAGCTTTCTGAATGAGCTCCAGGGGCCTGATGGCAAATGCCGGGGCGCCAGCAAGGAAGGAGTTGCAGTAGTCCAGCCGGGAGATGACAAGAGCCTGGATGAGCACCTGCAAAGCCTTTTCAGTGAGAAAAGGCTGAATCCTCCTGATATTGTAGAGGAGGAATCTGCAGGAGCGATCACCGATGCGATGTTTGCCGAGAACGACAGTTGGTCATCCAGGGTCACACCCAGATTCCTTGCGGTCTGAGTAAGTGTCACCACAGCATCATCAATGGTGACAGCCAGGTCTCGTGCGGACAGCCCTTTGCCGGGAAGCACCTCGTGGTTCTGAGCCCATTGTTTCCCGGGCTGGATCCACCTCTGCTCCATGGCTATACCAGCACCTCGTGGTTCCGAGCCCATCATTTCCCGGGCCGGTTCCACATCTGCTCCGTGGCTACAACTGCCCTCGAGGACCCCACCAGCTCCTGGTGGTTCCGAGCCCATCATTTCCCGGGCTGGTTCCACCTCAGCTCTGTGGCTACACCTCCCCCTGAGGACCCCACCTGCTCCCGAGGACCCCCAACTGCTCCCGAGGAGGACCCCCACCTGCTCCCAAGGACCCCCAACCTGCTCCCGAGGAGGACACCATCTCTGACCCCTCTCTGCCGAAGACCGACATCGGGGGCGAGATCCTGAGAACCCGGGGCTCTCGGGCGGTCGTCCGGTGCCTCCCCTCAGGGGGGGGGGGATAACGTTGTGCCCCCACGCTCTAATCGATCCCAGGTGTTGCCCATCGTAATCTGGCCGGCTGAAGCTAATGAACACCTGGAATTTACCCTACTTAAGGCCAAGTCAAGTCAAGTCAAGTCAAGTTTATTGTCACTTCACAGTTTACAGTTTAGTATAAAGCAGTGATGTGAAATTCTTGTGTGCAATACCCGACGACAGACAGCAGTTATAAAATAAGATAAAATAAAAATAGATAAAAATAGATAAAAATAGAATAAAAAATAGAATAAAAAATAGAATAAGGAATATAAAATAAAAATAAAAAATGCAATTTATAAAATGCAAAAATCAGCACAGAAAAGAGCAATATATATATATAAATCAATGTAATAAAATATACATTGTTATATGTTATACGCCCTTGTTCAGCAGCCTGATGGCCTGACTGTGGAAGCTATCTCTAAGCCTATTTGTACGACACTTGATACTGCGGTATCGCCTGCCTGACGGTAATAGTGAGTAAAGTTCGTGGCTGGGGTGGGCAATGTCTTTTATAATTCTTTTGGCCTTGGCCACGCACCGCTGGTTGTAAATGTCCAGGAGGGAGGGGAGCTCACCTCCAACGATATACTGGGCCGTCCGCACCACCCTTTGAAGCGCTCTGCGCTCGAGTGCCGTGCAGTTCCCGTACCAGGCGGTGATACACCCTGTCAGAACACTCTCGATGGTGCCGTTGTAGAATGTTCTCAGGATGCGGGGGCCCATGCTGAATTTCTTCAGACGCCTGAGAAAATACAGGCGTTGTTGGGCCCTTTTCACCACGTGTGTGGTGTGCGTGGACCATGTGAGGTCCTCGGAGATGTGCACGCCGAGGAACTTGAAGCTGCTGACCCTCTCTACTGCAACGCCGTCGATGGAGATAGGGCTGTGCTCTCCCCTCTGCCTCCTGAAGTCCACGATCAGCTCCTTGGTCTTCTTGACGTTGAGGGCGAGGCTGTTCTCCTGGCACCACTGCTCCAGCGATCCGACCTCCTCCCTGTAGGCTGTCTCGTCGTCGCCGGCGATCAGGCCCATCACTGTCGTGTCGTCAGCAAACTTGACGATGACGTTGGAGCTGTGCATAGCCATGCAGTCGTGGGTGTAGAGGGAGTAGAGGAGAGGGCTCAGCACGCATCCCTGGGGGGCTCCCGTGTTGAGGGTCAGTGGCTCTGATGTGGTGCTGCCCATCCTCACCACCTGGCGGCGGTCCGACAGGAGGTTCAGTATCCAGCTGCACATGGATGGGGGTACGCCTAGACCTCTCAGCTTGGTGTCGAGCTTGGCAGGAACTATTGTGTTGAATGCTGAGCTGTAGTCCACAAACAGCATTCGCACATAACAGTTCTTCCCCTCCAGGTGGGAAAGGGCAGTGTGGAGGGCCATGGCAATTGCGTCGTCCGTGGATCTATTTTGACGATATGCAAATTGCCATGGGTCCAGCGTGGTAGGTAACACGGAGCAAATAAAGTCCTTGACCAACCTCTCGAAGCATTTGCTAACGATCGAGGTGAGGGCCACAGGTCTGTAGTCATTCAGGCATGTTACCTTGGTTTGTTTAGGGACAGGCACGATGGTGGATATCTTGAAGACCGCGGGGACAACAGCCTGGGACAGGGAGAGGTTGAAGATGTCTGCAAAGACTCCTGCCAACTGGTCTGCGCATGCTCTGAGGACGCGGCCCGGGATGTCGTCGGGGCCTGCCGCCTTACGGATGTTCAGCCGCTTAAAGGTGCGGCGCACATCCGCCTCCGAGATGCGCAGCTGGCTGGTCTCCCCAGTCGGTGCTGGCTTCAGCGGGCTGCCGTTTACGTCGAACCGAGCAAAAAATGTGTTTAGCTCTCCTGGGAGGGAGGTAGAGGAGTTCTCTACACAACTGGTTCTCCCTCTGAAGTTCGTTATCTTCTGCAGCCCCTGCCACATACCCCTCGCATCGTGTTTCTTGAATTTATCTTCCACTCTGTCCTTATACTCCCGCTTGGCAGTGACGATGGTCTTACGGAGGTCGTAACGGGCTCTCGTATATTCCTCCGTATTCCCGGAACCAAAGGCGGCGTTACGCGCATGTAGGGCAGCGCGAACATCGCCGTTAATCCACGGTTTCTGGTTGGGATATATCCGAACCGACTTGGTCGGAACAACGTCATCTATGCACTTCTTGATGAACCCGGTGACCGACGACGCGTACTCGTTGATGTTATTGTCCGAGGCAACGCGGAACATGTGCCAGTCAGCGTGATCAAAACAATCCTGCAGCGTAGAATCTGATTGGTCCGACCAGCATTGGACCTCCCTCACAGCGATCGGTTGCTGCTTCAGTCTCTGCCTATAGGCGGGGAGTAGCTGGATAGAGCGGTGATCTGATTTGCCGAACGGTGGGCGGAGGAGGGCCTTGTAGCCATCACGGAAGGGAGTGTAGCAGTGGTCGAGGATCCGCTCGCCCCGTGTGTTGCTCTTTATGTGTTGGTAGAACTTCGGGAGAACCTTCTTCAGGTTCGCCTTGTTGAAGTCCCCCGCTACGATGAGAGCAGCCTCGGGGTGGGCCGACTCCTGTTCGCTGATAGCCCCGTACAGTTCCTTCAGCGCTGTGTCCGTGTTGGCTTGTGGGGGAATGTAAACAGCGGTCACGGTTACCGCTGTAAACTCCCGAGGTAGCCAGTATGGACGGCACATAAGCATCAGGTACTCCAGGTCCGGGGAACAGAAAGACTTGAGGGGATGTACATGACTTTGGTTGCACCAAGATCTGTTTATCATGAGACATACCCCCCCTCCGCGATCTTTACCGGAGAGAGCCTTTGTTCTGTCCGCCCGGTGTACGGAAAATCCCGTCGGCTCGATAGCTGCGTCGGTAACCCCCTCCGACATCCATGTCTCCGTAAGGCAGATAATACAATTGTCCCTAGTTTCCCGGTGGAATTGAATACGAGCCTGTAGTTCGCTTAACTTATTGTCCAGAGACTGTACATTAGCCAGTAGAATGGTGGGTAGTGGGGGGCGATCGGATCGACATCTCAGCCTGACTAGCACGCCGGCTCGCTTCCCTCGCTTCCTCCGGCGACGCTTGCGCGTAATCGTGCCCAAAATGGACGGAGATAATCCAGCTGTGACTTCGGGCGGGACGTCCGAGTCGAAAGAATGAAAAAACTCCGGTAGGCGGCGAGCAACTGTCGATCTGATCTCCCAAAGTGTGCAAAAGTTATAAGTGAACTTGCTGCTAACATCCTGAACTAAAAAAGTTGCAATAAAAAGAATAAATAACAAAAAACTGCGTCGTCGTGCGGGAGCTCGCGACACGGCAGCCATCTCGTACGGCGCCATACTCCATACTCCATCTCCATCAGGCTCCATCAGGCTGTCGAAGACTGACGTCGGGGCTTGACCATTGCATACCTTACCGAGAACCATCTTGACGAAGACCGACGTCGGGGCGAGACTGTTGGGAACCTACTGCCGAAGACCGACGTCAGGGGTGAGATCCTTGAGGACCTACTGCCGAAGACCGAAGTCGGGGGCGAGTTCACTGAGAAACTTGTGGCGTCCTCATACTCAGGAACCTCGTCCAACCCCCCCCCCCCCACCCCAAGGACCCTCTCCGCATTCCACCCTCTGGACCATCTCCCCGTGTACCTCGTAACCTATCCAATCCTACCCTGTTGTTTTTGTGTTTATTGGATTTTTTCAGTAAAGCCCCTATCCGTTGTTTTGGGTGTCGTGTCTCTTCTTCTGGGTTCTCTGGCACATTTGGCCGGTCTCATTGGGTCCTAACACAACTTATGCCCAGCGATAGTCTAACTTATGCATAGCGCGTGGCAGCGTATCGCCGACTATGACGTGTCATAGCCTATAAAGAGGCTGCAGCACGACGATGCAAATAACCACACTAGACATCGCAGTATCAACATCACCGTCGCAGTATCAACATCACTGTATCAATATCACCGTCATGCCGAAGAAAACTTTGAAGAATGCTGCCAAGAAATCTCCTGGCCATGGGCGTGGGCGCTAGACATTATCTCGACGTATTTCAACTTATGAGTAACTTACAATTAACGTGTGCCAACGATCGCATAACTTACCTACAACTTATGGCCCGCAAATACCAGTATATGAGCCATACGCTGGAATACCCGTACCTCGCCGTACTACGACGTATACCAGCGTGCTTCAGCGTGCTCTTAACTTATACAAAACATACCCATAACTTATTCGACTTATGCCATGTTTTAGAGAAATTTTGAAACGTCAGCATACGCTGACTAAATCGTCAAGCTGTGACAGGGCCATAAGATCCATGGCATCAAATTTATAGATTTGATCCTTATCCAAGGCACTTCACGCACAGCTGCAAACAGATCTAGTCAGTGCTGAAGGTCACAGATCGATGATACCATCAGGACCATATAATCTGCAAACATCCCTCAACACTGCCTCGCTGGTAAAGAAGGCTCACCAGCATCTCTTCTTCCTGAGGAGAACCCACCTCAAAGTCCCCTCACATTCTGGTGAACTTTTAACGGTGTGCCATTGAAAGTATCCTCACCAACTGCATCACAGTGTGGTACGGCAACTGCACTGTTTCCGACCGGAAGGCGCTGCAGAGTGGTGAAAACCGCCCAACGCATCGTTGGATTACCCCTCCCTGCAATAAAAACTACCCACCACAAACGGTGTCTGAGAAAGGCACAAACAATTGTCAAAGACACCTCTCACCCCAACCATCGACTGTTTGCCCTCCTTCCCTCCGGGAGGTGCTACAGAAACTTTTGTTCCAAGTCAAGCAGGCTTAGGAACAGCTTCTTCCCCTCAGCTGTCATCTCTCTGAACTCTGTACCACAATGACAGCCCCCCCACCACCTCCTCTGCTGCCTAACATACGAACTCTGAACCCTGCTTACAATACCCTTTCACCATCAGTGTCTTCAACGGCCTTGCACTGTATCATAACTTCCTACCTCTACCTATAGTTTAAATATTTATAGTTTACATATTTATTGTTTACATACCTGTATGATAGTCATGTACATTTTTACTGTACTTACCATATATATCAGTGGCAGCTGGTGGTTGTGAGAGTAGGGGAGGAAGGAATGTTGATAGTGTATTAGTGGGTCATTTTAGCATGTAAGCTGAAAATAATGTAAACCAATTGTGATCTGAGGAGGAAGAAGCATTGTTTTGATGAAAAATTTATATTTAGCGATTTAATTTATGATGAAAATCGGAAAATCGGAAATATAAGTTTCATGCACAGTGGCTTGTGCTCGAACAAACCGGAAAAAAACAGAATTTAAATTGAGTGAAATTTGAGGGAGAATCGTTTTTTGTGTAAATTATATTTACCTGTATTTAATTAAACTATCATAAAGTAAAACCAGTAATGCACGTAAATAATGTCAATTGTCTAATCGCCAAAGAAACACCTCCTTGTTACGGTCAGCCACGCTTTGTTTACGTTTGGTGTCATCCACCTGAACGCTTTGAGGAGGAACTCAAGTTTACAATCTAAAATAAATTAAAAGTGAATGACTCACAAGTTTTCTGGAACGTGGAATTATTATGAATGACACAAGATAGATCCTTGCATGATGATGACCCGCCCCCCAACACTCTGGGTCCCTGCGCCTCTGGCTAGACCCGCCCTAAAGGAGGAAAGGGGAGGATCGTCCTCCCTTAGCGCCGTACACACTCATGTTAAACCAGGACTCGCCGGCCGCCAGGTTTCTGGAGTTTATAATGGACTTCAAATGTGAGTTTACGGAGGACGTTTTCCGTTTCTTCAACGTGATTAAAAAAAAGTGCTGTTGGTGCTATTTTGACACACATATTTGTGTGACTTTGAAGCGTTAGAAAAAAGCATTTGTATCCGTATTTTCACAGATTAATCTGTTAAATTTATGTGGATTTTTGTTCTCTGAAATGTTAGGGAGGATGGCCCTCCCTTTCCTCAATGGAAGAGCCTCCACTGATATATATATATATATATTAATCGTCAACTGCTGATATAACTACACATCTCTGCTTACTACCTGCTGTATATACATTAATATATATGTATATTTTGATACAGCTGCATACCCCTGCTCACTACCTGATACTTGTATACTTACCTTACATATATATATTTTTATGTTTGCGTACCCCAGTGTTATGCTATTGTCTGCTTCAACTAATGTACACCTTGTAAGTCGCTTTGGATAAAAGCGTCTGCCAAATGCCCTAAATGTAAATATAAACCTATAATTCTTCACATATCTCACATATATTCTATAAGTTATTTTATACCTGTTTTTAGTAGTAGGGCCAAATTCCATACTGCAACCCCTCCCCTCCATGACTATGCCTTGAAATTCATGAATTCATGAATATCACAAACAGGAAAGTTGACAAAGCACAGCCATTGCTGAGCCCAACACCCACTGAAAACAGGTCTGACGTACTACTGAGGATTCCGACACAGCTCTCGCTTTGGGGATACAGAGATTGGATTGCCCTCAGTACTGACCCCCGCACCCCATACATCCGCAGCACCCTTGCAGTATCTCCCGTCACCAAATCCACATGTTGGTATTCTCCCAGGCCCACTCCAGGTTCTTTGCGAGTGAAAAGCTGGTGCGTCGTTCAATGATTAGATTCGATTTAAATGTATTGTCATTGCACAGCACAAGTACAGTACAGCAAAAATAATTTAGCATCTAACCAGAGTGCAAATGTTGCAGTAAAGTGCACGGTAATATATGATCAGGACGCAATGGCGATTGTTCCCCTTCAATCCGAGGCTCGACTTTCGGCTGAATTCTACTTTCATGCAGCTGGCCAGGAAATATCTGGTGTTTAGCATTCAAAGAAGTCTTAACTTAGGCAGGACGTAGAGCGCTTAGTAAGGCGCAGTCTATGTGCGCTCTGTTTAAAGACTCAATTTCAGGTCAGAGTTTTAGACTGGTGGAAATTTGTCAAGGTCACCTGCCGTGCTCCAATTGGCAAGTCTGGTGTTGCTGTCCCTTCCCCTTAACCACTTCTGCCAAGTAGTTAGTTGATCATCTTTCCATTAGGGCACGCTTATCAACTGTTCCATGTGCCCTTTGGAGACTTCCAATTGCCTTATGCTAGGTTCCCACTATCACGACACCAAAGGGTACCAGAGGCAAGAAGGGAAAGGGCAAGGCTGTCCCACCCCCAGAGCCTGAACCAGTCCAGCCAGAGCCGGCACCAGAGGAGAAAGGTGACAGCTACCCCTCTGAAAAAAATGCCTTCTCTGAACAGCAAAAGGAGGAAATCATTGAGTTCCTCATGAGAAATGAGGTCCTGTACAGCAAACGCCTTTCGGGGTTCAAGGATGTTACCCAGAAGGAGGATCTCTGGGCTGCACAGGCTGCCAAGATGTATAGTAGTAGTAATAGTACTGTAGAGCAGCTAAAAATATGGTACGCAAGCATGAGGACCATGATGGGCCGGCTGAAGAAACGTGCCAAGAAGAGTGGGTCAGGTGGAGATGCAATTACTGACATGAACAGGACAGAGAAGTGGGTATGGGATAAGTTCTCTTTTTTTATCCCACACATTGAGACAGATGGTGGATGCCAGAAATGTGGCCTCCTTTGCAGGAGCAGCAGCAAGTGCCAGTGGCACTGAACTCACACGTTCCACCAACCAAAACTCAGAAGTTGCCTCTACCACCAGCAGGGTTGCAACACCAACACTCCCAGCAGCCTCACCACCAGCCTCCAAGACAGCCTCCCAGCAATGGTCAGTCGGGCTGTATGTATACCCATCGGGGTCCAGTCGTAGCTCAAATCGTGATCACCCTCGATCATGATCGTGAAAGACATCGCGACCACAAGCGTATCCTATCGTAACGGAGCGCATCGGTTTGTGATGAACGTATCGGAACGTATCTGCACGTACCAGATCGTCCCAATTCGGGGAACCCGATCGTGATGATCGTGTCAGATCGAGACCCAAACGTGGACTCGATCGAAACAATCCTATTGGAACGTATGTGATCGTATCTGAACGGGAGATCAGACCGTGACAGATCGTGACACCTGAAATTGACAAATCGTGTCCAGATCGCATCCGAGCGCAACAAATCGTATCAGAACGTATCGACTCGCATCACCTCGTATCCAAACCTGAAATTTCAGAGAAATGCCACAATCAGCTACGAATGGCCAAGCGTGGCGTTTGTAAAAGATCGCACGACAGTGGGAACCTTCCATTAGTGGAGAGATCACATGGGGGCAGTGTTGTTCAACTTCAGCCTCCTCGACACAGGCCACTCCACCGCAAGCATCATGAAAATACACTTCAAAGCACAAAATAAATCATTTAACGGTTTCTTTTTTCTATTTTACATATATATACTGTATATTTCCAAGAATATTTACTCAGGGAGGGAAGCTTTCGCTTAAGTCTATTAAAAAAGTAATAAAATCGAAGACTTTTTTTCACATTTAAGGCCTCAACTTAGTTCATATCTTCAGCCCCAGGGGTGAGTGTGTGTCAACAGGACTTACCTCCTGACAATCCCTCCCTACCTGTTTTACAGGACCGGCCACTCCGGACCCTACAGAGCCTGAGGTGGAGGGAGGTCAAAAGCAGGGTGGACAGAAGAAAAAGTAAGTTGCAGGTGGAGGCCCAGCCCCCCTGCCTCTCCAAAACCATAAAAAGAGGCCACAGCCAGTAGGAAGTCACTCAGAGGGATCTCCAGCAAGACGCAGGCACAGACCACCAACTGCAACCATGGCAAGCTTCAGCTCCAGGACCTACTCTGGACCTACCAGCCGCACCACCATGTCCCAGAGCTTCAGATCTGGGTCTGGCAGCAGCATTGGCGGTGGCTTCGGCAGTGGCATGAGCATCCAAAGCGCCAGGTATGGCGGAGTTGGGAATTCAATGGCCGGTGGCAATTCATTTAGCAATGGTAGTGGATTCAGCAGTAGCAGTGGATACGGTAACAACTCCAGCAGTGGCTTCATCGCACCCATCACCGCTGTGACAGTCAACAAGAGCCTCCTGGCCCCCATGAGCCTGGACATCGACCCCACCATCCAGGTCGTCCGTACCCAGGAGAAGGAGCAGATAAAGACCTTGAACAACCGCTTTGCCTCCTTCATCGACAAGGTGAGTGAATCAGAAAGCCTCCAACAGGGCCTTCCCTTCCCTGTTGACAGTGCCTGCAGGCCACACTACCTGCAGGCGAAAGGTACTTAGTGTAAACTGGTTGTGTGCTTAGAGGACTGTATTCATATAAGCCGGTGTCAGCCACCCGAAGAGTTAAACCCACTACAGCAGTGAAGCTCACTTAATGTGTCTTATGACAATAGGGTGGATTTATGATGTTGCAATTGAGAAAGCATGAGAAAACACAACATTTTGTGTTGATTCCCCAGTTCTATATTTCTGTGTATTATTTTAAAGGTTTTGAGAGAGAGAATATGAACTTACCTTTGGTGTGTCTCTGCAGGTGCGCTTCCTGGAGCAGCAGAACAAGATGCTGGAGACCAAGTGGAAGCTGCTGCAGGAGCAGACCACCGCCCGCTCCAACATCGACGCCATGTTCGAGGCCTACATCTCCAACCTGCGCAGACAGCTGGACGGCCTGGGCAACGAGAAGGTCAAGCTGGAGGGAGAGCTGAGGAACATGCAAGGCCTGGTGGAGGACTTCAAGAACAAGTCAGTTGTTTGAGAAGAACAATTACAGCAAGATCTTACAATACTTCATATGTATTGTGACCATGGAAAAGATATCCGTTATTTAAATTGTTTGTTTGTCCCTGTAGGTATGAAGATGAAATCAACAAGCGTGCCGCGGCTGAGAACGAGTTTGTGCTGTTGAAGAAGGTAGGGATGAGGAACTGAGGAAGCTCGATAAGGCGTTCATTCAAGTGATTCAATTGACTTGACGTTTGAAGTGATTTGCTTCCCAGGATGTGGACAGTGCCTACATGAACAAGGTGGAGCTGGAGGCTAAGGTTGATGCACTTCAGGATGAGATCAACATCCTCAGAGCCATCTACGAGACTGTACGTTAATTCTCAATGTGTTATTTCAAAGGACATACTGCACAATAATGATTTAACACTAGGTAATGGACAGATTTGAATAACTATTATAATGTTTGGATTTTCTCAGGAGCTCCTTGAGTTGCAGAGCCAGATCAAGGACACCTCAGTCATTGTGGAGATGGACAACAGCCGGAAACTGGACATGGACTCCATTGTCGCTGAAGTGAAAGCTCAGTATGAAGAGATTTCCGCCAAGAGCAGAGGAGAGGCTGAGACCTGGTACAAACAGAAGGTGAGAAAACCCAAACAAACTTATGTTGGTCTGGTCAGCGTGATAATACATCTGGCGGCACTGGTCTTTTTTTGTTTTAGTATTGAACCAATATATTTAACTTTTTCTTCTTTTAGTATGAGGAGATGTCGTCCTCTGCTGGACAGTACGGGGAGGACCTTCGCTCAACAAAGTCTGAGATCGCAGAACTGAACCGCATGATCTCCCGTCTTCAGAATGAAATTGAGTCCGTCAAGGGACAGGTAAATTAGTACCTCCGCTCTGTCTGTATATTTACTACAGATGCTCAATACGAGTCGGTGACATCTATAAAATACTGGTCTAAATAAATGCTGGTTCATTAAAAAACACACCACACTTCATTCACCACAGAGGATTAGCCTGGAAGCACAGATCGCAGAGGCTGAGGAGCGCAGTGAGCTGGCGGTGAAAGACGCCAAGCTCCGCATCAAAGACTTGGAGGATGCCCTCCAGAGAGCCAAGCAGGACATGGCCCGCCAGGTGCGCGAGTACCAGGAGCTGATGAACGTCAAGCTGGCCCTGGACATTGAGATCGCCACCTACAGGAAGCTGCTGGAAGGAGAGGAGGACAGGTACAGTAAACCTGAGATTATAGTAAACCAGAAAACAACCAATAAACAAAATGAATCTAAACAAAATATTATACATTTGGCGGGTTTGATATTTCTGAACTGTGAATCTAATCTTGTTTATGAAACATTCACCAGGCTGACAAGTGGTGGTGCCACTGCCACAATCCATGTGCAGCAGAGCAGTGGAGGTGGTGGTAAGTGCTCGTACTTAACAATACTATGTTAATCATTAGCTAATTTAACTTAATTTCCATTGAACTGCCAGATGAATTCTGAACCTTTTTGTTCTGTGTGTGTGCTCCACAGGCTACAGCTCTGGCAGCTCTGGCAGCAGCTTCGGCTTTGGTGGCGGCAGCTCCAGCGGATTAGGCAGCGGTGGTTACGGCAGCGGCGGTGGATACGGTGGCAGCACCATCACCAAATCCACCACTTCATCTGTAAGCAGGCAGAACCAATATTAAAAAAAAGACCAGATCCTCCACCGGATTGAAGTTTGACCAGAGACACATCCATCTGTGGTGCTATCCCATATACCAATACGCAGTTCCAATGAAAAGGGTCACTAGTGATCCGATATGAACCATTTCACATTAGAAACAAAGTTGATGATGTAATTGTTGATGAATAGTTGATGCTGTGAGTTTGGCTTCTAGGATCAATATTGACTCTTTAATTGGACTGCGCATTATCCATAATCCAGAAAATAAAAACACACACACACAGGCTTGATAACTCAGGAAGGCCGACTGTTTACTTTCTGCACTGACATTTGAATCCCATTAACAAAGCAAACCAAAACAAGATCAGACCAGGTTTATTTCAACTGCTTTTGAAATGTTAAATGAAATAAATCTGTGAACTAAAATCATTGTGTTTTGCTGTTTTTGTGTCTTCGATAATACGATTAGGCTACTACTGGCCAATAGAGATTGCATTCAATCTAGACATTAATATGAGGTGATGAAAATATCAATTCAATTAATAAATAGTAATTAAAATGGTGTTTATCATTTGGTTGCAAAATAACATTTGGATTGTTAAGTTCTGATTGCAGAGTTTAATTTTGACATAGAAGTGAGATGCCTCGCACCAAGTGTTACGTCTTTTTGGGGCTTGTGTGTAGAGTATATTGAGCCATATTCTGAAAATTGTGTGTAAGCAACAGGTAGAAACTGTAAAAAAAACTCAAAAGAACAACAAAACCGATACTTTCATTCAACACCTTTCAAAAAATTCTGTGGATGTATTAATTAATACACGGGTCTTTAACCTTTTTCAGCCCAGGAACCCCTTGGTGGATTGAGAAACAGTGCAGGGACCCCTTAGACATTTTTCAATAAAATGCTGTTGCAGTTTATCTCAGACCTAAAGGCCTAATCATATATTTGTATTGCCTTATTAACTTTGTATATCCAGCTTTAATGCATAGTTATAAGCCATGTTGACATAATTAAAATCAATGCATCAGGCTTATTGTCCGATGACTGACCCTGGTGTGTGGCAGGATAACCATTATTCTGAGGCCCGGGTCTATCTATGTCGATGACCTGGACGCTCCCTGTGGAGCAAACACTGACTTAAAGGTGGAATTTGGGTGAAACGTGGATGTAAGGTGACGGCAAGAATTGGTTTCTTCATTAATCATGTTTTCGGACCCCTTGCAGTACCTCCGCAGACCCGCTGGGGGTCGCGGAACCCTGGTTGAAGACCACTGACTTAATACATAAAGATATTTTCCATAGCACTTTTAAGTTTACTCTATACTGGAGTATTGTAACAAAGTTCTCGTAAAGGTAATAATTGACAGAATTAGGTAATTAGGAGGAGATTCAATAGATTTCAACTGAATTGTATTGCATTGCAGCAAGAGGAACATCGAAATAAGGTCAAACAAGCCATCTTCAACCGCTTATCCAGAAACGGGTGGGGGCGGTAGCAGCTCAAGCTGGAGACCCCAAACTTCCTTTTGGTGGCTGACTTCGGTCTTCGGCAGTAGGTCCTCAAGGATCTCGCCCCCGATGTCGGTCTTCGGCAGTAGGTTCCCAACGGTCTCGCCCCGACGACGGTCTTCGTCAAGATGGTTCTCGGTAAGGTACGCTATGGTCAAGCCCCGACGTCGGTCTTCAACAGCCTTAAGTAGGGTAAATCCCAGGTGTTCATTAGCCTCAGCCGGCCCGGGGAGCGGGACACCATCCGAGTTTCGCCAGGTAGTCGATTCACCTACTCCGTAACTACGCTGGCTCCCTGTGTCCCCAGCTCCTAGCTTCCAGGCTAGCTCCCCGTGTCTCTAGCTCCTAGTTTCCAGGATAGCTCCCCATGTCTCTAGCTCCTAGCTTCCAGGCTAACTCTTCTTGTCTCTAGCTCCCTTGCTCAGAGGCTAGCTCCGTGGCTACACCAGCATTACATTATTACATTACAGTCATTTAGCAGACGCTTTTATCCAAAGCGACTTACAATAGTGTGTTTCAACAAAGGAAGGTAAGAGAACATCTCGTCACCAGAAGTCAAAAGTGCATTTCATTTCTACTAGTGCTCAGGTAGAAGTACAATAATTCAGGCAAAAGTGTAAGGGAAAAAGTACAATAAGTTGGCAAACAATATACAACAATATCTAGAACAATATATACCTATCTATAATATGTAATCTACTTTTGACTGACTAAATTGACTTAGCGCTACGAGGAAAGATCCGGGAAGTGTGTCCTGAAGAGATGGGTTTTCAGCCTGCGGCGGAAGATGGGGAGTGACTCTGCAGACCTCCGTGGGGAGTTTGTTCCACCAAATTGGGGCCAGGACGGAGAAGAGCCGTGACCGCGTAGATCGGCCACATGGGCCCCTAAGTGAGGGGGCAAGCAGACGGCCCGAAGAAGCCGAGCGAAGTGGACGGGTTGGGATGTAGGCCTTGACCATTGCCTGGAGGTAGGATAGAGCAGTACCTTTTACTGCCTTGTAGGCTAGCACCAAGGTTTAACTGCGAGCAGCTACAGGTAGCCAGTGTAGAGTCCGAAGGAGGGTATATGTGTATGGGAGTACTTGGGGCGGTTGAACACCAGGCAAGCTGCAGCTTTCTGAATGAGCTCCAGGGGCCTGATGGCAAATGCCGGGGCGCCAGCAAGGAAGGAGTTGCAGTAGTCCAGCCGGGAGATGACAAGAGCCTGGATGAGCACCTGCAAAGCCTTTTCAGTGAGAAAAGGCTGAATCCTCCTGATATTGTAGAGGAGGAATCTGCAGGAGCGTATCACCGATGCGATGTTTGCCGAGAACGACAGTTGGTCATCCAGGGTCACACCCAGATTCCTTGCGGTCCGAGTAGGTGTCACCACAGCATCATCAATGGTGACAGCCAGGTCTCGTGTGGACAGCCCTTTGCCGGGAAGCACCTCGTGGTTCTGAGCCCATTGTTTCCCGGGCTGGATCCACATCTGCTCCTCAACTCTGTGGCTACACCTCCCCCTGAGGACCCCACCTGCTCCCGAGGAGGAGCCCCACCTGCTCCCAAGGACCCCCCACCTGCTCCCGAGGAGGACCCCATCTCTTACCCCTCTCTGCCGAAGACCGACATCAGGGGCGAGATCATTGAGATCCTTCTGCCGAAGACCGACATCGGGGGCGAGATCCTGAGAACCCGGGGCTCTCGGGCGGTCGTCCGGTGCCTCCCCTCGGGGGGGGGGGGGATACCGTTGTGCCCCCACGCTCTAATCGAACCTGGTTCGTACCTTACCGAGAACCATCTTGACGAAGACCGACGTCGGGGCGAGACTGTTGGGAACCTACTGCCGAAGACCGACGTCAGGGGCAAGATCCTTGAGGACCTACTGCCGAAGACCGAAGTTGGGGGCGAGTTCACTGAGAAACTTATGGCGTCCTCCTACTCAGGAACCTCGTCCAACCCCCCCCCCCCCCCACCCCAAGGACCCTCTCCGCATTCCACCCTCTGGACCATCTCCCCTTGTACCTCGTAACCTATCCAATCCTACCCTGTTGTTTTTGTGTTTATTGGATTTATTCAGTAAAGCCCCTATCCGTTGTTTTGGGTGTCGTGTCTCTTCTTCTGGGTTCTCTGGCACATTTGGCCGGTCTCGTTGGGTCCTAACACAACTTATGCCCAGCGATAGTCTAACATGCATAGCGCGTGGCAGCGTATCGCCGACTATGACGTGTCGTACCCTATAAAGAGGCATATGAGCCATACGCTGGAATACCCGTACCTCGCCGTACTACGACGTATACCAGCGTGCTTCAGCGTGCTCTTAACTTATACAAAACATACCCATAACTTATTCAACGTATGTTTTAGAGAAATTTTGATACGTCGGCATACGCTGGCTAAATCGTCAAGCTGTGACAGGGCCATAAGATCCATGGCATCAAATTTATAGATTTGATCCTTATCCAAGGCACTTCACACACAGCTGCAAACAGATCTAGTCAGTGCTGAAGGTCACAGATCGATGATACCATCAGGACCATATAATCTGCAAAAATCCCTCAACACTGCCTCGCTGGTAAAGAAGGCTCACCAGCATCTCTTCTTCCTGAGGAGACTGAGGAAAGCCCACCTGTCCCCTCACATTCTGGTGAACTTTTAACAGTGTGCCATTGAAAGTATCCTCACCAACTGCATCACAGTGTGGTACGGCAACTGCACTGTTTCCAACCGGAAGGCGCTGCAGAGTGGTGAAAACCGCCCAACGCATCGTTGGATTACTCCTCCCTGCAATAAAAAATACCCACCACAAACGGTGTCTGAGAAAGGCACAAACAATTGTCAAAGACACCTCTCACCCCAACCATCGACTGTTTGCCCTCCTCCCCTCCGGGAGGTGCTACAGAAACTTTTGTTCCATGTCAAGCAGGCTTAGGAACAGCTTCTTCCCCTCAGCTGTCATCTCTCTGAACTCTGTACCACAATGACAGCCCCCCCACCACCTCCTCTGCTGCCTAACATACGAACTCTGAACACTGCTGACAATACCCTTTGACCATCAGTGTCTTCAACGGCCTTGCACTGTATCATAACTTCCTACCTCTACCTATAGTTTAAATATTTATAGTTTACATATTTATTGTTTACATACCTGTATGATAGTCATGTACATTTATGATGAAAATCTGAAAATCGGAAATAGAAGTTTCATGCACAGTGGCTTGTGCTATCGAACAAACCGGAAAAACAGAATTTAAATTGAGTGAAATTTGAGGGAGAATCGTTTTTTGTGGAAAGTATATTTACCTGTATTTAATTAAAATAAGACATACTATCATAAAGTAAAACCAGTAATGCAGGTAAATAACGTCAATTGTCTAATCGCCAAAGAAACACCTCCTTGTTACGGTCAGCCACGCTTTGTTTACGTTTGGTGTCATCCACCTGAACGCTTTGAGGAGGAACTCAAGTTTACAATCTAAAATAAATTAAAAGTAAATGACTCACAAGTTTTCTGGAACGTGGAATTATTATGAATGACACAAGATAGATCCTTGCATGATGATGACCCGCCCCCCAACACTCTGGGTCCCTGCGCCTCTGGCTAGACCCGCCCTAAAGGAGGAAAGGGGAGGATCGTCCTCCCTTAGCGCCGTACACACTCATGTTAAACCAGGACTCGCCGGCCGGCAGGTTTCTGGAGTTTATAATGGACTTCAAATGTGAGTTTACGGAGGACGTTTTCCGTTTCTTCAACGTGATTAAAAAAAAAGTGCGATAGGGGGCGCTGTTGGTGCTATTTTGACACACATATTTGTGTGACTTTGAAGCCTTAGAAAAAAGCATTTGTATCCGTATTTTCACAGATTAATCTGTTAAATTTATGTGGATTTTTGTTCTCTGAAATATTAGGGAGGATGGCCCTCCCTTTCCTCAATGGACGAGCCTCCACTGATATATATGTAGTGACCACTTGTCCTTTTCTTAAAACACGAAGTTTCCCATTTGTGTGTGTCACTCTTGGACAGACTGAAATGTTCTTGACGCTTGTTGCAGATGGAAGAATATAATGTCCACTCCAGGTTTGAAATTGTTTGGGTTTGAAATTAAAGATGATTTATTTTCTTCTTTACAGAGATTCAGAAAACTAGACTTGCAATGTAATTAAATAGACAAAATAACACTCCTGTACGCAAGCAATTAAGGACAGAGAAGTGGGTATGGGATAAGTTCTCTTTTTTTATCCCACACATTGAGACAGACGGTGGATGCCAGAAATGTGGCCTCCTTTGCAGCAGCAGCAGCAAGTGCCAGTGGCACTGAACTCACATGTTCCACCAACCAAACCTCAGAAGATGCCTCTACCACCAGCAGGATTGCAACACCAACACTCCCAGCAGCCTCACCACCAGCCTCCCAGACAGCCTCCCAGCCATGGTCAGTCGGGCTGTATGTATACCCGTCGGGGTCCAGTCGTAGCTCAAATCGTGATCACCCTCGATCATGATCATGAAAGACATCGCGACCACAAGCGTATCCTATCGTAACGGAGCGCATCGGTTCATGATGAACGTATCTGCACGTATCTGCACGTACCAGATCGTCCCAATTCGGGGAACCCGATCGTGATGATCGTGTCAGATCGAGACCCAAACGTGGACTCGATCGAAACAATCCTATCGGAACGTATGTGATCGTATCTGAACGGGAGATCAGGCCGTGACAGATCGTGACACCTGAAATTGACAAATCGTGACGATCCGAGCGCAACAAATCGTATCAGAACGTATCGACTCGCATCACCTCGTATCCAAACCTGAAATTTCTGAGAAAACAATCAGCTACGAATGGCCAAGCGTGGCGTTTGTAAAAGATCGCACGACAGTGGGAACCTTCCATTAGTGGAGAGATCACATGGGGGGCAGTGTTGTTCAACTTCAGCCTCCTCGACACAGGCCACTCCACCGCAAGAATCATGAAAATACACTTCAAAGCACAAAATAAATCATTTAACGGTTTCCTTTTTCTATTTTACATATATATACTGTATATTTCCAAGAAAATTTACTCAGGGAGGGAAGCTTTCGCTTAAGTCTATTAAAAAAGTAATAAAATCGAAGACTTTTTTTCACATTTAAGGCCTCAACTTAGTTCATATCTTCAGCCCCAGGGGTGAGCGTGTGTCAACAGGACTTACCTCCTGACAATCCCTCCCTACCTGTTTTACAGGACCGGCCACTCCGGACCCTACAGAGCCTGAGGTGGAGGGAGGTCAAAAGCAGGGTGGACAGAAGAAAAAGTAAGTTGCAGCCCAGCCCCCCTGCCTCTCCAAAACCAGAAAAAGAGGCCACAGCCAGTAGGAAGTCACTCAGAGGGATCTCCAGCAAGACGCAGGCACAGACCACCAACTGCAACCATGGCAAGCTTCAGCTCCAGGACCTACTCTGGACCTACCAGCCGCACCACCATGTCCCAGAGCTTCAGATCTGGGTCTGGCAGCAGCATTGGCGGTGGCTTCGGCAGTGGCATGAGCATCCAAAGCGCCAGGTATGGCGGAGTTGGGAATTCAATGGCCGGTGGCAATTCATTTAGCAATGGTAGTGGATTCAGCAGTAGCAGTGGATATGGTAACAACTCCAGCAGTGGCTTCATCGCACCCATCACCGCTGTGACAGTCAACAAGAGCCTCCTGGCCCCCATGAGCCTGGACATCGACCCCACCATCCAGGTCGTCCGTACCCAGGAGAAGGAGCAGATAAAGACCTTGAACAACCGCTTTGCCTCCTTCATCGACAAGGTGAGTGAATCAGAAAGCCTCCAACAGGGCCTTCCCTTCCCTGTTGACAGTGCCTGCAGGCCACACTACCTGCAGGCGAAAGGTACTTAGTGTAAACTGGTGGTGCGCTTACAGGTCTGTATTCATATAAGCCGGTGTCAGCCACCCGAAGAGTTAAACCCACTCCAGCAGTGAAGCTCACTTAATGTGTCTTATGACAATAGGGTGGATTTACGATGTTGCAATTGAGAAAGCATGAGAAAACACAACATTTTGTGTTGATTCCCCAGTTCTATATTTCTGTGTATTATTTTAAAGGTTTTGAGAGAGAGAATATGAACTTACCTTTGGTGTGTCTCTGCAGGTGCGCTTCCTGGAGCAGCAGAACAAGATGCTGGAGACCAAGTGGAAGCTGCTGCAGGAGCAGACCACCGCCCACTCCAACATCGACGCCATGTTCGAGGCCTACATCTCCAACCTGCGCAGACAGCTGGACGGCCTGGGCAACGAGAAGGTCAAGCTGGAGGGAGAGCTGAGGAACATGCAAGGCCTGGTGGAGGACTTCAAGAACAAGTCAGTTGTTTGAGCAGAACAATTACAGCAAGATCTTACAATACTTCATATGTATTGTGACCATGGAAAAGATATCCGTTATTTAAATTGTTTGTTTGTCCCTGTAGGTATGAAGATGAAATCAACAAGCGTGCCGCGGCTGAGAACGAGTTTGTGCTGTTGAAGAAGGTAGGGATGAGGAACTGAGGAAGCTCGATAAGGCGTTCATTCAAGTGATTCAATTGACTTGACGTTTGAAGTGATTTGCTTCCCAGGATGTGGACAGTGCCTACATGAACAAGGTGGAGCTGGAGGCTAAGGTTGATGCACTTCAGGATGAGATCAACATCCTCAGAGCCATCTACGAGACTGTACGTTAATTCTCAATGTGTTATTTCAAAGGACATACCGCACAATAATGATTTAACACAAGGTAATGGACAGATTTGAATAACTATTATAATGTTTGGATTTTCTCAGGAGCTCCTTGAGTTGCAGAGCCAGATCAAGGACACCTCAGTCATTGTGGAGATGGACAACAGCCGGAAACTGGACATGGACTCCATTGTCGCTGAAGTGAAAGCTCAGTATGAAGAGATTTCCGCCAAGAGCAGAGGAGAGGCTGAGACCTGGTACAAACAGAAGGTGAGAAAACCCAAACAAACTTATGTTGGTCTGGTCAGCGTGATAATACATCTGGCGGCACTGGTCTTTTTTTGTTTTAGTATTGAACCAATATATTTTGTTTTTCTTCTTTTAGTATGAGGAGATGTCGTCCTCTGCTGGACAGTACGGGGAGGACCTTCGCTCAACAAAGTCTGAGATCGCAGAACTGAACCGCATGATCTCCCGTCTTCAGAATGAAATTGAGTCCGTCAAGGGACAGGTAAATTAGTACCTCCGCTCTGTCTGTATATTTACTACAGATGCTCAATACGAGTCGGTGACATCTATAAAATACTGGTCTAAATAAATGCTGGTTCATTAAAAAACACACCACACTTCATTCACCACAGAGGATTAGCCTGGAAGCACAGATCGCAGAGGCTGAGGAGCGCGGTGAGCTGGCGGTGAAAGACGCCAAGCTCCGCATCAGAGACTTGGAGGATGCCCTCCAGAGAGCCAAGCAGGACATGGCCCGCCAGGTGCGCGAGTACCAGGAGCTGATGAACGTCAAGCTGGCCCTGGACATTGAGATCGCCACCTACAGGAAGCTGCTGGAAGGAGAGGAGGACAGGTACAGTAAACCTGAGATTATAGTAAACCAGAAAACCAATAAACTAAATGAATCTAAACAAAATATTATACATTTGGCGGGTTTGATATTTCTGAACTGTGAATCTAATCTTGTTTATGAAACATTCACCAGGCTGACAAGTGGTGGTGCCACTGCCACAATCCATGTGCAGCAGAGCAGTGGAGGTGGTGGTAAGTGCTCGTACTTAACAATACTATGTTAATCATTAGCTAATATAACTTAATTTCCATTGAACTGCCAGATGAATTCTGAACCTTTTTGTTCTGTGCGTGTGCTCCACAGGCTACAGCTCTGGCAGCTCCAGCAGCTTCGGCTTTGGTGGCAGCAGCTCCAGTGGATTTGGCAGCGGTGGTTACAGCAGCGGCGGTGGATACGGTGGCGGCACCATCACCAAATCCACCACTTCATCTGTAAGCAGGCAGAGGCAATATTAAAAAAAAGACCAGATCCTCCACCGGATTGAAGTTTGACCAGAGACACATCCATCTGTGGTGCTATCCCATATACCAATACGCAGTTCCAATGAAAAGGGTCACTAGTGATCCGATATGAACCATTTCACATTAGAAACAAAGTTGATGATGTAATTGTTGATGAATAGTTGATGCTGTGAGTTTGGCTTCTAGGATCAATATTGACTCTTTAATTGGACTGCGCATTATCCATAATCCAGAGAATAAACACACACACACAGGCTTGATAACTCAGGAAGGCCGACTGTTTACTTTCTGCACTGACATTTGAATCCCATTAACAAAGCAAACCAAAACAAGATCAGACCAGGTTTATTTCAACTGCTTTTGAAATGTTAAATGAAATAAATCTGTGAACTAAAATCATTGTGTTTTGCTGTTTTTGTGTCTTCGATAATACGATTAGGCTACTACTGGCCAATAGAGATTGCATTCAATCTAGACATTAATATGAGGTGATGAAAATATCAATTCAATTAATAAATAGTAATTAAAATGGTGTTTATCATTTGGTTGCAAAATAACATTTGGATTGTTAAGTTCTGATTGCAGAGTTTAATTTTGACATAGAAGTGAGATGCCTCGCACCAAGTGTTACGTCTTTTTGGGGCTTGTGTGTAGAGTATATTGAGCCATATTCTGAAAATTGTGTGTAAGCAACAGGTAGAAACTGTAAAAAAACCTCAAAAGAACAACAAAACAGATACTTTCATTCAACACCTTTCTAAAAATTCTGTGGATGTATTAATTAATACACAGGTCTTTAACCTTTTTCAGTCAGAAGTGGGTATGGGATAAGTTCTCTTTTTTTATCCCACACATTGAGACAGACGGTGGATGCCAGAAATGTGGCCTCCTTTGCAGCAGCAGCAGCAAGTGCCAGTGGCACTGAACTCACATGTTCCACCAACCAAACCTCAGAAGATGCCTCTACCACCAGCAGGATTGCAACACCAACACTCCCAGCAGCCTCACCACCAGCCTCCCAGACAGCCTCCCAGCAATGGTCAGTCGGGCTGTATGTATACCCATCGGGGTCCAGTCGTAGCTCAAATCGTGATCACCCTCGATCATGATCGTGAAAGACATCGCGACCACAAGCGTATCCTATCGTAACGGAGCGCATCGGTTCGTGATGAACGTATCGGAACGTATCTGCACGTACCAGATCGTCCCAATTCGGGGAACCCGATCGTGATGATCGTGTCAGATCGAGACCCAAACGTGGACTCGATCGAAACAATCCTATTGGAACGTATGTGATCGTATCTGAACGGGAGATCAGACCGTGACAGATCGTGACACCTGAAATTGACAAATCGTGTCCAGATCGCATCCGAGCGCAACAAATCGTATCAGAACGTATCGACTCGCATCACCTCGTATCCAAACCTGAAATTTCAGAGAAATGCCACAATCAGCTACGAATGGCCAAGCGTGGCGTTTGTAAAAGATCGCACGACAGTGGGAACCTTCCATTAGTGGAGAGATCACATGGGGGGCAGTGTTGTTCAACTTCAGCCTCCTCGACACAGGCCACTCCACCGCAAGCATCATGAAAATACACTTCAAAGCACAAAATAAATCATTTAACGGTTTCTTTTTTCTATTTTACATATATATACTGTATATTTCCAAGAATATTTACTCAGGGAGGGAAGCTTTCGCTTAAGTCTATTAAAAAAGTAATAAAATCGAAGACTTTTTTTCACATTTAAGGCCTCAACTTAGTTCATATCTTCAGCCCCAGGGGTGAGCGTGTGTCAACAGGACTTACCTCCTGACAATCCCTCCCTACCTGTTTTACAGGACCGGCCACTCCGGACCCTACAGAGCCTGAGGTGGAGGGAGGTAAAAAGCAGGGTGGACAGAAGAAAAAGTAAGTTGCAGGTGGAGGCCCAGCCCCCCTGCCTCTCCAAAACCATAAAAAGAGGCCACAGCCAGTAGGAAGTCACTCAGAGGGATCTCCAGCAAGACGCAGGCACAGACCACCAACTGCAACCATGGCAAGCTTCAGCTCCAGGACCTACTCTGGACCTACCAGCCGCACCACCATGTCCCAGAGCTTCAGATCTGGGTCTGGCAGCAGCATTGGCGGTGGCTTCGGCAGTGGCATGAGCATCCAAAGCGCCAGGTATGGCGGAGTTGGTAATTCAATGGCCGGTGGCAATTCATTTAGCAATGGTAGTGGATTCAGCAGTAGCAGTGGATACGGTAACAACTCCAGCAGTGGCTTCATCGCACCCATCACCGCTGTGACAGTCAACAAGAGCCTCCTGGCCCCCATGAGCCTGGACATCGACCCCACCATCCAGGTCGTCCGTACCCAGGAGAAGGAGCAGATAAAGACCTTGAACAACCGCTTTGCCTCCTTCATCGACAAGGTGAGTGAATCAGAAAGCCTCCAACAGGGCCTTCCCTTCCCTGTTGACAGTGCCTGCAGGCCACACTACCTGCAGGCGAAAGGTACTTAGTATAAACTGGTTGTGTGCTTACAGGATTGTATTTATATAAGCCGGTGTCAGCCACCCGAAGAGTTAAACCCACTCCAGCAGTGAAGCTCACTTAATGTGTCTTATGACAATAGGGTGGATTTATGATGTTGCAATTGAGAAAGCATGAGAAAACACAACATTTTGTGTTGATTCCACAGTTCTATTTTTCTGTGTATTATTTTAAAGGTTTTGAGAGAGAGAATATGAACTTACCTTTGACGTGTCTCTGCAGGTGCGCTTCCTGGAGCAGCAGAACAAGATGCTGGAGACCAAGTGGAAGCTGATGCAAGAGCAGACCACCGCCCGCTCCAACATCGACGCCATGTTCGAGGCCTACATCTCCAACCTGCGCAGACAGCTGGACGGCCTGGGCAACGAGAAGGTCAAGCTGGAGGGAGAGCTGAGGAACATGCAAGGCCTGGTGGAGGACTTCAAGAACAAGTCAGTTGTTTGAGCAGAACAATTACAGCAAGATCTTACAATACTTCAAATGTATTGTGATCATGGAAAAGATATCCGTTATTTAAATTGTTTGTTTGTCCCTGTATAGGTATGAAGATGAAATCAACAAGCGTGCCGCGGCTGAGAACGAGTTTGTGCTGTTGAAGAAGGTAGGGATGAGGAACTGAGGAAGCTCGATAAGGCGTACATTCAAGTGATTCAATTGACTTGATGTTTGAAGTGATTTGCTTCCCAGGATGTGGACAGTGCCTACATGAACAAGGTGGAGCTGGATGCTAAGGTTGATGCACTTCAGGATGAGATCAACATCCTCAGAGCCATCTACGAGACTGTACGTTAATTCTCAATGTGTTATTTCAAAGGACATGCCACACAATAATGATTTAACACTAGCTATTAATGTTTGGATTTTCTCAGGAGCTCCTTGAGTTGCAGAGCCAGATCAAGGACACCTCAGTCATTGTGGAGATGGACAACAGCCGGAAACTGGACATGGACTCCATTGTCGCTGAAGTGAAAGCTCAGTATGAAGAGATTTCCGCCAAGAGCAGAGGAGAGGCTGAGACCTGGTACAAACAGAAGGTGAGAAAACCCAAACAAACTTATGTTGGTCTGGTCAGCGTGATAATACATCTGGCGGCACTGGTCTTTTTTTCTTTTAGTATTGAACCAATATATTTTGTTTTTCTTCTTTTAGTATGAGGAGATGTCGTCCTCTGCTGGACAGTACGGGGAGGACCTTCGCTCAACAAAGTCTGAGATCGCAGAGCTGAAACGCATGATCTCCCGTCTTCAGAATGAAATTGAGTCCGTCAAGGGACAGGTAAATTAGTACCTCCGCTCTGTCTGTATATTTACTACAGATGCTCAATACGAGTCGGTGACATCTATAAAATACTGGTCTAAATAAATGCTGGTTCATTTAAAAACACACCACACTTCATTCACCACAGAGGATTAGCCTGGAAGCACAGATCGCAGAGGCTGAGGAGCGCGGTGAGCTGGCGGTGAAAGACGCCAAGCTCCGCATCAGAGACTTGGAGGATGCCCTCCAGAGAGCCAAGCAGGACATGGCCCGCCAGGTGCGCGAGTACCAGGAGCTGATGAACGTCAAGCTGGCCCTGGACATTGAGATCGCCACCTACAGGAAGCTGCTGGAAGGAGAGGAGGACAGGTACAGTAAACCTGAGATTATAGTAAACCAGAAAACACCAATAAACAAAATGAATCTAAACAAAATATTATACATTTGGCGGGTTTGATATTTCTGAACTGTGAATCTAATCTTGTTTATGAAACATTCACCAGGCTGACAAGTGGTGGTGCCACTGCCACAATCCATGTGCAGCAGAGCAGTGGAGGTGGTGGTAAGTGCTCGTACTTAACAATACTATGTTAATCATTAGCTAATTTAACTTCATTTCCATTGAACTGCCAGATGAATTCTGAACCTTTTTGTTCTGTGCGTGTGCTCCACAGGCTACAGCTCTGGCAGCTCTGCAGCTCCAGCAGCTTCGGCTTTGGTGGCGGCAGCTCCAGCGGATTTGGCAGCGGTGGTTACGGCAGCGGCGGTGGATACGGTGGCGGCACCATCACCAAATCCACCACTTCATCTGTAAGCAGGCAAAGGCAATATTAAAAAAAAGACCAGATCCTCCACCGGATTGAAGTTTGACCAGAGACACATCCATCTGTGGTGCTATCCCATATACCAATACGCAGTTCCAATGAAAAGGGTCACTAGTGATCCGATATGAACCATTTCACATTAGAAACAAAGTTGATGATGTAATTGTTGATGAATAGTTGATGCTGTGAGTTTGGCTTCTAGGATCAATATTGACTCTTTAATTGGACTGCGCATTATCCATAATCCAGAAAATAAAAACACACACACACAGGCTTGATAACTCAGGAAGGCCGACTGTTTACTTTCTGCACTGACATTTGAATCCCATTAACAAAGCAAACCAAAACAAGATCAGACCAGGTTTATTTCAACTGCTTTTGAAATGTTAAATGAAATAAATCTGTGAACTAAAATCATTGTGTTTTGCTGTTTTTGTGTCTTCGATAATACGATTAGGCTACTACTGGCCAATAGAGATTGCATTCAATCTAGACATTAATATGAGGTGATGAAAATATCAATTCAATTAATAAATAGTAATTAAAATGGTGTTTATCATTTGGTTGCAAAATAACATTTGGATTGTTAAGTTCTGATTGCAGAGTTTAATTTTGACATAGAAGTGAGATGCCTCGCACCAAGTGTTATGTCTTTTTGGGGCTTGTGTGTAGAGTATATTGAGCCATATTCTGAAAATTGTGTGTAAGCAACAGGTAGAAACTGTAAAAAAACCTCAAAAGAACAACAAAACCGATACTTTCATTCAACACCTTTCAAAAAATTCTGTGGATGTATTAATTAATACACGGGTCTTTAACCTTTTTCAGCCCAGGGACCCCTTGGTGGATTGAGAAACAGTGCAGGGACCCCTTAGACATTTTTCAATAAAATGCTGTTGCAGTTTATCTCAGACCTAAAGGCCTAATCATATATTTGTATTGCCTTATTAACTTTGTATATCCAGCTTTAATGCATAGTTATAAGCCATGTTGACATAATTAAAATCAATGCATCAGGCTTATTGTCCGATGACTGACCCTGGTGTGTGGCAGGATAACCATTATTCTGAGGCCCGGGTCTATCTATGTCGATGACCTGGACGCTCCCTGTGGAGCAAACACTGACTTAAAGGTGGAATTTGGGTGAAACGTGGATGTAAGGTGACGGCAAGAATTGGTTTCTTCATTAATCATGTTTTCGGACCCCTTGCAGTACCTCCGCAGACCCGCTGGGGGTCGCGGAACCCTGGTTGAAGACCACTGACTTAATACATAAAGATATTTTCCATAGCACTTTTAAGTTTACTCTATACTGGAGTATTGTAACAAAGTTCTCGTAAAGGTAATAATTGACAGAATTAGGTAATTAGGAGGAGATTCAATAGATTTCAACTGAATTGTATTGCATTGCAGCAAGAGGAACATCGAAATAAGGTCAAACAAGCCATCTTCAACCGCTTATCCAGAAACGGGTGGGGGCGGTAGCAGCTCAAGCTGGAGACCCCAAACTTCCTTTTGGTGGCCGACTTCTTCGGCAGTAGGTCCTCAAGGATCTCGCCCCCGATGTCGGTCTTCGGCAGTAGGTTCCCAACGGTCTCGCCCCGACGTCGGTCTTCGTCAAGATGGTTCTCGGTAAGGTACGCTATGGTCAAGCCCCGACGTCGGTCTTCAACAGCCTTAAGTAGGGTAAATCCCAGGTGTTCATTAGCCTCAGCCGGGCCGGCTGAGGCTCCTCCTACTCAGGAACCTGTGTCTCCAGCTCCCAATACGACCCGTCTCGTCCAACCCCCCCCCCCCCCCGCCGCCAAGGACCCTCTCCGCGTTTCACCCTCTGGACCATCTCCCCGTGTACCTCGTATCCAATCCTACCCTGTTGTTTTTGTGTTTATTGGATGTTTTTAGTAAAGCCGTTATTCGTTTTGTGTGTCGTGTCTCTTCTTCTGGGTTCTCTGGCACATTTGGCTCGCCGGTCTCGTTGGGTCCTAACACAACTTATGCCCAGCGATAGTCTTACTTATGCATAGCGCGCGGCAGCGTATCGCCGACTTTCACGTGTCGTAGCCTAGAAAAAGGCTGCAGCACGACGATTCAAATAACCACATCGCAGTATCACCGTCGCAGTATCTCCAGCTCCGACTACGTTGCGTCTCGTCTAACCCCCCCCGCCCCAAGGACCCTCTCCGCATTCCACCCTCTGGACAATCTCTCTGTGTACCTCGTAGCCTATCCAATCCTACCCTCTGGTGTTTTTGTGTTTATTGGATATTTTTTGTAAAGCCATTATCCGTTGTTTTGGGTGTGGTGTCTTTTCTTCTGGGTTCTCTGGCACATTTGGCTCGCCGGTCTCGTTGGGTCCTAACAGAATGGTCAAGCCTAAAATGAGCCAAGCCGGGAACCCAGAAGCAGGGAGCGGGACACCATCCGAGTTTCGCCAGGTAGTCGATTCACCTACTCCGTAACTACGCCGGCTCCCGGTGTCCCCAGCTCCTAGCTTCCAGGCTAGCTCCCCGTGTCTCTAGCTCCTAGTTTCCAGGATAGCTCCCCATGTCTCTAGTTCCTAGCTTCCAGGCTAACTCTTCTTGTCTCTAGCTCCCTTGCTCAGAGGCTAGCTCCGTGGCTACACCAGCATTACATTATTACATTACAGTCATTTAGCAGACGCTTTTATCCAAAGCGACTTACAATAGTGTGTTTCAACAAAGGAAGGTAAGAGAACATCTCGTCACCAGAAGTCAAAAGTGCATTTCATTTCTAACAAGTCTCCAATAACTGAACTAGTGCTCAGGTAGAAGTACAATAATTCAGGCAAAAGTGTAAGGGAAAAAGTACAATAAGTTGGCAAACAATATGCAACAATATCTAGAAAAATATATACCTATCTATAATATGTAATCTACTTTTGACTGACTAAATTGACTTAGCGCTACGAGGAAAGATCCGGGAACTGTGTCCTGAAGAGATGGGTTTTCAGAAGATGGGGAGTGACTCTGCAGTCGTGACCTCCGTGGGGACTTTGTTCCACAAAATTGGGGCCAGGACGGAGATGAGCCGTGACCGCGTAGATCGGCCACATGGGCCCCTAAGTGAGGGGGCAAGCAGACGGCCCGAAGAAGCCGAGCGAAGTGGACGGGTTGGGATGTAGGCCTTGACCATTGCCTGGAGGTAGGATGGAGCAGTACCTTTTACTGCCTTGTAGGCTAGCACCAAGGTCTTTAACTGCGAGCAGCTACAGGTAGCCAGTGTAGAGTCCGAAGGAGGGTATATGTGTGGGAGTACTTGGGGCGGTTGAACACCAGGCAAGCTGCAGCTTTCTGAATGAGCTCCAGGGGCCTGATGGCAAATGCCGGGGCGCCAGCAAGGAAGGAGTTGCAGTAGTCCAGCCGGGAGATGACAAGAGCCTGGATGAGCACCTGCGAAGCCTTTTCAGTGAGAAAAGGCTGAATCCTCCTGATATTGTAGAGGAGGAATCTGCAGGAGCGTATCACCGATGCGATGTTTGCCGAGAACGACAGTTGGTCATCCAGGGTCACACCCAGATTCCTTGCGGTCCGAGTAAGTGTCACCACAGCATCATCAATGGTGACAGCCAGGTCTCGTGTGGACAGCCCTTTGCCGGGAAGCACCTCGGTGGTTCCGAGCCCATTGTTTTCCGGGCTGGTTCCACCTCTGCTCCATGGCTACACCAGCACCTCGTGGTTCCGAGCCCATCATTTCCCGGGCTGGTTCCACATCTGCTCCGTGGCTACAACTGCCCTCGAGGACCCCACCAGCTCCTGGTGGTTCCGAGCCCATAATTTCCCGGGCTGGTTCCACCTCAGCTCTGTGGCTACACCTCCCCCTGAGGACCCCACCTGCTCCCGAGGACCCCCAACTGCTCCCGAGGAGGAGCCCCACCTGCTCCCAAGGACCCCCAACTGCTCCCGAGGAGGAGCCCCACCTGCTCCCAAGGACCCCCCACCTGCTCCCGAGGAGGACCCCATCTCTTACCCCTCTCTGCCGAAGACCGACATCAGGGGCGAGATCATTGAGATCCTTCTGCCGAAGACCGACATCGGGGGCGAGATCCTGAGAACCCGGGGCTCTCGGGCGGTCGTCCGGTGCCTCCCCTCGGGGGGGGGGGGGATACCGTTGTGCCCCCACGCTCTAATCGAACCTGGTTCGTACCTTACCGAGAACCATCTTGACGAAGACCGACATCGGGGCAAGACTGTTGGGAACCTACTGCCGAAGACCGACGTCAGGGGCAAGATCCTTGAGGACCTGAGAAAGCATGAGAAAACACAACATTTTGTGTTGATTCCCCAGTTCTATACTTCTGTGTATTATTTTAAAGGTTTTGAGAGAGAGAATATGAACCTTTACCTACCTTGGCGTGTCTCTGCAGGTGCGCTTCCTGGAGCAGCAGAACAAAATGCTGGAGACCAAGTGGAAGCTGCTGCAGGAGCAGACCACCGCCCACTCCAACATCGACGCCATGTTCGTGGCCTACATCTCTAACCTGCGCAGACAGCTGGACGGCCTGGGCAACGAGAAGGTCAAGCTGGAGGGAGAGCAGAGGAACATGCAAGGCCTGGTGGAGGACTTCAAGAACAAGTCAGTTGTTTGAGCAGAACAATTACAGCAAGATCTTACAATACTTCAAATGTATTGTGACCATGGAAAATATATCCGTTATTTAAAGTTAGTTTGTCCCTGTATAGGTATGAAGATGAAATCAACAAGCGTGCCGCGGCTGAGAACGAGTTTGTGCTGTTGAAGAAGGTAGGGTAAGGTAAGCTCAGTATGAAGAGATTGCCGCCAAGAGCAGAGGAGAGGCTGAGACCTGGTACAAACAGAAGGTGAGAAAACCCAAACAAACTTATGTTGGTCTGGTCAGCGTGATATCACATCCGGGATGTGCCCCGGATGTATTTTGATTTTGTGTTGATCCAACATATTTAACTTTCATGTTTCTTCTTTAGTATGAGGAGATGTCGTCCTCTGCTGGACTGTACGGGGATGACCTTCGCTCAACAAAGTCTGAGATCGCAGAGCTGAACCGCATGATCTCCCGTCTTCAGAATGAAATTGAGTCCGTCAAGGGACAGGTAAATTAGTACCTCCGCTCTGTCTGTATATTTACTACAGATGTTCACTCAATAGGAATCGGTGACATCTGAGCAATACCAGGGTAAAAGACGGTTCATAAAAAAACACAACACTACCTCCTCCACAGAGGATTAGCCTGGAAGCACAGATCACAGAGGCTGAGGAGCGCGGTGAGCTGGCGGTGAAAGACGCCAAGCTCCGCATCAGAGACTTGGAGGATGCCCTCCAGAGAGCCAAGCAGGACATGGCCCGCCAGGTGCGCGAGTACCAGGAGCTGATTAACGTCAAGCTGGCCCTGGACATTGAGATCGCCACCTACAGGAAGCTGCTGGAAGGAGAGGAGGACAGGTACAGTAAACCTGAGATTATAGTAAACCAGAAAACCAACAAACAAAATGAATCTAAACAAAATATTATACATTTGGCGGGTTTGATATTTCTGAACTGTGAATCTAATCTTGTTTATGAAACATTCACCAGGCTGACAAGTGGTGGTGCCACTGCCACAATCCATGTGCAGCAGAGCAGTGGAGGTGGTGGTAAGTGCTCGTACTCAACAATACTATGTTTATCATTAGCAAATTCCAATAGATTTGAGGAACTCCATTTTAATGCCAGATGAATTCTGAACCTTTTTGTTCTGTGCGTGTGCTCCACAGGCTACAGCTCTGGAAGCTCCAGCAGCTTCGGCTATGGTGGCGGCAGCTCCAGCGGATATGGCAGTGGTGGTTACAGCAGCGGCGGTGGATACGGTGGCGGCACCGTCATCACTAAGTCCATCACTTCATCTGTAAGCAGCAGCCAGAGGCAATATTAAAAAAAAGACCAGATCCTCCACCCGATTGAAGTTTGACCAGAGACACACAGGCCCGGCGTCATGGGCGGGCCCCATGGGGCCAGGCCCGCCCATCCAGGATTTGGTTCCGCCCATGAGAAATCAGGGATTAAAAAAAATTATTATATAAAAATATATTTTTTATTTTCTTGTTATTATGTTTATTGTTTTTATTTGTAGGGCTTTATCATACCATTCATTTTTGTATTAAACTATGTTGAAACATTAGTATAATATCATTTTTTTATTTTGCTATGAAATTCTGAATGAATCTCGCGATACTGGTTTTTCGCGGGGTTGAGTCGTGTGTGTGTTTTTTTTTAAGTGAGACGCGTCACAGCAACCTGTCAGTTTATATGTATCGGCAACAATAGATATTAGGAAGTGGTTCACCAACAATAAGAGCTCACACAAGGATTGTGGCAACTCAGCACCAGATGCTGGCAACTTGACGTGTCCCCCAGCGCCATCTCTTCTACCTTCTCCTCCACCAGGACCTGAGTCAACGTTGTCAGACACAGCATCTTCGGAGCCGGGCAGCAGCAGTTCATCCTTTAGCAGCCCAGGCCCAGCTCCCATTCTAAACGCTCGTGATCTTGGAGATTTTTCTTTTCTAGTCCCAGAGGACCTTGGCGTGGATACACCAAAACAGGTAGTCCTGGATAGTTTTCCATCTCGGCTGTTCTCCGGGAAAAAACGTAGTTTTGCCAGCTCATGGTACCAAAACCGACCCTGGCTTGAATACTCCGTGAAAGGAGATGCTGCGTACTGTTTCCCATGCAGAAAGTTCACCGTAAAAGGCTTCAAAGACTGGAAGCATGCCTTACAAAAGGGCACGGGTCTTAGCAAACACAGCTCTTCCAAGGAACATTTAGTGTGTGAGAAATTGTGGAGAGAAAAACAAATGCGCATCGAGACTGGTCACGAAATCACAACTCTTGTCAACAAAGATCAGCTGGCTCGTAACAGATATTATCTGGGCTGTCACGGTTACGGTGGTTGGCAGGGGGCGTGGCCTAGCCACGTGCGCTGGTGGCGCACACACTCCTGTCAACAATTACGTTGGTTGGCAGGGGGCGTTGTCTAGCCACGTGCGCTGGCCACACACACACACACACACACCTGGACTCAATTTCCCCCGGTGTCATTTGTTGATCACCTCACCTGGGGTATATATACGTTGCCTTTCCTTTACCCCAGCGTGAGGTCGTTACGTATACTGCACGTTCTCCCGCCTGTAGTGATCGCCCGACTGCGACTATCGGAGAGATAGTACGCACCCCGGTCGCCTACTTACTCTACTTCCACGTAGTTCTCCCCGTTTACCCTTGTGACTTTGTGTGTTGTGTGCTTTAAGAATAAAGCCGTTCGTATCGCTCCACTCTGTCGTTGTCTGCGTTCGGGGTCCAACCCACTCCCTCTTTGCGTGACAGAACGACCTCACCACCATGGACCCCGGCAACTGCGACTTGTGGAGGATCACCCTGATCGCCCAGGAAAAGGCGAACACTGCGCATATTCGGGCGTGGTTGGCCGCTCCGAGATTTCCAAGGACTTTCGGTTTTCCTCCACCGACCGCGCTGCTCCGGCGTGAGGACGCCGCCCTGCTTCCGGCGGACGACGTCGCTCCGCACCCGGCTGACGACGTCGCTCCGCACCCGGCTGACGACGCCGCTCCGCACCCGGCTGACGACGCCGCTCCGCACCCGGCTGACGACGTCGCTCCGCACCCGGCTGACGACGCCGCTCCGCACCCGGCTGACGACGCCGCTCCGCAACCGGCTGACGGCGCCGCTCCGCACCCGGCTGACGACGCCGCTCCGCACCCGGCTGACGACGCCGCTCCGCACCCGGCTGACGGCGTCGTTCCGCACCCGGCTGACGACGCCGCTCCGCACCCGGCTGACGGCGCCGCTCCGCACCCGGCTGACGGCGCCGCTCCGCACCCGGCTGACGGCGCCGCTCCGCACCCGGCTGACGACGTCGCTCCGCACCCGGTTGACGACGCCGCTCCGCACCCGGCTGACGGCGTCGTTCCGCACCCGGCTGACGACGTCGCTCCGCACCCGGCTGAGGACGTCGCTCCGCATTCGCCTGAGGACGTCGCTCCGCACCCGGCGGAGGACGTCGCTCCGCACCCGTCTGCTGCGCCGTACCCGCCTGACGACGTCACGCAGCCCCCGTCTGCGGACGCTACGCCGGATCCGCCCGACGATGTCACGCAACCCCCGTCTGCTGACGCCACGCCGGATCCGCCCGACGACGTCACGCAGCCCCCGTCTGCGGACGCTACGCCGTCCCCGCCCGACGATGTCACGCAGCCTCCGTCTGCTGACGTCAGGCAGCCCCCGTCTGCTGACGTCAGGCAGCCCCCGTCTGCTGACGCCGCGCCGTACCCGCCCGACGACGTCACGCAGCTCCCGTCTGCTGACGTCACGCAGCCCCCGTCTGCTGACGTCACGCAGCCCGCAGCCCCCCGTGGCTCTCTTCCCGGGCCCCACCCGCCCACCAAATCTCCTCCACCCCCCCGGATCATCGACTGGGACGCAGACGGTCCAGAGGGGCGGGGTTTGCCCCCGCGCCGCTACAGTCGGGACCTGTTCTTTTCCCTCAACTGCCACCGGGAACACCCCTTCAAGCCGGGTTGGACGCCAGGAGGCGCCCGTTGAGGGGGGGGTACTGTCACGGTTACGGTGGTTGGCAGGGGGCGTGGCCTAGCCACGTGCGCTGGTGGCGCACACACTCCTGTCAACAATTACGTTGGTTGGCAGGGGGCGTTGTCTAGCCACGTGCGCTGGCCACACACACACACACACACACACACCTGGACTCAATTTCCCCCGGTGTCATTTGTTGATCACCTCACCTGGGGTATATATACGTTGCCTTTCCTTTACCCCAGCGTGAGGTCGTTACGTATACTGCACGTTCTCCCGTCTGTAGTGATCGCCCGACTGCGACTATCGGAGAGATAGTACGCACCCCGGTCGCCTACTTACTCTACTTCCACGTAGTTCTCCCCGTTTACCCTTGTGACTTTGTGTGTTGTGTGCTTTAAGAATAAAGCCGTTCGTATCGCTCCACTCTGTCGTTGTCTGCGTTCGGGGTCCAACCCACTCCCTCTTTGCGTGACATGGGCTCCATTATTGACATTGTGACTTTTCTCTCTACCAGCAATCTTCCTTTCTGAGGTGACCACGACTCTTTAGAGTGTATGTCCAAGTCTGGCAGTGGGTTATTTTTGTCATTGTTTGAGTATACCCTCCAAAAGGACCCAGAACTTGCAAAAATTGCCCCCACCATTCCCAAAAATGCTACCTACATAAGCCATGATATACAAAACGACATAATTGACCTGATGAGCAAAGTTGTAACGGAGCATATTGTTGAGGAAATAGGCGACTCCTTTTACACTGTCAACATGGATGGAACCCGAGACCCAACAGGCTGTGAAAACATTTAAATTGTAGTGCGTTTTGTTGATGAGAACTATGTCATAAACGAAAGGCTCTTGACAATCGCCACAGCAGTTGCAGGTGATGCAAAAACCCTCACACAGACACTCATTGCTGAAATACGCAAAGTTGGCCTGAGCACAGACAAAATTCTCAGCCAGGTATACGATGGGGCAAGTCTTATGTCGGGGAGACATGGTGGGGTTCAAAGACTCCTTCAAGATGAACTGGGCAGAGAAATCCCATATGTGCACTGCTTCAACCACCTGCTGCACATTACCAGGGAAACACGCTGAAGCGTTTACTCGAACAGCACTGGACAGGGCACCTGGCCACTGTTCAGATTATTCTGAAATCTTTTCAGGATATAGTGGAACTACTACGACACGTTGAAAACTCTGCATAATTTCCAGCTGACTTGAGGATGGAGGCAGCAGGCTTGCTGAGCAGAATTTTAAAGCCAAGCTTTAAATTCCACACCCAGATAATATGCAAGATATTGTCTCTGCTTGAGCCAGCTAACAGGATGATGCAGTCAGAGGAAATGGACCTTCAAACGGCAGTACAGCTTGTCAACACTGCCAAAGAGTGTGTTGAGGCCCTGCGCACCGAAAAGGTGTTCACGGAGATGTGGAGCGAGTGCGCACAGGAGAGAGAGGATGATATCCATCCCAGTCCCACCAAGAGAAGGCGAACTCTAAACACAACTTTGGAGGATTATGTTGTTGAAGAGACAGTGGGAGTGGGAACACAAGAAAACCACCAGATGACAGAGCAACGGCGGCTGTTTTACAGCTGCATTGATGCAGTTACGGGAGAAATTGCGCACCGCTTTGAGAGCGAAACAGCGCATTAATGGAGGCTATTGCTTCACTCAACCCGGAAAGCAGCTTCTTCCTGGAGCCCGAAAAAGTGGAACCTTTGCTTAAACTGACTGGAACCACGCTCGGAAACACGTGGACAGCAGCTTCACACCACCAGAGGATGGGAAATGGACATTGAAAAACATACTTGGTCATCTCCACCAGTGGTGAAGCGTCAGGGCCTTCAAGGTATTCAGAGAAGACCCTGGAACTCTCAGATGAAACCAAATAATCGAATTAATTGTATTAATAAAATGTAATACAATTTAATAACATTTAATAAAATTTAAATAAAATGAATAAATGAGAATCGTATCTGTGTTATATTACAGTGTTACGTTGATTTGTTTGTCTTTCTCGGTCCATGCACGACGCATTTGAGTGGTTTTGTGTTGGAAAAACAATGCAACCAATCAGATATTTTTCTGGGTTGCTGGGAAGAATATCCTTCAACCAAAGTATTCCCGCAGACATTGGCCCTTAGACTGAATGAGAGCGTACGTTTGGATTGACAATTTGATCAACCAATCATATCGTGATTTGTAGCCAATGGGCGTATTCTTTTAGATTTCCCCGCAGTTCAATATGAAGCTAGAAGGTGCAAGGTGGTGGCTGGCGCGAGTGGATCTAGCGTAGTGTTACGTTTTCTACGTTGTTTTTTTTACGTCAAAATGGCAACAGGTGAAGATGATGTCGTTGCGGATTTATTGTCTGAACCATTTTCAAGACGACCATTTAATGTTAAGATGGACATTATTAAAAAAGGCCGTCCAACACCTGACAATCTGGAGCTGACTCAATTTTTTTTTATGTTCGCCATTTTCAGAGTACCAACTGGGAACGATACCCGTGGCTAACGGGCTCTACTAGCCACGAGAGGCTCTACTGATGGGTGTGTTGCAGTTTGGGACCGACAAGAGAGCAGGGAATTGGAACTTATTTTGGATCTGAAAAGCGATCATCTTTATGACCTGATGGTGGTCGAACAATTCATCCAGAAGGACAGGAGAATGGATTTGGTCTTTAAGTGAACATCATTGGTGAGTGACACTCATTTGTCTTTGCTGGTTTTGTCTCAGTGTTGCGTCTCGTTGAGCTGGTTGTTGCATTTTGTTTCCACACACTTGTTGAATGATTAGTTAATGGCTGTCTTGGGTTTGTTAAGCATTGTTGTGCATTTGAATTGAGAGTTTGGACTTGATCTTTCTTTGCATCGCTTAACGGGAAAAGACTTAACGTAACTAAGAGTTCAAAACCGCGATCAATAATCACCTAATTTGCATATGTTTTGTCATTAGCACTTTCACCTTTTCACTTTCATTTTGACAGGTGAAAGTGCTAATGACAAGACATATGCCAGAGACATTTGGTGATTATTGATCGCTATTTTGGAACTTAAAGTTCCTAAGTTACGTTAAGCCTTTTCACGTGAAGCGTGTTAGACCGTCCCTTTAACCGATAGCCTGTGTGTGGTGGTCTGTGTTGGGCTGTTACTTCACTACATGGACACTGCTTTACAACTATGGTACACTTGGAAATTGGCTGCGACAATCTGATCTGCCTAAATGAGATAAGGCATAAAGTGACTCCTCCGTGACGTCCGTCTGACTAGAACAACTGAATTTTCGAATGGTGGTGGTGATGGTGGGGTGGTGGTCTACAGCAGGGGTTCCCAAAGTGGGGGTCGCGGGACCCCGAGGGGGGGGGGGGTCGCGAGATGATTTCAGATGATTTTTACCCCCCCCCCCTTGGACTTCACGATGTTCTCGATGGTGAAGATCTGTGCACACGTTGTTTTTAATGTTCCAGTCCCTCCGGTGATAGTGGGGGGGGGGGGGGGGGGGGGAGGGGGCGGGTCTGTTATGTTGGGGGTCGCGGGCTGAAAAGTTGGGGAACCCCTGGTCTACAGAAGGTCCAGTTGTGATAGACACGCTTCGCCACTGATCTCCACACAACGCTTGAGGCAATGCCAAGTGTTCTCACCGCATTTAAGGTTTCACTTACCTTTGGAGCTTCGACAGCTTTATGTGAGAACTCTTTTTCCACACTGAAAAACGTTTTCAGTGAGCACCGAAGAAGCATGTCTCACACTCGGAAAGCTAATTTAATCCAACTTGGTTTCGAGAAGGACCTGACAAAAAAATGCAAGAATGAGTGGAAAGACAGGTTGCTGAGGAGGTTCCATTCATCTGGGAAACGTGGGCTACATTAGGCCCCACCCTGAGTACATTGTGTATAGCAAACAATCATCACGATGTAGGCTAAGCGGTTGTTTTCAACAGCTTTAATGTGAACAAAATATTGGGTATTTTTCTGTGTGTTTTTTTCACTGTATGTTTGCCAATATATTTGTTATTTGTTCATTTATTTAATTCCACTTCTTTACGCCAAGAGACACACCTCTGCTTTAAAGTAGTACGTGCAAACTGATGCTTAACATGTCATTTCCTCCTGATGCTCATCCTCTGAAATTAAAACACATTTGCATATTGTATTTGTATATTTTCTGGCAGTATTCAGTTTTTTGCTGCATAACTAAAGCCGTCTGATATTCTATTACATCTTTAAATGTTAACAGCCTTGACTCAATACATGGTTTGTTCTTAGGTAGTACATTATGCAACATTCTCACAGCTTTTTTCTGTAATGTAATTAAAGGTTTTAAATGACTCATAGGTGTATATGAGTCAGCTGCACGCTGGTTCTGCTTGTTTGATGTGTAGCGTCGCTGTCCATCCATGGTGCTGAAGTTGCGTTATTTTTGTGCCTCTATCCTGAGCACACAATGAAACATTTTGAGCATTGTAAATGTTATAGAGCGCGCCATTTAACATTTTGGAGCACAGAAAAATATATTTTACAATCAAATCAATTGTATTTTGAAGAGAAATTGACTCTCAAGCCCTCAAACTGTTGCTCCAGTCCGTCACACGCTCTCTCCCCCTCTCTCCCTCGCTCAACACCTCTCCACCCTGTGCTCGCTCCACACCTCTCCACCCTGTGCTCGCTCCACACCTCTCCACCCTGTGGCTCCACACCTCTCCACCCTGTGCTCCACACCTCTCCACCCTGTGCTCGCTCCACACCTCTCCACCCTGTGCTCGCTCACACCTCTCCACCCTGTGCTCGCTCCACACCTCTCCACCCTGTGCTCGCTCCACACCTCTCCACCCTGTGCTCGCTCCACACCTCTCCACCCTGTGCTCGCTCCACACCTCTCCACCCTGTGCTCGCTCCACACCTCTCCACCCTGTGCTCGCTCACACCTCTCCACCCTGTGCTCGCTCCACACCTCTCCACCCTGTGCTCGCTCACACCTCTCCACCCTGTGCTCGCTCCACACCTCTCCACCCTGTGCTCGCTCCACACCTCTCCACCCTGTGCTCGCTCAACACCTCTCCACCCTGTGCTCGCTCCACACCTCTCCACCCTGTGCTCGCTCCACACCTCTCCACCCTGTGCTCGCTCCACACCTCTCCACCCTGTGGCTCCACACCTCTCCACCCTGTGCTCGCTCCACACCTCTCCACCCTGTGCTCGCTCCACACCTCTCCACCCTGTGCTCGCTCAAGTTGGCACAGCGTTACAAATGGTTGGTTATGTGGCACATGTGTGGGAGAGAGAGCGTGTGCAGCAGCAGCTGAAACATTTCCTATGCTCAAAATGTTTCATTGCGTGCACAAAAATAATGCCTAAATCTTTCGGCAACTATATGCACATATGTTACGTTAAAATGGGGTGGGGCCTGGGGGTCGGGGGGTGGGCCCGCCCTGGTAAATCAAATGCCCGCCCAGAGATGGATGTCTGCCGCCGGGTCTGGAGACACATCCATCTGTGGTGCTATCCCATATAACAACGCAGTTCCAATGAAAAAGGTCACAAGTGATCCGATATGAACCAAAATGCTGTTTCACATTAGAAACAAAGTTGATAAATGTAATGTTACACACTGCCGTGAGTTTGGCTTCTAGGATCAGTAGTCACTCTCTTTAATTGGACTGTGCATTATCCATAATCCAGAAAATAAAAACACACACACACATGCTTGATAACTCAGGAAGGCCGACTGTTTACTTTCTGCACTGACATTTGAATCCCATTAACAAAGCAAACCAAAACAAGATCAGACCAGGTTTATTTCAACTGCTTTTGAAATGTTAAATGAAATAAATCGGTGAACTAAAATCATTGTGTTTTGCTGTTTTTGTGTCTTCAAAAATACGATTAGGCTACTACTGGCAAATAGAGATTACATTCAATCTAGACGTTAATATGAGGTGATGAAAATATCAATTAAATTAATAAATAGTAATTAAAATGGTGTTCATCATTTGGTTGCAAAATAACATTTGGAAAAAAGATTGTTAGATTGTTAAGTTCTGATTGCAGTTTAATTTTGAAATAGAAGTGAGATGCCTCGCACCAAGTGTTACATCTTTTTGGGGCTTGTGTGTAGAGCAGTGGTGAAGCGTCAGGGCCTTCAAGGTATTCAGAGAAGACCATGGAACTCTCAGATGAAACAAAAACAAATAAAATTAATTGTATTAATAAAAAGTAATATAATTTAATAAAATTAAATACAATTGAAATAAAATGAATAAATGAGATGTGTTGTTGATCTGTTATATTACAGTGTTACGTTGATTAGTTTGTCTTTCTCGGTCCATGCACATTTGAGTGGTTTTGTGTTAGAAAAATAATGCAACCAATCAGATAATTTTCTGGGTTGCTGGGAAGAATATCCTTCAACCATAGTACTCCCGCATGCTTTGGCCCTTAGACTGAATGAGAGCGTACGTTTGGATTGACAATTTGATCAACCAAACATATAGTGATTTGTAGCCAATGGGCGTATTCTTTTCCCACAGGTCCATGGTACGCTAGAAGGTATACTGGCTCGAGACCGAGACAGAGGATCTAGCGTAGTGCTACGTTGTTTCTTTTCTACGTAGGTTTTTTACGTCAAAATGGCAAGATGATGTTGTTGTGGAATTGTTGTTAGTACCCTTTTCAAGATGACCATTCAGTGAAAAGATGGACATTATAAAAAAGTTGTAACGATCCCCGTCAACACTGCATTTGTGGAAAGGACATTTGAATATTATAAAAACATATGGAGGAACAGAACAGGACGAACAGAACAGAACGGCTCAACGACACAACTACATCAGACCACTACCCAGTCCCGCACATTCAGGTGATTTTTTCCAAGGTGGACCTCATCCACGGATACCATCAGGTGCCTGTCCATCCTTTTGGTTTGTTTGAGTTCATGAGCATGCCATTAGGACTAAAGAACGCTGCGCAGACATTCCAGCGGCTCATGGACTGTGCTGCAGGACCTGCCTTTTATTTTTGTTTACTTGGACGCCCTGGGCTGGCGATCCAAGGCAGAGCACCAGGCCCACCTCCGGACTCTCTTTGAGTGGCGTAGTCAGCATGGCCTAATTGTGAACCCGGCCAAATGCCAATTCGATCTGACCACCATCGATTTTCTGGGTCATCGCATCACCGAAAAGGGGGCGGTGCCGCTCCCAATGAAAGTGGACGCAATAACTGCTTTCCCACGCCCACTCACGGTCAGGTCTCTGCAAGAGTTTCTCGGGAAGGTGAACTTTTACCACCGTTTCATCCCCGGTGCTGCTCGACTTATGCGGCCTCTATACAAGGCCCTGAAGGGTAAGACCCCCAAGAGCTTGGTGGACTGGTCTTCAGCGAGAAACAGTTTGTTGTGATGCTAAAATGACCATGGCTAAGGCAACGATTCTGGCGCACCCATCCCCCAAGGCTCGGATCGCCATCACCTCGCACCTCGCATCGGACTATGCCGTCGGCGCGGTATTTGAGCAGTGGGTGGGCGGAGCATGGCAGCGCTTGCATTCTTCAGCCGCCAGCTGCGCCCTAACGAGCGGAAGTACAGCACGTTCGACAGGGAGCTCCTTGCCCTGTACATCGCTGTTCGCCACTTCCGTTTCCTGCTGGAGGGCCGGCAGTTCACGGCGTTTGTGGACCACAAACCGCTGACATTCCCCATGGCCAAAGTGGCTGAACCGTGGTCCGCCCGCCAGCAGAGGCATCTCGCCTATGTATCTGAGTTCACTACATTCGGACATTCAGCATGTAGCTGGCAAGGCCAATCTTGTCGCCGACTGCCTGTCCCGGCCCATCGTGGGGGCCATCCATTTGGGGCTCGACTACTCTCGCATGGCTGTGGACCAGGCCACCGACCCAGAGTTGCAAGCGCTACGGTCGTCTGGTACCGGGCTGCAAGTGGCGGAGGTGGCTTTCGGCGATGCTGGCACGGCACTCCTGTGTGATGTCTCCACGGGCCAGCCCCGGCCCATCAGCCCTGCTTCGAGCCAGCCTCAAGGACAGCGGCTGGGTTGACAGGCTCCCTTGGGTCATGCTGGGCCTGAGGTCCGCCCCTAAGGAGGACCTCCAGTCCTCGTCGGCAGAGTTGGTTTACGGCCAACCCTTACGGCTCCCGGGGGAGTTTGTCCCCAACATCACGGCACCCTGGTCGGCGTCCTGGCAACGGACCGAGCTCGTGGACATCGGCAGGGTTTTCACCCCTGTCCCCACCTCGCAAAATGGTCTTCCACGTTCCCACGTCCCAGTGAGTCTGGGGTCGGTGGGCGACGTTTTCATCTGCCACGATGCCCACCGCGGGCCCCTGCAACAGCCCTATGACGGGCCGTTCCGCGTCCTGGAGGGATAAGCACTTCCACTTGGACATCGGGGGCAAGTCGGAGCACATCTCTGTGGACCTGCTTCAAGCCAGCCCACCTAGACCTGGACAACCGGTTGAGCTGGCTCAGCCGCCGCGGCGTAGGCGGCCGCCTGCGCCAAATCCGCTGCCTCCGTCGACCCGCCCAGAATCTGTTCCACCGCCGGGTCCTTGAGGCTCCAGGGGACACAGCAGACACTGATCCTGTTCATCGGAGCCGTTCTGGTCGGGCCAATCCGGAACGCGGTGTCTTCAACGGCCTTGCACTGTATCATAACTTCCTACCTCTACCAAATATTTATAGTTTACATATTTATTGTTTACATACCTACATAGTCATGTACATTTTTACTGTACTTACTATATATATATATATTAATCGTCAACTGCTGCAACACCTTGCAGTACCTCCGCAGACCCGCTGGGGGTCGCGGACCCCTGGATGAAGACCACTGACTTAATACATAAAAATGTTTTCCATAGCACTTTTAAGTTTACTCTACACTGGAGTATTGTAACAAAGTTCTCGTAAAGGTAATAAGGTAGCTGTGATTGACAGAATTAGGTAATTAGGAGATTCAATAGATTTAAACTGATTTGTATTGTTTGAATTCTTATTGATTTCTTGCATTGCAGCAAGAGGAACATCGAAATAAGCTCAAACAAGCCATTGTCCATCCATCTTCAACCGCTTATCAAGAAACGGGTGGGGGCGGTAGAAGCTCAAGCTGGAGACCCCAAAGGCCAGCGGTGAGATGAAATCACCCCATCTGGACCTTGGTCTGCCCCGTGGTCTCCTTCCAGCTGCCTCCTTTCTATGCAAAGAAGCAGCGGCCCTACTCTTAGTCTCTCATGGTGACCAACCTCACACCCTATCCCTTAGGGAGATGTCAGCCATCCTCCTGAGGATAACCTATTTTGGCTATTTGTATCCGCAATCCTGTGTTTTCGGTCATTACCCATAGTGCATGACGATAGGTGAGGGTAGGATCAAACACTGTCTTGGCTCAGCTTCTCTTTTGGTCACAAAGTTGCTGTAAAGCGCACCCAATACCGCTCCTGCTGCCCCCTTTCTCCAGTCTATCCCTATCAATGTTTTTTATTTTGTATACATAACGTATTAGTAACTTATATAGAACGTTTCGATAACTTATACCAACGAATGCTTAGCCTAAATAAAAAGGCTGCAGCGCAACGATTCATATAACCACACTAAGAACTGACGTCCACGACCAGTGGAAGCCCGTGGGTGATTCCCAGTATGGACGGTGGGGTCAAGAACTGCAAGTCATGATGGACCAGCTCAGGGACCTGGCAACCACCATTGCTTCCCTCATCAGAGGGACCCCCGACGCCGCGTTGTCCCTGCCTGCTGACGCCACACTGTCCCCGTCTGACGACGTCACGCTTCCCCCGTCTGCCGACGCTACCGACGTCGCGCCGAACCCGCCTGACGACGTCACGCTTCCCCCGTCTTCCGACGCTACCGACGTCGCGCCGTACCCGCCTGGCGACGTCACCCTTCCCCCGTCTGCCGACGTTGCGCTGCACCCGCCTGACGACGTCACGCTTCCCCCGTCTGCCGACGCTACCGACGTCGCGCCGTACCCGCCTGACGAAGTCACGCTTCCCCCGTCTGCCGACGCTACCGACGTCCTACCGAGACCCCCAGAGGAGACCCCCAGAGGAGACCCCCAGAGGAGACCCCCAGAGGAGGCCCCAGAGGAGGCCTTCAGAGAAGACTCCTACCGACCTGGGCAGAACGGGTGACTCTCTTCCCGGGCCCCGCCCGCCCACCGAATCTCCTCCACCCCCCTGGATCATGGACTGGGAGGCATACGGCCCAGAGGAGCGGGGTTGGGCCCGTGCCTTTTCCGCGACTGTCACCGGGAACACCCCTTCAAGCCAGGTTGGCCCGTTGAGGGGGGGGTACTGTCACGGTTACGGTGGTTGGCAGGGGGCGTGGCCAAGCCACGTCCGCTGGCGGCGCACACACACGCCTGTCAGCAATTGCCGTGACTGATTGCCAATCACCTCACCTGGGGTATATAGACCCTGGCTTCCCGTTACCCCGGGGTTAGGTCGTACGTCGTACTTACTACGTTGTAGTACATTCATCGCCTGTCCCGCGTCACCCGCCTGTCTCGCGTTACTCAGGTCTATACGAGCTCCCCGGTAATTACAATTACCGACCTCCCGTTATCTAGACTTCTCGCTCGTCCCTGACCATCCGCCTGTCTGGTACCGGTCGCTACTCCGACCTCCCGGGATCCAGACTCCTCTCCCGTCCCGGACTACTCGCCGGTCTACTACCTGCCGGTACTCCGCGGATCGACCTCCCGGTATCCAGACCCCTTGCCTGTCCTTGATTACTCTCTGTTGTCTGTGTGCTTTAAATAAAGCTGTATGTTATAGCTCCACTGTGTCTTGGTCTGCGTTCTGGGTCCTACCGAACAATCCACACGTGACACTAAACATTGCAGTATCAACATTACAGTCGCAGTATCAACATCACTGTATCAATATCACCGTCATGCCGAAGAAAACTTCGAAGAATGCTGCCAAGAAGTCTCCTGGCCGTGGGCTTGAGTCCTAGACATTATCTCAACGTATTTAAACTTATGAGTAACCGCATAACTTACCTACAACTTATGGCCCACGAATGCCAGTGTATGAGCCATAAGCTGGAATACCCGTACCTCAACGTACTACGACGTACGAGCGTGCTTCAGCGTGCTCTTAACTTATACAAAACTTACCCATAACTTATTCGACGTATGCCATTGTTACGTTCCTATAAGGACAAGTATGATATTTTGCGCAGCTGCGCTGTTCTGCATGCGTTTTTTCCTATAGGCTGGTTGTTCCCGCCGCGGCGTGACGTCGCCTATAAAGACCGCCCAGCCCAGACTGCAGGGGGATTAGTTTCCTGGTCCCGCACGCATACTGGTTTTTTTCCCTGTCGTGATACAAGGAAGTCACGCGGTGCCACGCCGGCACCGATCGTTCATGTGTGAACAAGTTTCTTTTGCATTAGTAATTTGCGGTCCCGCACCGTTCTTTCCCATGTGGGAACATTATTGCTTTTCACCTTACTTTATACGTTGTTGGTTGGAGATGGTTGTTTTCACGTTTTTAGGTTAGGTTAGAGCAGAGTAGGTATAGGTCCCGACTAATTCACATCCCCTTTTATTTTCTGGGTAGGACAATTTGGGTCCCCCAGAGTTAGGGTTAGTTAGGGTTTTCTTTGTTTTATTATCTTTCCTTTCGTTGATTTAATAACCGTCCCGCCATGTACAAGGCAGCGTCTACGAAATAAAACGTCTGCTTTCAACGTAAGCCCTGAATTCCAGTCTGTGTTACTCGGTCCGGGGTGTGACCAAAAGTTTGGTTCGTAACATAATGGGGGCTCGTAGCCGGTCTTTGAACCATTAGTGAGTTTTGAACGATTTTCCTGGAGTGAAAATCTTTTTTTTTGTGGTGGTCGCACTGTGCATTGTGCACATTTAGTTTGCTGTGGTCACCCTTTGTTTGAACTATGCTGTAGTTCTGGGCTTTTCACACATTAAGTTTTGCCTGTTAGCGATCGGGTTTTTTTCCTCGCAGTTATGTTTGATTTACACGCGTTTACCCTTGCTCCTACGGAGGAGGCTCTATTTTTGATTACGCGTGATGACCTTGTTACGGTTGCTGGCCACTACAAACTTCAGGTGAGTGGTAGCCCTTCCAAGGCTGAGCTCCAAGAGGGGCTCATCAATCACCTGCGGGACCGTGGAGTGTTTGGGAAAGTGCCTGTGGACGAACCTACGTCACCTACACGAGGTAACGTTCAGCCTCTTTCCCCTAGTGAAGTTTCACTGGAGTTAAAACGTCTGCAGTCGAGAGAAAGGGAACTTGAGTGGGAGCGAGAGAAAAATATTAGGGATAGAGAGCACGAGTTACGTTTGAAGGAACTCGAATTTAATCAAGCGTTACGGCTTAAAGAAATGGATCTCAAGGCTCGTGAGGCTGATATCCACTTTAAGTCGGGACAATTCGACGTTACCCGTAATATCCGTGTCGTTCCACCTTTTCGTGAGGATGAGGTTGACAAATTCTTCGCGCATTTCGAGCGGGTAGCTACGACCCTGAAATGGCCTAGGGAGGTTTGGACCATGACGCTCCAGTGCGTTTTAAAAGGGAAGGCGCAGGAGGCTTACTCTGCGCTGCCTCTTGAAGATGCAGCGGACTATGAGAAGGTCAAGCAGGCTGTTCTGCGTATGTATTCCCTGGTGCCAGAGGCGTATCGGCAGAAGTTCCGCGGCTATCAAAAACCGGAGGCCCTCTCGTACGTAGAGTTCGTTCGAGAGAAGGAAATGCTCTGCGATCGCTGGTTGAACTCGCAGGAAGTGACAACCTTCCAAGCCCTTCGGGATTTGATCATTATGGAGGACTTTAAGAATTGTCTGCCAACATCAGTCGCAACTCACATTAGTGAGCATAAGGAGGTTACGCCGGCTGGTGCAGCGGTGCTCGCTGACGAGTATGTGCTTACGCACAAGCGTGTCCCCTCTGTTTCTAAACCCCCACCAAACATTTCCAGCCATCCAACTGTTTTTAGGACTACGAAACAAGCCGTGCCTGATTCTTCCCACTTTTCACCTCGCGCGTCGGTATTTAAAGCTACCAGCCCGACCTGCGGTTATTGTAAAAAGCGGGGTCACGTTGTTTCGGAGTGTTTTAAGTTGAGGAACAAGAACAGGGCAGCTTCGTTTAACACAGAGGTCGGATTGTGTGTAGCGAAACCGCCTCTTCCTCAGGAAGACACCGATGGTGGAAATCCCTGTTTTGCGCCTTTCATAATGGACGGTTTTGTGTCCCTACCCGGTGACCCTAGTGTGCGCGTACCGATTAAAATCTTGCGTGATACTGGGGCTTCACAAAGCTTCATACTAGAGAATGTGTTGCCTTTCTGCGACAAGACGTCTACCGGCTGCAGCGTTCTTGTGCGTGGTTTTGAAATGGGTTTCGTTAATGTCCCTCTGCATGAGATTTCCCTCCAATCGGACTTGGTTACAGGCACTGTTACCGTGGGTATACGTCCCTCTCTGCCTATCGCAAATGTAGCCATGCTACTTGGTAACGATGTCTGTGGTGGCAAAGTTTTACCTGGCCCTATCGTGTCTCATGTGTCCTCGAAAACATTAACAAGTGATGACCTTTCCGTTAATTTCCCTGAGGTTTTCGCATCTAGCGTCGTTACGCGTGCCATGGCGAGAGACGTTAAAGCGACTTCTATTCAGGAGCAACGCGATGCGATCATCGATCTTAGCGATTCCTTTATGGCTCGTCCCTCACTCATTCACGATAGTGTTGTCCCTCAGACAGCTGAGTCACTGTCGTCCCATGCTGCTGTTCCTAAACTGTCTGGGGACCGAGATCTGCTTAGCAAGGAACAGAAAAATGACCCTTCTCTGGCGACGCTCTTTTCTGAAATTATGTCCGAGGAGGACATTGAGCAGTCGCCTCATGGCTATTTCCTGAGAGATGGAGTCTTAATGCGCAAGTGGAGGCCTCTTACGGCCTCAGCGCAAGATGAGTGGAGAGTTCTGTATCAGATCGTGATCCCTGCGTCCTTCCGTGATGAAGTTCTGAGTCTCGCTCATGACCATCACTTTACGGGTCATCTCGGCGTAAATAAAACAACTGACCGAATTTTACGCCATTTCTTCTGGCCAGGTCTTAAACGAGACGTAGTTCGGTATTGTAAAACATGTCATCCGTGCCAAATCACAGGTAAACCTAATCAGGTCATTCCACCTGCGCCGTTGCAACCAATCCCTGTTGCGTCGGAGCCTTTCGAGCACATAATTCTGGACTGTGTCGGCCAGTTGCCTAAAACAAAATCTGGTAACCAGTGGTTGCTGACCATCATGTGTAGTCTTACCCGTTTTCCCGAGGCAATTCCACTGCGTAGAATCACAGCTCCTGTCATCATCCAGGCCCTGCTGTGGTTTTTTTCCCTCTTCGGTCTCCCGAAGACCGTCCAGACGGACCGTGGCACTAACTTCATGTCCCATGTGTTTGCTGAGGCTATGCGACAGCTCTCCGTCAAACACGTAAAATCCAGCGCCTATCACCCCCAAAGCCAAGGCGCACTCGAGAGATTCCACCTAACGCTCAAGAATATATTAAAGACGTTCTGCCTCGAGTTCGAGCGTGATTGGGATGAGGGGGTACCGCTCGCTCTTTTTGCCGTGCGAGAGGTAGTGCAGGAGAGTCTGGGGTTTAGTCCTGCAGAGCTTGTTTTCGGACACACTGTTCGCGGGCCGCTGAAGTTGCTAAAAGAGTCGTGGCTGTCGGAGACGAAAACGTACGAGGGTCTCTCTGACTACGTTTCGAAAATGCGCTCCCGGCTCGGTCGTGCTTGCCAGTTGGCCAGAGCAAATCTGGGCGCCTGTCAACAGCGAATGAAGAGGAGATATGATGAGAAGTCGGTCTCTCGTACTTTCCAACCTGGTGATGAGGTGCTTGTGTTAATACCTTTGATGGGCTCTGCTCTGCAGGCCCGCTACAGCGGTCCTTATCGTATCGAACGACGTGTAGGTGATCTCAACTACGTACTCTCTACTCCTGATCGCAGGAGAAAGACGACTTTATGTCATGTAAATCGTTTGAAGTCGTACCGTGGTCGTGAGGAAAGCTCAGCAGCTCCCAAATTAGAATCTCCGCGCTGCGCTGAGATCAGTGGCGACGATCGCGGGGGGACAGTGGCGCTGTCTACTCCTCGTGGTGCTGAAGTCGTTGCGTCGCTCGCGGTCGCTTCCCCGTGGGAAGACGAGGGTCGCGTTCCGTCGGTGGAAGTTGTTGTAGGGAGAATGAAGAATTCTCAGGTCCTCAATGACCTTAATTCATTTTTTGTTGGTTTGAGTGAATCACAACGTGACGATTTAATTTCTCTGTTTAACGAAAATAAGGATCTGTTTCCCGATGTGCCACGCCAGACAACGGCGGCGGTACATGACATCGATGTTGGTTCTTCTGACCCAATTAAGCAGCATCCCTATCGCACTAATCCTCAAAAAAGGGTTTTGTTGCAGGGCGAGGTGAAGTTCATGAAGGATCACGGCATTGCCGAAGCAAGTTGTAGCCCATGGAGCTCGCCGTGCTTGCTGGTGCCCAAGAGCGATGGCTCAGTGCGGTTTTGTACCGATTTCCGAAAGGTAAATGCCGTTACAAAACCCGATAGTTTCCCGTTGCCCCGCATTGATGATTGTGTTGACCGCCTTGGCTCTGCTGTGTTTGTAAGTAAAATTGATTTACTTAAAGGCTACTGGCAGATTCCCTTGTCACCCCGTGCTAAGGAAATCTCAGCTTTTGTGACGCCAGACAGCTTCCTTCAGTACACAGTAATGCCCTTCGGACTCCGCAATGCCCCGGCAACATTCCAGAGGCTCATCAACGGTGTCCTCGATGGCGTACCCAACTGTGAGGCCTATTTAGACGACCTGCTGATTTACAGCCCCACCTGGCCTTCACATCTCGCACACCTTTCCACTGTGTTCCGCAGGCTCTCTGACGCGAACCTAACGGTCAACCTCGCTAAATGCGAGTTCGGTCAGGCTACGGTTACCTATCTGGGGAAAGTCGTGGGTCGCGGGCAAGTGCGCCCTGTCCAGTCAAAGGTCGAGGCCATCCTGGACTACCCTCCTCCTACCACTCGTCGTGAACTGCGCCGTTTTCTCGGCATGGTAGGCTATTATCGTTCTTTCTGTAAGAACTTTTCTGCAGTTGCCTCTCCCCTCACTGACTTGCTCAGCTCGAAGGTGGTTTTCAAGTGGACTCCACGGAGTCAAGGCGCCTTCGAGTCTGTTAAGGCTTTGTTGACCACTGCGCCCGTTCTTTCCGCTCCTAACTTTAATTTGCCTTTTTCTATCGCTGTCGATACCAGTGATTTGGGAGCAGGAGCTGTTCTCATGCAGCAGGACGAGGAAGGGTTTGAACATCCCGTGTGTTTCTTTTCGCGAAAGTTTAATTTACACCAGCGTGCTTACTCTACGATAGAGAAGGAAGCCCTTGCGCTCGTGTTGGCCGTCCAACATTTCGAGGTATATGTTGGGGGTGCTGTACGTCCTGTGCTGGTCTTCACTGACCACAACCTGTCTAGGGTTTAGCGTCTGCATGAGTGTAAATAAATTGTTTGTTAATGTGTGTTTTGAAAAAAACGTACACATGTTAACCATTTTTATTTTTTTATCGCTCAGTCGCGTGTTGCGACATTGCCGAACGCATAGTTCGTTGTTTTTCGTTCACATTATGTACATTTGTGTATATTTGTATTTTTGTAAATATTCACCTTGATTTTACAAACTATAACCCCCAATTTATTTTCTTAAGGGTGGGGGTGTTACGTTCCTATAAGGACAAGTATGATATTTTGCGCAGCTGCGCTGTTCTGCATGCGTTTTTTCCTATAGGCTGGTTGTTCCCGCCGCGGCGTGACGTCGCCTATAAAGACCGCCCAGCCCAGACTGCAGGGGGATTAGTTTCCTGGTCCCGCACGCATACTGGTTTTTTTCCCTGTCGTGATACAAGGAAGTCACGCGGTGCCACGCCGGCACCGATCGTTCATGTGTGAACAAGTTTCTTTTGCATTAGTAATTTGCGGTCCCGCACCGTTCTTTCCCATGTGGGAACATTATTGCTTTTCACCTTACTTTATACGTTGTTGGTTGGAGATGGTTGTTTTCACGTTTTTAGGTTAGGTTAGAGCAGAGTAGGTATAGGTCCCGACTAATTCACATCCCCTTTTATTTTCTGGGTAGGACAATTTGGGTCCCCCAGAGTTAGGGTTAGTTAGGGTTTTCTTTCTGTTTTATTATCTTTCCTTTCGTTGATTTAATAACCATCCCGCCATGTACAAGGCAGCGTCTACGAAATAAAACGTCTGCTTTCAACGTAAGCCCTGAATTCCAGTCTGTGTTACTCGGTCCGGGGTGTGACCAAAAGTTTGGTTCGTAACAGCCATGTTTTTTTTTGATACGTCGGCATACGCTGGCTAAATCGTCAAGCTTTGACAGGGCCATAAGATCCATGGCATCAAATTTATAGATTTGATTCTTATCCAAGGCGCTTCACACACAGCTGCAAACAGATCATGTCAGTGCTGACTGAACTTTTAACGTGCCATTGAAAGTATCCTCACCAACTGCATCACAGTGTGGTACGGCAACTGCACTGTTTCCGACGGGAAAGTGCTGCAGAGGATGGTGAAAACCGCCCAACGCATCGTTGGATTACCCCTCCTTGGAGTATGGCGCCGTACGAGATGGCTGCCGTGTCGCGAGCTCCCGCGAAAACGCAGTTTTTCAGAATTTATTCTTTTTATCGCAACTATTTTAGTTCAGGAAGTTAGCAGCACGTTCATTTATAACTTTTGCACACTTCTGGAGATCAGATCGACAGTCGCTCGCCGCCTACCGGAGTTTTTTCATTATTTCGACTTGGACGTCCCGCCCGAAGTCACAGCTGGATTATCTCCGACCATCTTGGGCACGATTACACGCAAGCGTCGCCGGAGGAAGCGAGGGAAGCGAGCCGGCGTGCTAGTCAGGCTGAGATGTCGATCCGATCGCCCCCCACTACCCACCATTATACTGGCTAATGTACAGTCTCTGGACAATAAGTTAAGCGAGCTACAGGCTCGTATTCAATTCCACTGGGAAACTAAGGACAATTGTATCATCTGCCTTATGTAGACATGGATGTCGAAGGGGGTTACCGACACAGCTATCTAGCCAACGGGATTTTCCGTCCACCGGGCGGACAGAACATAGGCTCTATCCGGTAAAGATCGCGGAGGGGGGGTATGTCTCATGATAAATTCCAGCAGATGGAAGTGATGCTAGCCCTGCGGCAAAACGTCAACACATCCTCTAGAAACACAGCAGTCACGTTTTATGAAAGGAAGAAAAAAGTCAACATTGTGGTGCATTCTTTTAGTGTCTGCATCATCTAGGAAATACCTTAAGTTAAGCATTTGTGTGCTGCGGTGTCGTGTGCTGCTTTGCTGAGGAGACCTTTTACTCCGGGGATACCACGGAGAGACCGGAGCGCTTCCACGCTGCTGCTTTCGCCTGTCCTTTGCTGCTGTGCTGAGGATGATTTTTGCCCCAGGAACATCTGTGTGCTGGTCTGGGAAAATGGCCCATATCGTGATTCTGCTGTGCCTGTTAACTGTTTTGGACTATGAGAACATGTCTAGTCATTCTGAGAAGTCTACTGGATTCAGGTCTGTTCTCCCACCCGCAGTGGGCATCCCCTGCAAAGGTTCGGATGTGTTACACAAACAATTACCGGTTGCCTTGTCACAGACAATCTGCTCGACAAAATATGTTTGTCTTTTTCACTTGCCTGCTATGATGGTTCTTCAGGACTGCTTCTTGAGCTCTAATCACACTTTCACAGACTTTGCTGGTGATTTTACAGAAGATGACAATGTATGTGTGTCGATTAAGAGGAAAAGATGCCTGGTTTTCTTGTTATTATTGCTATCAGGAAATGTACAACCTAACCCTGGACCGCCCAGTAGTAGTAGTCAGATCGCTACTCCTGCTGATTTTAATTCTAGGTCTGGGCTGGGTTTCATTCACTTAAATGTGCGCAGTCTGTTAGGTAAACTAGATTTTGTCCGCATTTGGGCGAGCTCGACTGACGCTGATGTCATTGTCTTGTCAGAAACGTGGCTAAATAAATCCATATTGGCCTCTGACATATCCTTAAATGGTTACAGTGTATATCGTACCGACAGACCTAATAAAGGTGGTGGCGTTGCCATTTATGTGAAAAATAAGTTTTGTGTAACCAAGATGGTTTCCAAATCTATCAGTAAACAACTAGAATTTTTTGCCTTAAATATCGAAGTAGCAAAGGGTCAACAGGTCATGGTGGTGGGCTGTTACAGACCCCCCTCAGCTGTCAAGGACTCCTTGTCTTCGTTGGCAAATCTTTTAGCTCAACTAGACTACAAGGAAATAGTGCTACTTGGAGATTTTAACTGGGACTGGTTAACTGCAGTATCAGAGGATTTTAAAAACCTTTGTATCTCATTGAATGTTACTCAGATTGTTGACAGTCCTACTCGCCCTAACATTAAGTCCCCAAATAAATCCTCCCTAATTGATCTCATTCTAACTAATGTTCCCCATAAATACTCATCTGTGGGAGTATTTGCGAATGATGTGAGTGACCACTGTGCTGTAGCCACAATTAGGGACACAAAGGTCCAAAAGGTTAAACCTCGTATTATCATTAAGAGAAACACAAAACATTTTGTGGAGCTCGGTTTTGTTCATGATCTGTTTGGGATTGATTGGGGAAAAATCGATCTGTGTGCTGATGTAGAAACTGCATGGTCTTATTTTTATCTTGGTTTTATGGAGATCATTGATAGACACGCACCCCTGCGTACATTTAGAGTAAAGGGACGAGACAATCCTTGGTTTTCTGCTGATCTGTCTAGTCTTCTGCATGAGAGAAACAAGGCCTGGGCAAAGGCTAGGAAATCAGGCTCAGAGGTAGAATGGCTGCGTTTTAGGCAGCTAAGGAATAGCTTCACTTCACATGTCAAAAGTGCAAAGTCTAAGTATTATCTGTCAGTTACCACAGAAAACCTAAATAATCCTAGGAAATTTTGGAAAGCCATAAAATCGATATCCACCGGTGAAATCCGTAATGAGCTACCTCCGTGCCTTACCACAGCATCTGGCACTATATCGGACAGGGCCACTATGCTAAATTGCTTTAATAAGCATTTTGTGTCCTGCGGTTCTATGTTTGATTCTGTGACTAACTCTGCTTCTGTGAACACCTCAATCCGTGACTCTGAACAATTTGGTTTGGAAAACCCTTTCAGTTTTACTCCTTTTACTGTTAATGTTGTTCATGAAGCATTATCTAAGTTAGATCCTAAGAAACCGGCTGGCCCGGACAATGTAGAACCTTTCTTTTTAAAGATAGCTGCAGATTTTATTGCTCTACCTCTCACTACTCTTTTTAACCTCTCCCTCAGCACAAATGCAATTCCAAAAGTATGGAAGGCAGCTTATGTCTTGCCTTTACTAAAAGGAGGGGAGGCAACTATTTTAAATAACTACAGGCCAATCTCTAAATTGTCAGTTCTGGCGAAGGTGCTCGAACGCCTAGTGAGTGAACAAGTAAAGGAGTTTTTATGTAAAACTGATATCCTGTCTAAATATCAGTCAGGTTTCAGAAAGAAACATAGCACCATCACTGCTATTGTTGTGCAGCCCTATTTATTGACCTTTCCAAAGCGTTTGACACCGTCGATCATCGCATCTTAAAGCAGAGGCTACTCAGTATTGGCATATCCAGCCATGCAGTGGGGTGGTTTGTGAACTACCTCTCTGAAAGGTCCCAATGTGTTCACTTTGATGGGCTCACTTCTGAGTGGTTGAACATTGCTAATGGTGTTCCCCAAGGTTCTGTTTTAGGTCCACTTTTATTCTCCATCTATATCAACAGTTTAGGTGAAAATGTGGATGAAGCTACTTTACATTTTTATGATGATACCGTGATGTATTGTGCAGGTCCCTCCATTAAGGAGGCTGTTGTTAAATTACAGGCTGTTTTTAACATTATTCAGATGCAGCTCGCTGAGTTTAAGCTTCTTTTAAATGTTGAGAAAACCAAGGTAATGCTCTTTTCAAAAGCTAAAAAGACTCCAGAGACTGCTTTGGATATTATTACTATGCAAGGACAAGTACTCAACGTGGTTACCGGTTATAAATACCTTGGTATCTGGCTTGATGATTGTCTCTCTTTTAAACTTCAGGTCATTAATCTGCTTAAAAAGCTGAGGGTTAGGCTAGGTTTCTTTTTTAGAAACAAGTCCTGTTTCTCATTTGAAGCCAGGAAAAGGCTAGTCACTGTGACCTTTTTACCTGTGCTGGACTATGGTGATTTGATTTATATGAATGCACCTGCCCATTACCTGGAAAAGTTAGATGCCGCCTATCACAGTGCTCTGAGATTTGTTACTAACTGTAAAGCACTTACTCATCACTGTACCCTGTATGCCAGGGCAGGTCTGCCTTCACTCACTGTACGGAGGCTCAGTCATTGGTACATGTTCATCTACAAAGCCATGCTGGGTAAACTACCTTCTTATATCTGCTCTCTGATCTCTCGACAAATTGAAAGTACTTATTGCCTGAGATCTCATGATGTGGTTTTATTAAATGTGCCAAGTGCTAGGACTGTCTTAGGGAAGAAAGCTTTTAGTTGTGCAGCTCCACTAACTTGGAACAGTCTGCAAAAATGTTTAAAACTGAGCACTTTGGTTCCCCTGCATCATTTTAAAACTCGGCTGGGTGACATGCTGTTTGATACTCATGGTACCTGTCACTGTAAATAGAGTTTGTAAACTGTACCCTGTAATTTATGTTGTATGTCGTCCTTATTGTTGTTCTGTTGTTTTTATGTTACATGTGTAACCAATGTGCTGCAGGTCACCCTTGAAAAAGAGATCTTTTGATCTCAAGGGGCTTTCACCTGGTTAAATAAAGGCTACAAACAAACATAAATAGATCTTGGTGCAACCAAAGTCATGTACATCCCCTCAAGTCTTTCTGTTTCCCGGACCTGGAGTACCTGATGCTTATGTGCCGTCCACACTGGCTACCTCGGGAGTTTACAGCGGTAACCGTGACCGCTGTTTACATTCCCCCACAAGCCAACACGGACACAGCACTGAAGGAACTGTATGGGGCTATCAGTGAACAGGAGTCGGCACACCCGAGGCTGCTCTCATCGTGGCGGGGGACTTCAACAAGGCGAACCTGAAGAAGGTTCTCCCGAAGTTCTACAAACACATAACGAGCAACACACGGGGCGAGCGGATCCTCGACCGAAGTCAAGAAGTCGGTTTGGATATATCCCAACCAGAAACCGTGGATTAACGGCGATTTTCGCGCTGCCCTACACACGCGTAACGCCGCCTTTGGCTCCGGGAATACGGAGGAATATATGAGAGCCCGTTAGGACCTCCGTAAGACCATCGTCACTACCAAGCGGGAGTAAGGACAGAGTGGAAGATAAATTCAAGAGCCACGACGCGAGGGGTATGTGGCAGGGGCTGCAGACGATAACGAACTTCAGAGGGAGTTCAGAAGAGCTAAATACTTTTTTTGCTCGGTTCGACATCAACGGCAGCCCGCCGAAGCCAGCGCCGCCTGAGGAGACCAGCCTGCTGAGCATCTCGGAGGCGGATGTGCGCCGCACCTTCAATCGGCTGAACATCCATAAGGCGGCAGGCCCCGACGCCATCCCGGGCCGCGTCCTCAGAGTATGCGCAGACCAGCTGGCAGGAGTCTTTGCAGACATCTTCAACCTCTCCCTGTCCCAGGCTGTTGTCCCCACGGTCTTCAAGATGTCCACCATCATGCCTGTCCCTAAACAACCCAAGGTAACATGCCGGAATGACTATAGACCTGTAGCCCTCACCTTGATTGTCAGCAAATGCTTCGAGAGGTTGGTCAAGGACTTTATTTGCTCCATGTTACCTGCCACGCTGGACCCATGGCAATTTGCATATCGTCAAAATAGATCCACAGACGACACAATTGCCATGGCCCTCCACACTGCCCTTTCCCACCTGGAGGGAAAGAACTGTTATGTGCGAATGCTGTTTGTGGACTACAGCTCAGCGTTCAACACGATAGTTCCTGCCAAGCTCGACACCAAGCTTAGAGGTCTAGGCGTGCCCCCATCCACGTGCAGCTGGATACTGGACCTCCTGTCGGACCGCCGCCAGGTGGTGAGGATGGGCAGCACCACCTCAGAGCCACTAACCCTCAACACGGGAGCCCCCCAGGGATGCGTGCTGAGCCCTCTCCTCTACTCCCTCTACACCCACGACTGCATGGCTATGCACAGCTCCAACGTCATCATCAAGTTTGCTGACAACTTGACAGTGATGGGCCTGATCACCGGCGACGACGAGACAGCCTACAGGGAGGAGGTTGGATCGCTGGAGCAGTGGTGCCAGAAGAACAGCCTCGCCCTCAACGTCAAGAAGACCAAGGAGCTGATCGTGGACTTCAGGAAGCAGAGGAGAGAGCACAGCCCTATCTCCATCGACGGTGTTGCAGTAGAGAGGGTCAGCAGCTTCAAGTTCCTCGGCGTGCACATCTCCGAGGACCTCACATGGTCCAACACATCGAGAGTGTTCTTACAGGGTGTATCACCGCCTGGTACGGGAACTGCACCGCACTCGAGCGCAGAGAGCTTCAAAGGGTAGTGCGGACGGCCCAGTATATTGTTTGAGGTGAGCTCCCCTCCCTCCTGGATATATACAATCAGCGGTGCGTGGCCAAGGCCAAACGCATCATAAAAGACATTGCCCACCCCAGCCACGAACTGTACTCACTTCTACCGTCAGGCAGGCGATACCGCAGTATCAAGTGCCGTACAAATAGGCTTAGAGATAGCTTCCACAGTCAGGCCATCAGGCTGCTGAACAAGGGCATATAGCATATAACAATGTATATTTTATTACATTGATTTATATATACATATTGCTCTTTTCTGTGCCGATATATTGCATTTTATAAATTGTTATTATTATTGTTTGTATTATTGTTAATTATTCTATTTTTATCTTATTTTTATAACTGCTGTCTGTCGTTGGGTATTGCACATAAGATTTTCACATCACTGCTTTATACTTTACCTTATACTAAACTGTGAAGTGACAATAAACTTGACTTGACTTGACCTTGCAATAAAAACTACCCACTACAAACGGTGTCTGAGGAAAAAATTGTCAAAGACACCAATCATCGACTGTTTGCCATCCTCCCCTCCGGGACCTTTGTTCCAAGTCAAGCAGGCTTAGGAACAGCTTCTTCCCCTTAGCTGTCATCTCTCTGAACTCTGTACCACGATGACAGCCCCCCCTTCCCCACCTCCTCTGCTGCCTAACATACACACTCTGAACCCTGCTGACAATACTCTTTCACCCTCAGTGTCTTCAACGGCCTTGCACTGTATCATAACCTCTTACCTCTACCTATAGTTTAAATATTTATAGTTAACATATTTATTGTTTACATACCTGTATGATAGTCATGTACATTTTTACTGTACTTACCATATATATATATATATATATTAATCGTCAACTGCTGATATAACTACTCATCCCTGCTTACTACCTGCTGTATATACATTAATATATATGTATATTTTGAACTGCATACCCCTGCTCACTACCTGTTGATATTTGTATACTTGCATATTTATAAACCTATAATTCTTCACATATCTCATATGTACTCCTACTTTTAGTAGTAGGGTTTTCTTTTTTTTTTTTTACTGCAACATTTGCACTCTGGTTAGATGCCAAATTCCATACTGCCAACGCTGAGCCCAACACCCACTGAAAACAGGTCTGACTTACTACCGAGGATTCCGACACAGCTCTCACTTTGGGAATACAGAAATTGGATTGCCCTCAGTACTGACCCCATACATCCACAGCACCCTCGCAGTATCTCCCGTCACCAAATCCACATTGGAATTCGTTGGAATTCTCCCAGGCCCACTCCAGGTTCTTTGCAAGTGAAAAGCTGGTGCGTCGTTCCATGATTAGATTAGATTTAAATGTATTGTCATTGCATAGCACAAGTACAGTACAGCAACAATTATTTAGCATCTAACCAGAGTGCAAATAAAGCAGTAAAGTGCATGGTAATATATGATCAGGACGCAATGGCGATTGTTCCCCTTCAATCCGAGGCTCGACTTTCGGCTGAATTCTACTTTCATGCAGCTGACCAGGAAATATCTGGTGTTTAGCATTCAAACAAGCCTTAACTTAGGCAGGACGTAGAGCGCTTAGTAAGGCACAGTCTATGTGCGCTCTGTTTAAAGAGTCAATTTCAGGTCAAAGTTTTTGACTGGTGGAAATTTGTCAAGGTCACCTGCCGTGCTCCAATTGGCAAGTGCGGTGTTGCTGTCCCTTCCCCTTAACCACTTCTGCCAAGTAGTTAGTTGATAATCTTTCCACTGGGACACTTATCAACTGTTCCATCTGCCATTTGGAGATGTCTAATTGCCTTAGTGGAGAGATCACATGGGGGGCAGTGTTGTTCAACTTCAGCCTCCTCGACACAGGCCACTCCACCGCAAGCATCATGAAAATACACTTCAAAGCACAAAATAAATCATTTAACGGTTTCCTTTTTCTATTTTACATATATAAACTGTATATTTCCAAGAAAATTTACTCAGGGAGGGAAGCTTTCATTATTATTAAAAAAGTTATAAAGTCAAAGACTTTTTTCACATTTAAGGCCTCAACTTAGTTCATATCTTCAGCCCCAGGGGTGAGCGTGTGTCAACAGGACTTACCTCCTGACAATCCCTCCCTACCTGTTTTACAGGACCGGCCACTCCGGACCCTACAGAGCCTGAGGTGGAGGGAGGTAAAAAGCAGGGTGGACAGAAGAAAAAGTAAGTTGCAGGTGGAGGCCCAGCCCCCCTGCCTCTCCAAAACCATAAAAAGAGGCCACAGCCAGTAGGAAGTCACTCAGAGGGATCTCCAGCAAGACGCAGGCACAGACCACCAACTGCAACCATGGCAAGCTTCAGCTCCAGGACCTACTCTGGACCTACCAGCCGCACCACCATGTCCCAGAGCTTCAGATCTGGGTCTGGCAGCAGCATTGGCGGTGGCTTCGGCAGTGGCATGAGCATCCAAAGCGCCAGGTATGGCGGAGTTGGTAATTCAATGGCCGGTGGCAATTCATTTAGCAATGGTAGTGGATTCAGCAGTAGCAGTGGATACGGTAACAACTCCAGCAGTGGCTTCATCGCACCCATCACCGCTGTGACAGTCAACAAGAGCCTCTTGGCCCCCATGAGCCTGGACATCGACCCCACCATCCAGGCAGTCCGTACCCAGGAGAAGGAGCAGATAAAGACCTTGAACAACCGCTTTGCCTCCTTCATCGACAAGGTGAGTGAATCAGAAAGCCTCCAACAGGGCCTTCCCTTCCCTGTTGACAGTGCCTGCAGGCCACACTACCTGCAGGCGAAAGGTACTTAGTGTAAACTGGTTGTGTGCTTACAGGACTGTATTTATATAAGCCGGTGTCAGCCACCCGAAGAGTTAAACCCACTCCAGCAGTGAAGCTCACTTAATGTGTCTTATGACAATAGGGTGGATTTATGATGTTGCAATTGAGAAAGCATGAGAAAACACAACATTTTGTGTTGATTCCCCAGTTCTATATTTCTGTGTATTATTTTAAAGGTTTTGAGAGAGAGAATATGAACCTTTACCTTTGGCGTGTCTCTGCAGGTGCGCTTCCTGGAGCAGCAGAACAAGATGCTGGAGACCAAGTGGAAGCTGCTGCAGGAGCAGACCACCGCCCACTCCAACATCGACGCCATGTTCGAGGCCTACATCTCCAACCTGCGCAGACAGCTGGACGGCCTGGGCAACGAGAAGGTCAAGCTGGAGGGAGAGCTGAGGAACATGCAAGGCCTGGTGGTGGACTTCAAGAACAAGTCGGTTTTTTGAGCAGAACAATTACAGCAAGATCTTACAATACTTCAAATGTATTGTGGAAAAGATATCCGTTATTTAAATTGTTTGTTTGTCCCTGTATAGGTATGAAGATGAAATCAACAAGCGTGCCGCGGCTGAGAATGAGTTTGTGCTGTTGAAGAAGGTAGGGATGAGGAACTGAGGAAGCTCGATAAGGCGTACATTCAACTGATTCAATTGACTTGACGTTTGAAGTGATTTGCTTCCCAGGATGTGGACAGTGCCTACATGAACAAGGTGGAGCTGGAGGCTAAGGTTGATGCACTTCAGGATGAGATCAACATCCTCAGAGACATCTACGAGACTGTACGTTAATTCTCAATGTGTTATTTCAAAGGACACACAATAATGATTTAACACTAGGTAATGGACAGACTTGAACAACTATTAGAATGTTTGGATTTTCTCAGGAGCTCCTTGAGTTGCAGAGCCAGATCAAGGACACCTCAGTCATTGTGGAGATGGACAACAGCCGGAAACTGGACATGGACTCCATTGTCGCTGAAGTGAAAGCTCAGTATGAAGAGATTGCCGCCAAGAGCAGAGGAGAGGCTGAGACCTGGTACAAACAGAAGGTGAGAAAACCCAAACAAACTTATGTTGGTCTGGTCAGCGTGATATCACATCCGGGATGTGCTCCAGATGTATTTTGATTTTGTGTTGATCCAACATATTTAACTTTCATGTTTCTTCTTTTAGTATGAGGAGATGTCGTCCTCTGCTGGACAGTACGGGGAGGACCTTCGCTCAACAAAGTCTGAGATCGCAGAGCTGAACCGCATGATCTCCCGTCTTCAGAATGAAATTGAGGCCGTCAAGGGACAGGTAAATTAGTACCTCCTCTGTATATTTACTACAGATAGGAATCTGTGACATCTGAGCAATACCAGGGTAAAAGACGGTTCATAAAAAAACACAACACTACCTCCTCCACAGAGGATTAGCCTGGAAGCACAGATTGCAGAGGCTGAGGAACGCGGTGAGCTGGCGGTGAAAGACGCCAAGCGCCGCATCAGAGACTTGGAGGATGCCCTCCAGAGAGCCAAGCAGGACATGGCCCGCCAGGTGCGCGAGTACCAGGAGCTGATGAACGTCAAGTTGGCCCTGGACATTGAGATTGCCACCTACAGGAAGCTGCTGGAAGGAGAGGAGTACAGGTACAGTAAACCTGAGATTATAGTAAACCAGAAAACAACCAATAAACAGAAAAATGAATCTAAAGAAAATATTATATATTTGGCGAGTTTGGTATTTCTGAACTGTGAATCTAATATTGTTTATCAAACATTCAACAGGCTGACAAGTGGTGGTGCCAGTGCCACAATCCATGTGCAGCAGAGCAGTGGAGGTGGTGGTGGTAAGTGCTCGTACTTAACAATACTATGTTTATCATTAGCAAATTCCAATAGATCCATTTAACTACCAGATCATTTCTGAACCTTTTTTTCTATGTGTGTGTGTGCTCTACAGGCTATAGCTCTGGCAGCTCCAGCAGCTTCGGCTTTGGTGGCGGCAGCTCCAGCGGATATGGCAGCGGTGGTTACAGCAGCGGCGGTGGATACGGTGGAAGCACCATCACCAAATCCACCACTTCATCTGTAAGCAGCAGGCAGAGGCATTATTAAAAAACAGACCCGATCCTCCACCCAATTTAAGTTTGACCAGAGACACATCCATCTGTGGTGCTATCCCATATACCAATACTCAGTTCCAATGAAAAAGGTCACTAGTGATCCGATATGAACCATTTCACATTAGAAACAAAGTTGATGATGTAATGTTACACACTGCTGTGAGTTTTGCTTCTAGGATCAGTAGTGACTCTCTTTAATTTGTCTGTGCAATATCCATGACAGGAGATTCTGACACTAAAAACAGACTCACACAGGCTTGATGACTCAGGAAGGCCGATTGTTTACTTTCTGCACTGACATTTGAATCCCATTAACAAAGCAAACCAAAACAAAGATGACACAAGGTTTTTTCTCTAACTGCTTTTGAAATATTGAATGAAATAAATCTGTGAACTAAAATCATTGTGTTTTGCTGTTTTTGTGTCTTCGATAATCCTTCCAATCTTTCTTACAATCACTCGATAAAACTTTCTGCCAATCAAACAATAGCACATTGTTAGATTGGCATCCCCAGGTTCTAACCTTAGAAATATGGTATCCTAAGGTTCTGACATTATATGGAATATATATTTCAAGTCAGTTGGACCGACAGTTCCAGACATTTTACTGGATAAATAGGCAATAAACGAGCATAAAGATCCACCTGGTGGCAAAATGTGCAAGCTACAGTTACAGAGTATGGTGTGTGGATCCTCGGCTCAAGTTAGTTTCTTCAGGCTTGATTTGAGCTCAATTGGATCAACAGTTCCAGAGATATAGCTGAAAACGTGATTAATAGGCAATTGCCAATTTATAATTTGCCAACATAAAACTACCTGGTTGCAGAATTAGGAAACTGAGGTTAATTGAACCTACAGTTGCAGAGATATGGCTGAATACATGATTGTTGGCAATAAGACAGCATACACAGACAGCATGGGCAGCAGTATAGCTCAGGAGGTAGAGCGGTCACCTCACAACCGAAAGGTTGCTGGTTCGATCCGGCTCCTCCTAGTCGAGGTGTCCTTGAGGAAGACACCCTAACCCTAACTGCTCCCCAGGCGCTGTATAAATAGCTGACCGCTGCTCCTAATACTAGGATGGGTTAAATGCAGAGAAATGATTTCACTGTACAGTACTTGTGGTGTACACTGACAAATTAGAATTATTATCATTACTATAAAGCTCCACCTGGTGTCAATATTAGGAAGCTAAGAAGCAGATCTATAACATCCTCAGGTCAAGACCTATCATTTGGGTGTTTTTATCCCCAATGTTATCTACACAAGAAATCTCGATAGGAAATCTGGAGTTATCCCGTTAACACAAAGGATCTGCCGTGGCAGTGGACGGTGTGGCAGCGGTCGGGAAGATTCCATAATATCCCTGAAACTCCATTTCTGGGATATAATTCATTAATAAGTAAGCATATTTTTACCTTAAAAACTATGTTATTTATGATGTTGTTATATATATATTGAACAGTCTACAAACTAAAATTGTGATTTTAAAAAGGTGAGCTGAAAAGAGCAAACCGTGTTCACTCATTCTTGACATGAAGCCTGAGTCACATATGCATTGTCAAATAACAATGCCTGCCAGCCTTTTTAAAAAGCGATTATTTCATTCAACACCTTTCTAAAAGCTTTGTGGATGTATTATTTCATAAATACACATTTTACTATTAGCACCTTTAAGTTTACTCTACACTGAAGTATCGTAATAAAGTTCTCGAAAAGGTGATAAGGTAGCTGTGATTAACATAATCAGGAAAATATGGCAGATGAGAATCTCCCTTTGAAAATTAATAGATTTAAACTGATTTGAATTGTTGGAATTCTTATTGATGATTGCATTGCAGCAAGAGAAATGCCGCTTATCCAGAATTGTGTGCTAAGAACCTGCGGATCTTAGCCAAACCATGGCATCAGATTTACAGAACTGATCCCAGCCGCTTTACATACACCCCGCTGCAAACCGATCCAGTCAGTGCTGAAAGTCACACATTGATGACATCATCAGGACCTTATCATCTGCAAACCGCAGCAACGTAATCCTGAGCCCACCATACTGCAACCCATCTGCTTCATGACTACGCCTTAAAATCCTGTCCATGAATTTCACAAACAGGATAGGTGACAAAGCGCAGCCCTGGCGGAGGCCAACACCCACTGAAAACCAGTCCGACTTACTACCGAGTATCCAGACACAGCTCTCACTTTGTGAGTCCAGAGATTGGATGGCCCTTAGTCGTGACCCCCGCACCCCATACTCCCGTAGTAACCCTCACAGTATCTCCGTCACATGCCTTCTCCAAATCCACAAAACACATGTAGACAGATGGGCATACTCCCAGTATGATGCCCATGTAATTGTCTTACATACTCTGGTATCCCTTTTTGAATCGGGGAACAACCACCCCTGCCTTCTCAGATGTCCACGCAATGTTGAAAAGATGTGTCATCCATGAGAGTCCCTTAACACCCAAAGCCTTCAGTATTTCTGGATAGATATCATCAATCCCTGGGAGTAAGCCACTGTGTAGTTGACTACTAGTGAGGTGACCACCTCAGTGACTTCCTCCAGGAAGCTTGATGTTGATCCGTCATTATCCTCTAGCGCTGCCTTTACTGTAGAAGGTGGAGTAGTTTGGTTAAGAAGTTCCTCAAAGCGCTCATTCCACTGCCTGATTACCTCCTCAAGTGAAGTCCGCAGTGCCAGACAGTTTGCCGTTTGCCGTGCAGTTTTGGCTCAGACTGAAAGTCCTTCTCCATGGCGTCTCTTAACTCTTACAACACAAGGTGCTTTGCGGCTGAGGCTGCTGTCTTTTTGGCCTGCCGATACTGTCACGGTCCAACCCAGCTCTTCCTGCTCCTAGTCCTGGATTTCCGCTGGCTTCGTGGATCCGTGATGTCACTGGACTCCGTTCCGAATGCCACTCCGTGATTTCCCTGTCGGCTGTGTCATACTGGACTCACCTGTTGTCAATCACACCTAATTTACAAGCTGTATTTAAACCCTGTCTTGTCTGTCATTCATTGCCGGATTATCCCGCTGATTCTCGGAAAGCCTCACGTCTGCTTCAAGTCAAAGTATCACGTATTGTATTCTGATGTATTTTGTATACATCAGATTTGTATTTTTGATTCACTGTGTTTGGCAATCGCCTGGATAACGACTTTGTTTTTGCCTCAGCGTTTTTGTACCTTGACGTTTTTGTACCTTTGTACCCTGACAGAATAATCCAGCCAAAATGGACCCAACAAATTGGAACAGGTTGCAAGCTGCAATAGAGCAACAGGGCGTTATGCTCGGATCTAACCAACAGGACATTGGGGTGGTGCACTACAGTCTCAACACGATTGCTGAGACCTTCGCCTCTCTGAGCACCCAGATAAAGGATCTGAAGACCGCGGCAGCCCCACCTCCAACCAACCCTGCTCCCCTAGCTCCTCCTGCTCTTCCAGAACCTCCTCGGCATGAACCCAGGTTACCAGCACTTCAGCCCTACAACGGGGAACCAGGGACCTACCAGTTATTTTTGTCACTATGTTCTCTGGCCATGGAGCTGCAGACCTCAATGTTCCCTTCGCAACAAACTAGGGTGGCTTTGTCGTCTCCCTGCTCTCCGGAAAGGCCCACAGGGAACAGCAATGTGGGATGCGGATTCACCTTGTTGTGCCTCCTCGGACTAGATGAAGCAAGTGTTCGATCGCTCTCTCTGTGTAAGAGAAGCAGCGAGGGAGTTACTCCGCCTTCAACAAGGTAACCGCACAACGTACGATTATGCCACTGAGTTTAGAACATTGGCGGCCTCTTGTGACTGGGGTCAGCAGGCCTTGTTTGATGTTTTTGTTAGTGGACTGTGCGAGTCTGTGAATTGGTCTCCCATGACCTTCCCAATGACCTGAACTCATTGATCGATGTGGCTGGACGTACTGACGCCCATTTAAGATCTCGCTCTAGATCTCCACAACAATTCAGTCTTCCTAGACCTCCAGCACTGTGGAGGATGAACCCATGCTGTTAGGGAAATAGGATCTCGCTTGAGGAGTGTCAACGCCGGCGGGACACCCAGGTGTGCTTTTACTGTGGCCAGCAGGGCCACTTTAGTCAGCGTTGTCCCATCAAACGCTCCAGCCAACCCTCCTCAGCTGCGCCAGTGAGCATCACTCTCAAGTCCCCATCTACATCCAGGCAGTTTTTAACGGTTTTTATTCATCTACCTGACCAGACGGTTTCTCTGCCCGCTCTTATCGATTCAGGGACGGACCAGAACTACATTCGGGCCGCTACAGTTAAGGAATATAATATCCTTGTCCAGGATTTAAGCCACCCTCTCTAAGTCCACTCTCTCAATGGTCACTCCCTCAACCCCACGTCACCAAACCGCTCTCTCTGCGGGTTTTCACGGGAATTTCATTTTTTATTATGGACAAGGCTCAGGTGCCCATTGTGATTACCTTGGTTAGCCAAGCACAATCCCCAGATTAACTGGGAGTCAAGAACCGTCACCCATTGGAGTGATTTTTGACTCACGAATTGCCTACAGGCGGCTAAGTCTCCTGGTCAGTCCACTCCTCTGGCCAACGAAGAATACCCGGACCTGTCTAGTGTTCCCCCTGAGTATGCAGACTTGAAGTTGGTTTTTAGTACTTTTAGTACTCTCTCTGCCCGGCCAAAAGAGCTGCCATGGAGAAGTACATCAACAAGTCTCTAGCTGCAGGAATAATTCGTCCATCCTCCTCCCCAGCCGGAGCGGGGTTTTTCTTTGTTGAGAAGAAGGATAAATCTTTACGCCCCTGTATTGTCTATCGTGGTCTTAATGATGTGACAGTCAAGAATCGCTATCCTTTGCCAATGATGACTTCTGCTTTTGAGTTACTCCAGGGGGTCAGATGTTTCAAGCTGGATCTACGTAATGCTTACCATCTTGTCAGGGTTCGAGACGGAGACGAATGGAAGACAGCATTCAACACCACAAATGGCCATTACGAATATCTGGTGGTGCCGTTCGGGTTGTCCAATGCACCTGCTGTTTTTCAGGCTCTAGTCAACGATGTACTCAGAGATTTCATTAATCTGTTTGTTTTTGTTTATTTGGATGACATCCTAATTTTTTCCGCATCCCTAGAGAGTCATCGCATCCACGTTGGTCAAGTACTCCAGAGGCTGCTGGAGAACCAGCTGTATGTTAAGGCTGAGAAGTGTGAGTTTCATGTCACGGAGATGACTTTTTGGGGTTTCTGAATTTCTCCATATGCAATTAAGATGGATCCTGTCAAGGTGGCAGCTGTGACCGAGTGGCCTACCCCCACCTCCAGACGGGAACTGCAACGTTTTTTAGGTTTTGCTCATTTTTATCAGCGATTCATCAGGAATTATAGTTCAGTGGCCGCTTTCCTTACTGCCTGTAGAAGTTAAGCCAGCGCTTTAAATCTCTATCACTAATTACGCTATCTTGGCGTAATTGACACACAAAGTTTGTCAGGTGAATAATAGTCTGATACAATTAGTCCAGTTGGAATACAGTCCATGTATTTCCTTTTAGTGGTGTCCATTTAACTTGCTTCATTTCCCCATTCACCATACATAATATTACGGTACACACAATACCTTTCGCAAATGTTTGTAATCCCGTGTTTGTGTGTGTGCTCCGTGTGTGTGTGTGTGTGTGTGTGTGTGTGTGTGTGTGTGTGTGTGTGTGTGACCTCTAACCACAAACATATGGTTCCTACCTTTATACCAATAGTGTTAATTGGCTCCTACATACCGGCCCCTAATTGGTAGTACAGGTATCAATTCAATGCAAACAATTAAGGAGCCAAATGTGAAAATAATTGTTCTAATTTAAAGGAGTCTGAGCTCATATGAACAACTTGACCACTTCTACTGATGAAACGTCTTACAGCATTTACGAATGCGTCATTGTCCAGAGAGGGTGCAACCTCCAAGTGAACTGCTCTACTTGTTAAGCAGGTAAATATCACTCCATAATGCTTGCAAGTGGTTCTGCCCTTTCTGATTTCCATAGGTCCAAATATAATCCACTCCAACATTGGTGAATGGATGTAGATCTGGAATAATTCTCTCCCTTGGAAGATCTGTCATTTTTTACTTCCATTGTAACGTCTGCAAAAGGGGCATGATGATATGCTCTTCCTTATGGCAGAGTTAGCACTTCTCATTTCTCAAAGCAGACAGTATATGGTTTCTACCACGGTGCCCTAGTAGTTGATGAATGTCCTTGAGGATGAGTGTGGAAATATGCGGCTCTTTGGAGAGGATCAGTGGATGTTTCACCTCCAAAGGCATTGCTCTTTTGCTTAGCCTGCCTCAAACTCTTAGTAGTCCATCTTCCATAAATGGATCCAGCTTGTAAAGGGAACTTTCAGATGTCAAAGAAGTGATTTCATCCTTAAACCTATGCTGTTGACCATAGCGTATTATAGCCAACTCAAAGATATATAGACAGAAAAAGACTCTTGATCACTGTTATTCCACCATTAAGCACGCTTATCGCACTGTTGCGCGGCCAGCTTTCGGCAAATCAGACCACGCCTCCGTGCATCTACTTCCCGCTTACAAGCAGAAGTTGAAGTCCACGCCCACAGTTGTAAAGAACGTGCGTCGATAGACAGACGATGCCATACTACACCTGCAGGGGGGGCTAGAAATCACTGACGTATATTCAAGACCACTGACCGATGTATATGTGTATGCAGATCATGTCACAGCATACAGGCTAGTGGAAGAATGCATCCCGACCAGGTCTGTTCGCTCATTCCCGAACCGCAAACCATGATGATGACCATGCTGACATACAGAACATACTTAAGGAACGGAGTACTGCTTTCACAACAGGCGACTCAGATCACTACAAGAAGGCCAAGTATGAACTCAGAAAAGCCATCAAGAAGGGTAAATTGGATTACAAAAACAAATTGGAATTACAGTTTGGGGGCTCTGACACCAGATGTATGTGGCAAGGGCTGAGGGTCCTCTCCAACTACAAGGGGAGCTCAGGGGCAGTCACCAACAACGACCCTAACCTACCAGACGAGCTAAACAAGTTTTTCGCTCGGTTTGAAAGGGATCATGAGCTGACCAACAACTTGAACATTCACCCAGAGGACTACGTTCTACAACTGTCCGAGTCTGAGGTCCGCAGAATCTTCAGGAGGGTGAAGGCAGGGAAGGAAGCCGGCCCAGACGGAGTTCCATCCCGCGTTTTCAAGACCTGCGCTGACCAGCTGGCTCCTGTGTCCACCGACATCTACAATTCATAACTGCAACAGTCTGTGGTCCCAGCATGCTTCAAAGCGACAACCATTGTGCCGTTACCCAAAGACCAAGGTAACATGCCTCAATGATTATCATCCAGTGGCTTTAACACCCATAGCCATGAAGTGCTTGGAGAAACTTGTAATGTCGCATATAAAGTTCTCCATCCCTGAGTCCCTAGACCCACTCCAGTTTGCATACAGACCAAACAGGTCTGTAGATGACGCCATTTCCCTGGCACTACACACGGCTCTGCAGCACCTTGACAGGAGGGACACCTACGTCAGACTGCTGTTCATTGACAACAGCTCGGCGTTCAACACCATCGTTCCCTCCAAGCTGGTCCTGAAACTGAGGGACCTAGGTCTGGGCGCTCCCATCTGTAACTGGATCAACTGACGGGCAGGCCTCAACTGGTGAAGATTGGGAACAACATCTCATCCACTCTAGTCCTCAACACCGGAGCACCCCAAGGCTGCTGCCTCAGTCCCCGGCTGTACTCGCTGTACACCAGTGGCGAAGCGTGTCTATCACAACTGGACCTTCTGTAGACCAGGGGTTCCCCAACTTTTCAGCCCGCGACCCCCAACATAACAGACCCCCCCCCCCACTATCACCGGAGGGACTGGAACATTAAAAACAACGTGTGCACAGATCTTCACCATCGAGAACATCGTGAAGTCCAAGGGGGGGGGGGGGGGGGGGGGGATCGTGATATTGAAAATTGTGTGGGGCTTTTTTTTCAGCTGCAAATGATACTGTCGTGAATCTGTCGGAATCAAAATTCCTTTATTCGTCACCCGTACATATATCAAAATATCTATGCACACGTTATTATTAACAATAAAAACCTCATGGTCACATCAAGAGGATTCTGAAATCATCTCGCGACCCCCCCCCCCCCCTCGGGGTCCCGCGACCCCCACTTTGGGAACCCCTGCTGTAGACCACCACCCCCACCATCACCACCACCATTCGAAAATTCAGTTGTTCTAGTCAGACGGACGTCACGGAGGAGTCACTTTATGCCTTATCTCATTTAGGCAGATCAGATTGTCGCAGCCAATTCCCATGTGTACCCTAGTTGTAAAGCAGTGTCCATGTAGTGAAGTAACAGACCCATCACCACACAGGCTATCGGTTAAAGGGACGGTCTAACACGCTTCACGTGAAAAGGCTTAACGTAACTTTGGAACTTTAAGTTCCAAAATAGCGATCAATAATCACCAAATGTCTCTGGCATATGTCTTGTCATTAGCACTTTCACCTGTCAAAATGAAAGTGAAAAGGTGAAAGTGCTAATGACAAAACATATGCAAATTAGGTGATTATTGATCGCGGTTTTGTAACTCTTAGTTACGTCAAGTCTTTTCACGTTAAGCGATGCAAAGAAAGATCAAGTCCAAACTCTCAATTCAAATGCACAACAATGCTTATCAAACCCAAGACAGCCATTAACTAATCAGTCAACAAGTGTGTGGAAACAAAATGCAACAACCAGCTGAGACAAAACCAGCAAAGACAAATGAGTGTCACTCACCAATGATGTTCACTTAAAGACCAAATCCATTCTCCTGTCCTTCTGGATGAATGGTTCGACCACCATCAGGTCATAAAGATGATCGCTTTTCAGATCCAAAATAAGTTCCAATTCCCTGCTCTCTTGTCGGTCCCAAACAGCAACACTCCCATCAGTAGAGCCTCTTGTAGAGCCTCTTGTGGCTAGTAGAGCCCGTTAGCCACGGGTATCTTTCCCAGTTGCTACTCTGAAAATGGCGAACATAGCCTGCTTTAACTACTTGAGTCAGCTCAAGATTGTCAGGTGTTGGACGGCCTTTTTTAATAATGTCCATCTTAACATTAAATGGTCGTCTTGAAAATGGTTCAGACAATAAATCCGCAACGACATCATCTTCACCTGTTGCCATTTTGACGTAAAAAAAACAACGTAGAAAACGTAACACTACGCTAGATCCACTCTCGCGCCAGCCACCACCTTGCACCTTCTAGCTCCATATTGAGTTGCGGGGAAATCTAAAAGAATACGCCCATTAGCTACAAATCACGATATGATTGGTTGATCAAATTGTCAATCCAAACGTACGCTATCATTCCGTCTAAGGGCCAATGTCAGCGGGAATACTTTGGTTGATTACGTTGGATATTCTTCCCAGCAACCCAGAAAAATATCTGATTGGTTGCATTGTTTTTCCAACACAAAACCACTCAAATGCGTCGTGCATGGACCGAGAAAGACAAACAAATCAACGTAACACTGTAATATAACACAGATACGATTCTCATTTATTCATTTTATTTAAATTTTATTAAATGTTATTAAATTGTATTACATTTTATTAATACAATTAATTTCGAGTTTTTGGTTTCATCTGAGAGTTCCAGGGTCTTCTCTGAATACCTTGAAGGCCCTGACGCTTCACCACTGCTGTACACACATGACTGTACTGCCACGCACAGAAATAATCGCATTATCAAGTTTGCAGACGACACCACAGTCATCGGCTTGATAAGCGAGGGCGATGAAACGGAGTACAGAGATGAGGTAGTCCAGCTGACGCAATGGTGTGAGGACAACAGCCTTGCACTGAATGTCAGCAAGACCAAGGAGCTCATCGTGGACTTCAGGAGCCACCGGGGCACCCTCTCTACCATCAGTTTGGACGGGACACCGTTGGAAGTCGTCAGCTGCTTCCGTTTCCTTGGGCTACAGATTTTCGATGACCTGGCGTGGACCCACAACACGGAGGTCATGCTGAAGAAGGAACACCAGTGCCTCTATGCTCTGCGGTGCCTCAGAAAAAACGGAATAGGCCAACAGTGGCTAATGAACTTCTACCGTGGCACCGTAGAGAGCATTCTGGCGAGTGGCGTCACTGTGTGGTATGGCAACACCACTGCACGGGACAAGAAAGTCATCCAGAGGGTCGTAAGGATGGCAGAGAAGATCATCGGGTGTGCACTTCCATGCATTGAGGAGATCTGTATGACTAGATGTCGGAAGAAGGCCATGTCCATCATAAAGGACTGCAACCACCCTGGGCACCATCTCTTCTCCCCCCTACCGTCTGGTCGCCGGTTGCGCAGCATCCGTACAAGTACTACCAGGTTTAAGGATAGTTTTTATCCACAGGCAGTGTGCCTACTGAACTGCTAGGAGTGCTGCCACTTTCATTTTCATAACATTGTCGTTAACATTACACTTACATACTTTGCTGGACTTTCTGGACTCATCACAGTTACTGCACTGTACTGCACTGTATTCATGATGCTGCTGCACTACTGCCACTTAAAAAAAATCCTTGGATCCTTTGGCATTCACTGACCTTGACATGCTGCTACATGGGTTTATTCTTCTTTGTCACATGGATTGTTTCTTCTTCTTGAAACCAAGCATTGAAACCAAAGCCCAAAGTGACGGCACCAGAAGGACATCAAAAATGAACCGCTTTATCATGGCTCTCCAATGGGTGCCGGTTACCCCCTTTTGCCATAAAAGCTGATGTGCCGTTCCACCTCTAGATCACCACGTATCGCAAAAATATTTTGCATTTATTGTTTTTGCATGGATGGTAACAATTTAAGCACCCAGACAGATCAATTTTCTGAAATTGTGTATTTTGATGCACCCTATTCAACACTTTGTCACATTGTCACTTTGCTGCTCTTTTTTGTTTATTATTATTACATATATTATTTTTATTCTTATGGTGTTTTTTTGTAGACTGCGGGAGGGAATGGTGAGTAAGCATTCCTATATACTTGTTACAAATGGCCAATAAAAATATCTTGTATCTCTTGTATCAGACCTTGTATCAGTTCTAGAGATAAACAAAACAATTATTTTCTGACCCGTCAACATTTTTTCATTAATTCATGTAATTCATGATGTATTATGAATTAATGCAAATGTTACCAATAGCACATTTAGGGTTACTCTACACTGGAGGATCATCAAAAGGTGACGAGGTAGCTTTGTTTGAAAAAATATGCAGACCCAGATCCTCTGGATGAAGGAGCAATGGTTTAATTAACTGCCACACCACTGCATTCATCTCCAGCTTAGAAGCGTTTTTTTTATCAGCATGCATATATACGTCCACCAGGGCTCCCCTCCCTCCTGGACATTTACAACCAGCGGTGCGTTGCCAAGGCCAAAAGAATTATAAAAGACATTGCCCACCCCAGCCACGAACTTTACTCACTATTACCGTCAGGCAGGCGATACCGCAGTATCAAGTGTCGTACAAATAGGCTTAGAGATAGCTTCCACAGTCAGGCCATCAGGCTGCTGAACAAGGGCGTATAACATATAACAATGTATATTTTATTACATTGATTTATATATATATATTGCTCTTTTCTGTGCTGATTTTTGCATTTTATAAATTGCATTTTTTATTTTGATTTTATATTCCTTATTCTATTTTTTATTCTATTTTTTATTCTATTTTTATCTATTTTTATCTATTTTTATTTTATCTTATTCTATAACTGCTGTCTGTCGTCGGGTATTGCACACAAGAATTTCACATCACTGCTTTATACTAAACTGTAAACTGTGAAGTGACAATAAACTTGACTTGACTTGACTTGACTTGACCAGGGGGCTCTCAAACTCACAATCACAATCAGAATGCCTTCATTGTCATTGCAACAAAGTACAACGAAAATTGTGTAGCAATCCTCACAGTCACTCTTCATGCACATAAGTTAATGTGTTAATGTAATAAATTATTTAAAAACAAAAGATTTAACCCTCCTTTGAGGATGTTCAACGGCTCATGTTCAACCATCCCAAAGCCATCTAGTATCAAACCCCAAAAATCATATTAAACACAGTTTGTACAACATTACTAACAATTGGGTGCCAAATGTCACTGATGAGCCCCTGACTCTCACGCCAAGGGAGCGGAGTCTCGCCATCACGCCACTATCCACACCATGAAACCACCCACAATTCGGCCCCATGCAGTCTTTGCAGGGGGGGGAAGCCGAGTGTCCTAAAGGTCAATGACGAGAGCCCGACTGATATTGACCCAAGGGGGTGGAGTCTTTCAATCACGCCACGCCAACTAGCCAACCCCCTGGGTGGGCTAAAAACATATGGTCTTCGCAGGGGGGTGTCCCAAAGATTATGGATGAGCCCCCAACTGGCTCGGACCTAAAGGGTATTTATTGTTATCTTTAAAAGGCGGACAGACCCGACAACAAGGTTGAATGGTCGCATGGCAACTGCTACTATAAGCTACCATTCATAAATGCACTTTTTTTTTACCCTCTACACTTTAATCCAGGGGTGCCAATACGTGATTGTGTGGGTAGAAAAATTTAAAAAAATCCTTACTATGGCATTTGCCACTTGATTGACGCTCATCTTTTCTAACACGCAGTTAATCACGCATGTGTGGTCAACCGCGCCAGCTGCAAATCACCAGCGAGCTGATTACCTAGTTAGCCTTCCAATTTATTACTAAAGAAATGGTATAAAAAGTAAGAAACCAAAAACATACAACTTCCATCCATTCATTTTTTTACGATGTCATATTCAAAGTGCGTTTGTCTGATCTGCAAATCTACGATCGCTACTTCGAAGAGTTCACAGAACGTACGACACTGACGACAAGCGAGCTGAGAAAGAGATAGGTGAGGGAACTGAAATCACAGTTGTCCGGACAGCAGGCATTTTTCACAAAGGTGACTTCAAAAGCAAAGGCAGCCACCGAAGCATCGTTCAGGGTGAGTCACGCCATCATTAAGCACAAGAAGTCCTTCCAAGATGGAGAGATGATAAAAGAGGCATTCGTTGAAGCAGCTGACTTGTTGTTACAAACTGGAAATATTATCTTCAATCAAAGCTCTCGTGACCAAAAAAACCTGGCATCAGAGCTGGAGACGCAAAGGAAGGCTTGTGTGCAACTTGACATTGCGCGTTACACAGAGCAGATTGGGACAAGTGTGTCAGAGTTTGACAAACGCTTTCAAGAATTTGCTTTACTCGAGCCAGTTGCTACATTTATGTGCTACCCATTTCGGGAAGATGTTGAGGTTGATTCACTCACATCAAAAATTGCAACGCTGTTTCACCTGAACTCGTCTGGAGTGGAGGATGAGATGTTGACACTACAAGCTGACATTCAGCTGAAGGCCAGGGCTCATGGACAGTTCTGGAACTTACTCACAGAGGAAAAGTACCCAAACATGAGGAAATGTGCTATCTTCTTGACTGCATTATTCGGCTCCACTTATTTATGTGAGTCAGCGTTTTCCCACATGAAGATTATTAAGTCAGAATACCGTTCCACCATGACTGATGATCATTTGGAAGTCTGCTTGAGGATGGCTACCAGCAGCTACTGACTATGCAACCCTGGCTGATTCCATTCAGTGCAAGTCATCAGAGTGTAAGGAGAGGGTAATGACCAAAATTGTACTGAGTTGTATTGTGCCATACGGGTTCATGCAGTTATGCAAGGTACACCAACATAAGGTATACTCAGTATATATATATAAATAAATACAGAGGATAAATACAAGAAAAAATACATGAAATGTATGGGCACATTTTATTTTAAATGTTTCTTACACTAAATAAGGAAAAGTCAAGAAGTTTCGTAGTGATAAAATACATTTTAAACCTATATTTTCTAGATGTTTTACACAGCACCGAAGGGTTAATTGCCAAATATGGGTACAAATATATATGTACACTGTAATATGACATATTACAGTGACCCTATGTACAAGTAGTGCAAATAAGAAAATATATGTACATTCAAACGTGCGGTGGGATGGAAACATGTAGCTAAGTATTGTGGTATTGATGCAATACAGTATTGTATTTTACAATTATTGAAACACGCAGAGGTCAAGCGTGTCTCCAGCTTCAAATTCCTGGGGGTCCACATTTCCGAGGACCTCTCTTGGTCCCTCAACATGGCCTCACTGGTAAAGAAGGCTCACCAGCTTCCTGGGGAGACTGAGGAAAGCCCACCTGTCCCCTCAGATTCTGGTGAACCTTTACTGGTGTGCCATCGAAAGCATACTCACAAACTGCATCAGTGTGGTACCGACCGGAATGCGGTCAACACATCGTTGGATTACCCCTCCCAATAAACACTTCCAACCCGACCATGGACTGTTGTTCCAAGTCAAGCAGGCTTAGGAACAGCTTCTTCCCCTCAGCTGTCATCTCTCTAAACTCTGTACCTCGATGACAGCCCCCCCCCCCCTGCTGCCGCCCCCCACCTCTGCTCAATATATCCTATAATAATAATACATCACCATCAATGTCTTTGACTGTCTTGCACTGTAATCATAACTACCTACCTCTACCTATAGTTTACATATTTATATTTAATACCTGTATGATAGCGTGTACATTTTTACATGTTTACTGTACCTGCCATATATCTTCAACTGTTGATACAACTGCATATCCCTGCTCACTACCTGTACCGTATATACATTTATATATATTTATCCTGTTTTTCATAATTGCATAACCTTGACTACTACCTTTTAAATACCTGTATACTTACAGGTTATATATATATATACACCAGTGGCGAAGCGTGTCTATCACAACTGGACCTTCTGTAGACCAGGGGTTCCCCAACTTTTCAGCCCGCGACCCCCAACATAACAGACCCCCCCCCCCCCTCTATCACCGGAGGGACTGGAACATTAAAAACAACGTGTGCACAGATCTTCACCATCGAGAACATCGTGAAGTCCAAGGGGGGGGGGGGGGGGTAATCGTGATATTGAAAATTGTGTGTGGCTTTTTTTTCAGCTGCAAATGATACTGTCGTGAATCTGTCGGAATCAAAATTCCTTTATTCGTCACCCGTACATATATAAAAATATCTATGCACACGTTATTATTAACAATAAAAACCTCATGGTCACATCAAGAGGATTCTGAAATCATCTCGCGACCCCCCCCCCCCCTCGGGGTCCCGCGCCCCCCACTTTGGGAACCCCTGCTGTAGACCACCACCCACACCATCACCACCACTATTCGAAAATTCAGTTGTTCTAGTCAGACGGACGTCACGGAGGAGTCACTTTATGCCTTATATCATTTAGGAAGATCAGATTGTCGCAGCCAATTCCCAAGTGTACCATAGTTGTAAAGCAGTGTCCATGTAGTGAAGTAACAGCCCAACAGACCACCACACACAGGCTATCGGTTAAAGGGACGGTCTAACACGCTTCACGTGAAAAGGCTTAACGTAACTTTGGAACTTTAAGTTCCAAAATAGCGATCAATAATCACCAAATGTCCCTGGCATATGTCTTGTCATTAGCACTTTCACCTGTCAAAATGAAAGTGAAAAGGTGAAAGTGCTAATGACAAAACATATGCAAACAAAGAAAGATCAAGTCCAAACTCTCAATTTAAATGCACAACAATGCACAAACCCAAGTCAGCCATTAACTAATCAGTCAACAAGTGTGTGGAAACAAAATGCAACAACCAGCTCAACGAGACGCAACACAGAGACAAAACCAGCAAAGACAAATGAGTCTCACTCACCAATGATGTTCACTTAAAGACCAAATCCATTCTCCTGTCCTTCTGGATGGTTCGACCACCATCAGGTCATAAAGATGATCGCTTTTCAGATCCAAAATAAGTTCCAATTCCCTGCTCTCTTGTCGGTCCCAAACAGCAACACTCCCATCAGTAGAGCCTCTCGTGGCTAGTAGAGCCCGTTAGCCACGGGGATCGTTCCCAGTTGCTACTCTGAAAATGGCGAACATAGCCTGCTTTAACTACTTGAGTCAGCTCCAGATTGTCAGGTGTTGGACGGCCTTTTTTAATAATGTCCATTTTAACATTAAATTGTCGTCTTGAAAATGGTTCACACAATAATTCCGCCACGACATCATCTTCACCTGTTGCCATTTTGGCGTAAAAAAAACAACGTAGAAAACGTAACATTACGCTAGATCCACTCTCGCGCCAGCCACCACCTTGCACCCTCTAGCTCCATATTGAGCTGCCGGGGAAATCTGAAAGAATACGCCCATTGGCTACAAATCACGATATGATTGGTTGATCAAATTGTCAATCCAAACGTACGCTATCATTCCGTCTAAGGGCCAATGTCAGCGGGAATACTTTGGTTGATTTACGTTGGATATTCTTCCCAGCAACCCAGAAAAATATCTGATTGGTTGCATTGTTTTTCCAACACAAAACCACTCAAATGCGTTGTGCATGGACCGAGAAAGACAAACAAATCAACGTAACACTATTATAACACAGATACGATTCTCATTTATTCATTTTATTTAAATTGTATTAAATTGTATTACATTTTATTAATACAATTAATTCGATTCTTTGGTTTCATCTGAGAGTTCCAGGGTCTTCTCTGAATACCTTGAAGGCCCTGACGCTTCACCACTGATATACACCTATTATTATGCACATATCTCATACATACTCTTAATACATACATACTCAGAAGTAATCTTAGAACTGTTTTTATACCTAGTAGTCTGTCTTTTAACTGTAAACAGTCAATAATATATTACCATGCACTTTACTGCAACATTTGCATTCTGGTTAGATTCCAAATTATTATTATTAATAATTATTATCATTATTATTACTTATCAATACATTTGAATCTAATCTAATCTAATAAAACATGCCTCTACTTTGTAGAAATGCATCAGAGAGGTTATTTCTAACTCTGTTACACATGAGACCATTGAACCGTATACCCCTCTCCCTTAACCACTTCTGCTGAGCAGCGACTTGATAATCCTCTTCCTCTCTGGCCCCATGGCTGTCTGGCCCGTGTAACAATGCACCCCTTAAGCTGGAGAGACCACACGGGGGCAGTGTTGCTCAACTCCTCGACACGGGCCGAGTTTTTTAACTATAATGAAATGCTTTTTTACGTTCAGTTTATAAACTTTTGAGGACAGTTTGCTTTATTCAATGTTTTGGTACGAATTATCTCAGTCATTAGAATTAAAACCGTTCATAAAAAAACTCAGAATTAAATGCATGTTGCGGTATAAGGGTTAAATAGCGGTTTAACGTGACCACTCAGGAAAAACTAGGAAGCTTCCAGTGATTTGAAAGCCTTGAGAGACTCCTTCGTGTCTATCCCTGGCGTGTTAGCTTAGCTTAGCTTCGCAGTTTTCTGTACACGATAAATAACACATTTACACACCATAAATATTTCCATAAACATTCTGACCACAAAGAACTAAATGTGCGACCTCAAGAAAATAACATTCGATCCACTAACTTAAACGTTTCTTTACACATTTAACACACTTGAAAGGAAAGCTCAAAAGACCCTACCTCTTATCTGCGGAGCCTACAACCGACTGAGGTCAAATTAGCGCGAATATATATATATATATATATATATATATATGTCATATGTCATATATATATGACATCAAATATATATGTGTATATATATATATATATATATATATATATATATATATATATTTTTTTTTGATATAGTTCCAATGTCATATATATATGTTTGAATGTATAATATATATATATATATATATATATATCAGTGGTGAAGCGTCAGGGCCTTCAAGGTATTCAGAGAAGACCCTGGAACTCTCAGATGAAACCAAAAAAATCGAATTAATTGTATTAATAAAACGTAATACAATTTAATCAAATATAATCAAATTTAAATAAAATGAATAAATGAGAATTGTATATGGGTTGTTATCTGTTATATTACAGTGTTACGTTGATTTGTTTGTCTTTCTCGGTCCATGCACGACGCATTTGAGTGGTTTTGTGTTGGAAAAACAATGCAACCAATCAGATATTTTTCTAGGTTGCTGGGAAGAATATCCTTCAACCAAAGTATTCCCGATGACTTTGCCCCTTAGGGGGGTTCCCAAAGTGGGGGTCGTGGGACCCCGAGGGGTGGGTCGCGAGATGATTTTAGAATCCTCTTGATGTGACCCATGAGGTTTATTTATTTTTTATTTTATTATTATTATTATTATTATTTTTTATTAATTTTTTATCATTTGTATTATTATTATTATTGTTAATAATAACGTGAGTGACAAATAAAGGAATTCTGATTCCCACAGATTCACGACAGTATCATCATTGAAAAAAAAACCCCGTTGGACTTCACGATGTTCGCGATCGCGACATACCCCCCCCCCCCCCCCCCGTTGGACTTCACGATGTTCGCGATCGCGACATACCCCCATACCCAAAGTTTGGGAACCCCTGGTCTACAGAAGGTCCAGTTGTGATAGACACGGTTCGCCACTGATATATATATCAGTAGATCCTGGCATCTACTGATATATATATATCAGTAGATGCCACTGATATATATATATATCAGTAGATGCCAGGATCTACTGATATATATATCAGTGGCGAAGCGTGTCTATCACAACTGGACCTTCTGTAGACCAGCACCCCCCCCCCCACCCACCCACCCCACATATATATATATATATATTTAGATATTTAGATATTTATACATTCAAACATTCAAACATTCCCTCCCTCTCTGCTCCCTCCCTCTTCTCCAGCTTTGAGTAGTGTTTGCATTTCACACACATGTGATTGACAGGCAAGATAGAGTCCACAAACCAATCAGGGAAGAGATGTTTCCCTGAGTGTTCATAAATGAGCCCGGTGCAGTCTAAAACCAAACTTGGCCCATACATAGGGATGGCACACTCAACTCACAGCAAATGTTCCCACAGTGTATTTCACTTACTCATACCTGAGGGATGGCTGGGCCATTTCTAACAAATGACACTCAAATATTAGCTCTTCAATCTTACCTACAGCCCCTTTAATGTTTGTGCTTCAGAAAGGCCGTGCTGTATGTCATGCAGAGAATTATCTGCTTGAATTATACAAACAATGCATAACAAAAGCAAAACTAAAGGTAAAAGATGACTACTCAGATACAATTTGTCTCAGGGACACTTTGAAGAGATAGGATGGACTAGATAGGATTGTAAATCAATGCCATGATATGTGTGTGTGTGTGTGTGTGTGTGTCTGTGTGTGTGTGTGTGTGTGTGTGTGTGTGTGTGTGTGTGTGTGTGTGTGTGTGTGTGTGTGTGTGTGTGTGTGTGTGTGTGTGTGTGTGTGTGTGTGTGTGTGTGTGTGTGTGTGTGTGTGTGTGTGTGTGTGTGTGTGTGTGTGTTCCTAACGTTTGGACTGCTTTTGATTCTATCTCATTTCAGTTTGCTTTGCAGAAACTTTGAAAGTGCGATTGGTATTGACCATGCCAATGGGATCGTGGCATCTAAATGATGACTAGCTAAATCTAGTTCTGTTTTGTCCAAATTAATTTATCCAAAAATGGTGCATACTTGCATCACACACACATACACACACACACACACACACACACACACACACACACACACACACACACACACACACAAACACAACTCAACCTATTTATATTGGTGCTATACATCAGCAACCAAACAGCCAAAACATCTCTGTGCCATTTTGTTCTGTATTTTATAGGAGCAGGTTAAATGACATATTACATTAGGTTCTTTCATTTACAATCTGTCACAATTGACCATACCTGTGAACAGCTATCACAGCAACAATTGTGATTTGCTGTGCAAATAGTAATAGTAATTCCCGTCATCACAAACAGTTATTACAAGCATGCGTTGTGTAATATTATAAATTTGTTTTTAAGGCATCAGTCAAGATGTCCGTTGACTCTGCCTCAGTGTGTGAACATGAATCATAACAATTCGGGCTCACTGGAATTGAGAACCACACACTTTTCCAGACAATAAATAGACTTCTCAGTTGTGTCTTTACAATGTTTACTCCCGTACCCCCTTACAAGATACAATATATTTATTGGCTATTTGTAACAAGTACATTGCATTGGAATGCTTACTCCCCATTCCTTCCAGCAGTATAAATCTCCAAGAACAATACCATAAAAATAATATATGCAATAAAAAAAATTGTTTAAATAAAAAAAGAACAAAAAAAGGACAGCGACAGTGACTGATAGATGATATGAACATCTGTTGAATTGTGCAAAACGATTTAAAAGCAGTGCCTGAGGAGTGGCAAACGGGGGTGGTGGTACCCCTGTTCAAAAAGGGTACTCAGCCTCTCTGGCAAAGTCTACTCCAAGGTGCGGGAAAGGATGGTTCGGCCGATAGTCGAACCTCATATTGAAGAGGAACAATGCGGATTCCGCCCCGGTCGTGGAACAACGGACCAGCTTTTCACTCTTGCAAGGATCCTGGAGGGGGCTTGGGAGTATGCCCATCCGGTCTACATGTGTTTTGTGGATTTGGAGAAGGCATATGATCGGGTCCCTCGGGAAATACTGTGGGGGGTGCTGCGGGAGTATGGGGTGCGGGGGTCACTGTTGAGGGCCATCCAATCTCTCTACTCCCAAAGCAAGAGCTGTGTCCGGATTCTCGGTAGTAAGTCAGGCCTGTTCCCAGTGGGTGTTGGCCTCCGCGAGGTAGAGTGAGGGGAGGATGGAGCGTGAGATTGACAGGAGAATAGGTGCAGCGGGAGCGGTATTGGGTGCACTTTGGCGCACCGTTGTAACCAAAAGAGAGCTGAGCCAGATGGCAAAGCTCTCGATCTACCGATCAGTCTTCGTTCCTACCCTCACCTATGGCCATGAACAATGGGTAATGACCGAAAGGACGAGATCGCGAATACAAGCGGCCAAAATTAGTTTCCTCAGGAGGGTGGCTGGTATCTCCCTGAGGGAAAGGGTGAGAAGCTCAGTCACTCGTGAGAGACTCGGAGTAGAGCCGCTGCTCCTTTGCGTAGAAAGGAGCCAGTTGAGGTGGTTCGGGCACCTAGTAAGGATGCTTCCTGGTCGCCTCCCAAGGGAGGTTTTCCAGGCACATCCAACTGGGAAGAGACCACGGGGCAGACCGAGGTACAGGTGGGGTGATTACATCTCCACACAGGCCTGGGAACTCCTCGGGATCCCCCAGTCAGAACTAGTCGATGTTGCCAGGGAGAGGGAAGTTTGGAGTCCCCTGCTGAAGCTGCTACATCCGCGACCCGATTACGGATAAGCGGGAGAAGATGGATGGATGGATTTAAAAGCATTTAAAGTGCCAGCAGTGAAGCAGCATCATGAATACAGTGCAGTACAGTGCAGAACAGTGCAGTAGTTGTAATAAGTCCAGAAAGTCCAGCAAAGTATAAAAGTGTAATGACAATGTTGTGTACAGCGAGTACAGCCGGGGACTGAGGCATCAGCCTTGGGGTGCACCGGTGTTGAGGACCAGAATGGATGAGATGTTGTTCCCAATCTTCACCACTTGAGGCCTGCCCATCAGAAAGTCCATAATCCAGTTATAGATGGGGGCGCCCATACCTAGGTCCCTCAGTTTCAGGACCAGCTTGGAGGGAACGATGGTGTTGAACGCCGAGCTGTAGTCAATGCAGCAGTCTGACGTAGGTGTCCCTCTTGTCTAGGTGCTCTAGGGCTGTGTGTAGTGCCAGGGAAATGGCATTGTCTACAGACCTGTTTGTTCTGTATGTAAACTGGAGTGGGTCTAGGGACTCAGGGATGGAAAAGTTAATATGCGACATTACAAGTTTCTCCAGGAACTTCGTGGCTATGGGTGTTAAAGCCACTGGACGATAATCATTGAGGCATGTTACCTTGGTCTTTTTGGTAACGGCACAATGGTGGTCGCTTTGAAGCACGTTGGGATGACAGACTGTTGCAGTGATGCATTGTAGATGTCGGTGAACAAAGGAGCCAGCTGGTCAGCGCAGGTCTTGAAGACGCGGGATGGAACTCCGTCTGGGCCGGCTGCCTTCGATGCCTTCACCCTCATGAAGGTTCTGCAGACCTCAGACTCGGACTGTTGTAGGACGTAGTCCTATTGGTGAATGTTCAATTTGTTGGTCGGCTCAGAGTTCCCGCTTTCAAACGAGCGTAAAACGTGTTCAGCTTGTCCGGTAGGTTAGGGTCATTGTTACTGACTGCCCCTGAGCTCCCCTTGTAATTGGAGAGGACCCTCAGACCTTGCTACATACGTCTGGTGTCAGAGCCCCCGAAATGTAATTCCAATTTATTTTTGTAATACAATTTACCCTTCTTGATGGCTTTTCTGAGTTCGGACTTGGCCTTCTTGTAGTGATCGGGGTCGCCTGCTGTGAAAGTGGTACTTCCGTATGTCAGCATTCATCTATGGTTTGCGGTTCGGGAATGAGCGAACAGACCTAGTCGCATTCCTCCACTAGCATGTTAATGTATGCTGTGACATGATTTGCATACACATCAAGGTCAGTGGTCTTGAATACACTCCAGTCAGTTATTTCCAGCCCCCCCCTGCAGGTGTAGTAAGGCGTCATCTGTCCAGCGACGCATTTTCTTTACAACTGTGGGCGTGGACTTTAACTTCTGCTTGTAAACAGGAAGTAGAAGCATGGAGGCGTGGTCTGATTTGACGAAAGCCGGCTGTGCAACAGCACGATAAGCGTGCTTAATGGTGGTATAGCAGTGATCAAGAGTCATGTTATGTCTTGTCGGACATGTAGGACGTATGTGTTGTGTTGAAAGTCCATAATCTTTGAAACATTCAGAAAACATTTCTGAGCCACTAGATGGCGGGCCAGAACATAATCAAAGGCTTATTTAAGTAATTGATTGTTAAAACATGTGACACGTTGTAATCCTTTTAGTTTTCTTTGGAAGCATTTTAATACATTTCCACGTTGTTGAGAATCAATGACACGTCACTAGTCAACTAACAGCTTGTTTTGTGAGCCTGCTAACAATGTCAAGTAGTGTTCTAGTTAACTAGGTAGCAGTGGGGGTTATTAGTGTTCTAGTTAACTAGCACTCCCACTAGCAGTGGGGATTACTCACCCACTCCATTGCACTGACTAGCGAGTTTGTGTTGTGATTCTCAACAACGTTGAAACGTATTTCCGTGTTTCGAAAGAAAAGTCAGAACATTTTGATTGGTTGCCAATATAAAGACCAAAGCATTAGAACTAGGGCTGTCAAAGTTAACACGTTAACACTGTGTGATCAGCGGCAAACGTTAACAGGGGGAGGGGGGTTCCTGCGTATCACCTCGTAGAAAAAAAACAATGGGCCGATCTACCTGTTTTATGGGCCGGGCCGATCAGACAAAACCAAAAAGTTATTGGCCCAAAAGGCATGTCGGCACACGGTATGCCAGATGGCCAGTTCTGCCCTGGCGGAAAATACAGGTACAGTAACATATAAGTAAACATTACGTTACAATGATTTAGTGAGCTGGTGTTATTTTTTTCAAACCACACACCGCATGTTGGCTATTTAAGCCCCACGTTGTCCAGCTACTTATTGATTCACTATGAGGGGTTCAGCGTCAGTGCGCCCCGCTGCCTGATGGTGCCTGTGTGTCATTCACTCTCAACATGGATAAAAGTACAATAAGCATTCTTCAGGAGGAGGTAGATTCTCGATTCGGACATTATAGACTATATGTGCGACTGTCGGTCCGCTATCGTAAACATTTTTATCAAAATAATCTTCCGGGCCAAATATTATTGCTGGCGGGCCACCAATGGCCCGCGGGCCGCCTGTTGCCGACCCATAGTTTAAAAGAACATGTTTGATTACAATATCAGATCTGTATTACATTATTTAATTTCATTCTCCCCCTCTATGTACGTCTAGGCGATTTGTCCTTATTTTTAGGAGGACCAGGCTAAAATGTTACCATAGAACTTAGAAGTAATTTTATTTGTAATAATAAAAATCAAAAAATAATATTAATAATTATAATAAACACTTCTATCAATAACTCCTATAAATAAAAAAATGGGGGGGGAAAGAAAAAACACTTTGGGACGCCGTTAATGACGTCATTGCTGTCGCATAATTAAACTGGCCAGTTCAACGTCTGTGTGACCTTTCAGTGCAATGCATGATGGTCTATATGTGTTTAGGTAGTGACCGGCACAAGCACTTTGTAGTGCACTATAGGGAGTGATGTATCACTATATCACTCTGTAGTGCACTATGTAGGTAGTAGGGAGTGATGTATCACTATATCACTATGTAGGGAGTGATGTATCACTATAGTGCACTATGTAGGTAGTAGGGAGTGATGTATCACTATAGTGCACTATGTAGGGAGTAGGGAGTGATGTATCACTATATCACTATGTAGGGAGTAGGGAGTGATGTATCACTATAGTGCACTATGTAGGGAGTAGGGAGTGATGTATCACTATAGTGCACTATGTAGGTAGTAGGGAGTGATGTATCACTATAGTGCACTATGTAGGTAGTAGGGAGTGATGTATCACTATAGTGCACTATGTAGGTAGTAGGGAGTGATGTATCACTATAGTGCACTATGTAGGTAGTAGGGAGTGATGTATCACTATAGTGCACTATGTAGGTAGTAGGGAGTGATGTATCACTATAGTGCACTGTGTAGGGAGTAGGGAGTGATGTATCACTATAGTGCACTGTGTAGGGAGTAGGGAGTGATGTATCACTATAGTGCACTATGTAGGGAGTAGGGAGTGATGTATCACTATAGTGCACTATGTAGGTAGTAGGGAGTGATGTATCACTATAGTGCACTATGTATGGAGTAGGGAGTGATGTATCACTATAGTGCACTATGTAGGGAGTAGGGAGTGATGTATCACTATAGTGCACTGTGTAGGGAGTAGGGAGTGATGTATCACTATAGTGCACTATGTAGGGAGTAGGGAGTGATGTATCACTACAGTGCACTATGTAGGGAGTAGGGAGTGATGTATCACTATAGTGCACTATGTAGGTAGTAGGGAGTGATGTATCACTATATCACTATGTAGTGCACTATAGGGAGTAGGGAGTGATGTATCACTATATCACCATGTAGTGCACTATATAGGAAGTAGGGATTGATGTGTCACGTTATCACTATGTAGTGCACTGTGGAGGGAGGGATGTATCAGCATGTCACTATATAGTGAGCTATGTAGGGAGTAGGGAGTGATTTCAGACACAGTCTTAGTCATAATCATACACTCTAGCACGCTCATCTTAGTTCATTCTCATGCTATTAAAGGTGTCCTTGGTACATAGCTGTGTTCGATAAGATATCGCTGTGACACCTTTAAGTGTAGTCCCATCTGATGACACAAAGTGTCTGGACAGCTATGGACGCCCCCAGGGGACTAAATAAGTGATGAATGGCCTCTCACATAGAGATAGGCAGATAACATGGGGCACAATCAAATATTGCCACGCCAGTATGTAGGCCAATATAACTGTAGGGAAAACTACGAGCAGAATCAGCACAGGACCGTTTGAAACTCTTTTTTCAAATGTTTTACTCTCACTCATGACACCCTGACCACTGTAAATCTGCTTATTCTAAACAACAGCCACTGTGGCTTCACTTGGTAAACCAAAACACAATATAATAATAATAATAAGACAGGACAGACGGACAGACAGACGGACAGACAGACAGACAGACGCGATAGAGGTGACAGATTGCCTACACCAGGGCCTCCGACATCAGCCCTTTTGAGCCCACAGGAGATGATAAATGCCTGGGCTAATTTTAAACACTGTGAACTAAATTCTTGCTCCCAGATGATAGCCCCCCCGGGCCAGGGAGAGAGGGCACAGCTGGAGGGCTGAGATAAGACTCCCTGTGTTGCTCACCTGGTACCACACACACACACACACACACACACACATACACAGCCACAAATACACACACACACACACACACACACACACACACACACACACACACAGACACACACACACAAACAACCACACACACACACACACACACACACAAACACACACACACAAACAACAACACATACACACACAAACACACACACACAAACAAACACACACACACAAACAACCACACATACACACACACACACACACACAGCCACACAGCCACACAGCCACAAATACACACACACACACAAACACACACACACACACACACACACAGAATGAGAGGAGCACCGATGGGATGTGATGGAGTGAATGGATGAACAGAGGGAAGGATGATTGAACTCAGACGACAGCATTGATGGGTCCATTTAAAAAGCTCATTGTGAGGCCCTGTTACAAGTGGGCAGATAACAACGTCATGTAACAGCACTTTTAATATGTGGCTGTACAACAGCCAAATACAAACAGACCAGAGAACAACTCTGTAGGGCTTGACTCGACCCTCCATCTACCAAGAGCCAATATGTGAGCCCTTGCACAGAGCTGCCTGACATCCCACTGGGCAGGAAGAGATACTTCCTTACTTAACCTTAACCTTAACCTAACTTCACTTAAATGACTATCGTAAGTCTAGTCATGGGCAGAGATCAGTAGGTTGCTGAAGAGAGAATATTAAACACATTCATCAGCGTTATTGCCATTCCAAAGTGGTAGGAAGATGAAAGAACCTTTCCAAACAGAGTGCAGGTATGGTAGATGTTTTGTATGATTAAGGTATATATACATTTGTTATTTTTGTGCATATATATGTGCAATTTAATTACTGCTATGCCAAATAGCTCAATGAAATTGGGCTCTGTTGTCTACATCCACATGGATCTCTGCACATCAGTAGTGGACTTGATGACATAGTATTATCAGAGGTAAATTCAATTGTAGTAAAAGTCAATAACCCTGATTGCATAGAAGTGATCATAGTCATCGCCTTGATTTGAATAGACTCAATGGCAGTGGCCGTCCACACTCCGATGTTCAAAACGACTAAAAGGCATCACCAAGTCCAGAGTTTTCACAAGGTACAAGGTAAAACATACCATTTAAAGCCTCAATTACCACAAGGTATTTATTTAAATCAGGGGTAAATCCAACATAATGTCTGGATCGCCAAAGGGGGGCTTTCAGGTGGAATTATGGAGGGGGGGGAAATGGGTGAGACGCACCAGGGATGACATCATTCACTCACGCTCTCCACAATCTTCTTCTCTTTATAAACTATTTCAATTTCCTCTTCGGGGCCACTAGCACTATACCGTCCTCTGGAGGAGGTTGCTACTCGTGCGTTGAGGGTAGGGAGAGAGTCCTGGGCTGAAGGTTCCTAATTGTGTGAAATGACCCGGAAGTATCTAAGTGGCGGCCTCGAAGAAGAAGAGCTGCTTGAATCCTCTTAATGCAAAGGAAAGGTGCTTCAGCGCTTCCTTTCTTACCGTCTGCATACACAACCATCCTTTACCAAAGGAGAGGAGATAACACTGTTCCACAATCTCTTGGGAACGGCAACATTTAAAACGACGCACCGTTTGGCCGCTGACGACAACAAAAGATCGTCATGACGATTCTATCCGGGTCAAGGAAAAGCAGTTGGGGAAATGACGTCGTTTTTTGGACTATCTGACCGGAGCCCTGCTGAGTGCTGATGAGCTAATGCCCTGCAGGTGCTCCCCATTGCCCATCAAGGAGCAGGTGCAGTTGATCAAATGGATGGGTGATGACCTCGTTTGAACTGTGGTCGCTGCCCAGAGTGCCGGGTCTGGGCAGCCGTGACGTCCCTCCACAGCATCACAAGGATTGACTATCTCACTCCCTTAGTGAGCCTATAGAGCTTACCCATTAGGAACTCATTATATTTGGTTTTTTTCCCTTCCCTTCCCTCCAAATCTAGTCTATTAAGGGAGAGAGCGTGTGTGTGTGTGTGTGTGTGTGTGTGTGTGTGTGTGTGTGTGTGTGTGTGTGTGTGTGCGTGTGCGTGTGAGTGTGTGTGTGTGTGTGCGTGTGTGAGTGTGTGTGTGTGTGTGTGTGTGTGTGTGTGTGTGTGTGTGTGTGGTCCCAACAATCGATTCATTCTCATTTGCGTTGGTGAAACTTTGAATCGGTATTGACGCCTCCTGCCATGGGCGCCTGCGGAAACTGACGATCTGGTCTCATCATCAGAAAAATCTATCGGGTCACTCCGATCTTGATCTTGACACACACACACACACAACCCCGACCACCATCACCACCATCACCACTACCACCCTTCATCAAAAGCCAGAGCAGGTAACAGACCGTGAATAAACATGTAACAGGTTGAAGGGGCCATGCTTCCCTTCTGGATAAGTATGCTGCGCTCTGGAGTGGTGGAGAGTCCATAGATGCATGACAGATAGACCAGCCTCCCAGTAGGTCCAGTCCTCTGGGTAGGCTGCTTGGTCGACCTATCCATCGTACGTCTCGTACAATGCATGTCCCCTAATAATAATAATAATAATAATACATTTATTTTATATAGCGCACCCAAAGCCGCTTTACAAACTTTGCACACATTTACAAACATTGACATACATGGTGGGGACAGTGGGATGTGGAGGTGAGGAGTGGAGGTTACTGGGTGAAGGCGAGGTTGAAGAGGTGGCTCTTGAGGGCCTGTTTAAAGGATGATAAGGTGGGTGCTTGGCGGATGTTGATGGGGAGAGCGTTCCAGAGGGTGGGTGCGGCCACGGAGAAGGCCCGGTCGCCCCAGGTCCGGAGATTGGTCCTGGGGATCGTCAAGCGGTTAGTGTCTCCGGACCTGAGGCTGCGGGTGGGGACGTGGCGGGGGAGGAGGTGGGAGAGGTAGGGGGGGGCCTGGTTATTGAGGGCTTTGTAGGTGAGGAGTAGAATCTTGAAATGTATCCGGTGTTTGACTGGGAGCCAGTGGAGGTTGTGTAGGACAGGGGTGATGTGGTCTCGGCGGCGGGTGGAGGTGAGGAGGCGGGCGGCAGAGTTCTGGACATATTGGAGTTTATGTATGATTTTGTGAGTTGAGCCATACAGAATGCTGTTGCAATAATCGAGTCTGGAAGTGATGAATGCGTGGATGAGGGTTTCAGCAGCAGGGAAGGATAGGGAGGGGCGGAGGCGGGCAATGTTCCGGAGGTGGAAGAAAGCGGTTTTGGTGATGTGATTTGCATGGGGAAGGAAAGAGAGGGTGGGGTCGAGGATGAGGCCGAGGTTGCGGATCTGGGTGGAGGGGGTGATGATGGAGCCGTCTATGTTAAGGGTGAAATTTTGTGCAGAGCGGGTGAGGGAGGTAGGGCCAATAATAAGGATTTCTGTTTTATTGATGTTGAGTTTGAGAAAGTTTGTTTGCATCCAGGTTTTAATGTCACTGAGGCAGGCGGAGAGGGTGGCGTGGGTGGCTGGGGTGATAGCTTTGGCGGAGAGATATAGCTGAGTGTCGTCGGCATAACAGTGAAAGCGGAGCCCGTGGTGGCGAAGGATCTGACCGAGGGGAAGGATGTATATGATAAAGAGTAGGGGACCAAGTACAGAACCCTGGGGGACACCGTGAGTGACTGGGGCAGTGGAGGATTGACAGTTATTGATGGAGATGTATTGGTGGCGGTCGGAGAGGTAGGAGGTGAGCCAGGAGAGGGCGGTGCCGGTGATACCAATGAAGTGCTGGAGGCGGGAGAGGTGGATGGAGTGGTCTATAGTGTCAAAGGCAGCGGTGAGGTCGAGGAGGATGAGGATGGTGAGGGAGCCGGAGTCGGCAGAGAGAAGTATGTCATTGGTAACCTTGAGGAGGGCGGTTTCCGTGCTGTGTCTAGTGCGGAAGCCGGACTGGAAGGGTTCGTGAAGGTTATTTGTGTCAAGGTGGGCTTTAATTTGTGAAGCGGTGACACGTTCGAGCATTTTGGACGTGTAGGGGAGGTTGGAAATAGGACGGAAGTTGATGGGGTTACCGGGGTCAAGGCCGGGTTTTTTCAGTATGGGGGTGATGGTAGCAAGCTTGAGTGAGGGGGGGACGGAGCCGATGGCCAGGGAGGAGTTGATGATGGTAGTGATGAGTGGGGAGAGTGAGGGGAGGCAGTCCTTAACGAGGGAAGAGGGGATGGGGTCAAGGGCACAGGTAGTGGGTTTCATACTAGTGACTAAGGAGAGTAGGTCGGATTCGGTGATGGGGGTGAAAGATGAAAGTGGATGGAGTGGAGGGGGGGGGTCGGTGGGCTGAAAACCGGGAGGAGAGGAGGGGGCGGAGGCAGCTAGCTGTGTGTGGATGTTGTCAATTTTAGTCTGGAAGAATGACAGGAAGGAGTTGCAGGTGCTGGTGGTGAAGGAATTGCTGGTAGTGTCTATGGGTTTGAGCAGTTTGTTTATGGTGGAGAAGAGTGTTCTGGGGTTGTTGGAGCCGGTACGGATGATGGAGGAGTAGTGGGAGGATCGTGCGTGATTGAGTGCTTCTGTATATTGTTGTTGGTGAAGTTTGTAGGCATCGAGGTGAATGGTGAGTCCGGTTTTTTTGGATAAGCGTTCCAGTTGGCGGCCCTGAGTTTTGAGGTGACGGAGTTCGCTAGTGTACCAGGGGGCGGAGTGAGTGAAGGAGACGAGTTTGGTTCTGATGGGGGCGATGTCATCAAGACAGGATGAGAGTGTGTTATTGTAGAAGTTGACTAGGTCAGTGGGGGAGACGTTCGGGGTGGGGATGGTGTTGGAAATGGCGTTGGTTAGGGCAGCAGAGAGGGAGGGAAGGTTGATGGATTTGAGGTTTCGAAAGGATATGGTGCGTTGCTGTTTAACGGGGTGGGGGGGGATGTTGACGTCTAGGGTGATGGCTAGGTGGTCAGAGATGGTGAGGTCGGTGGTGGAGAGGTTGTTAATGGAGATGCCAGAGGTGCAGACTAGGTCGAGGGTGTGTCCTTTGTTATGGGTGGGGAAATCAATGTGTTGGGTGATGTTAAAATAATCTAGGATGTCCATGAATTCAGTGGTGTGGGTGCAGGTTATGGAGTCGACGTGGATGTTAAAGTCGCCGAGCAGCAGTACAGATGGTGAAATGGCAAAGAGCTGGGTTAAGAATTCAGATAGGTCAGAGAGAAATTCTGGGATTGGCTTGGAGGGGGGGCGATAGATGACGGCAGTGACCAGGGGTTTGGGACCAGGTAATTTAAAAGTGAGGTGTTCGAATGAGGGAGGGGTGGGGAGGGATAGTGCAGTTGTAGTGATTGACTGGTGGTGAAATACAGCTATTCCACCACCACGACCGTCCTGGCGGGGTTTTTCCAGATAGCTGTATCCTGGGGGTGTAGTTTGGTTGAGGTAGAAGTAGTCCAGTGGCTGTTGCCATGTTTCAGTTACGCAGAGGAAGTCCAGTTTATTGTCAATAATGAGCTCGTTGAGAATGAGACTTTTATTGCTGAGGGATCTTGTGTTAAACAGGGTGAATTTCAGGGACTTTTGTTTTGAAGTTGAGTTGGCGGAAGTGGGTAGTGGGCGGAGGTTTAAGGGGTTCACGTGGGGATTGATCTGATGACGTGAGTTGTTGTGATGACGGGAGGCGGAAGTGCGGGGGCTTTCTAAATTGGAGCAGAGAGATGGGATAATGTTTATGGCGGTGGATTTATAGAAAAACTTGCGACGGGAGCTTCTGTGGATGTAGCGGTGGCGTTGTAGCAGTCCAAAGTCTTTTATTGCTGAGATGAGTTGCGCGGGAGGAGGCGATCGATGGTTAAGCAGGAGGAGCTGCGCCGCTGTGTAACGCAGTGCCATGGTGAAAACAGGACCGGGACAGGTGGAGGCCTGCCGGGTCTGCCTTCAGCCGCGGGTGCGGCGGTGATCTTCGGGGGTTGTGGAAGGCAGCGGCCCCAGCCAGACATGGGCTAACCGCACCGGGACAGGTGGAAGCCTGTCCGGGGTCTACCTTCCAGCGAGCGGTGGTGGAATAGAAGTCCGGCTGGATACAGGTGAGTTCTGGGCCGGTGGCCGAGTGTTTGTTGAGGGCAGATGGTAATCCAAGATTGACAGTCGCAAAACAGATGGTAATTGATGTTAATCCAAGAAATGGTAATCCAGATACTGTAGCTGGACGGAGGTTAGACGGAGGGAGAAGCGGCAACCAAAGCGTGCCAGCGTCCTCTCTCTCTGTCCCCCCTGGCATTACATGCATTGTAATGGCTAATCAACATAACATCAAACCTCAGGGGGCACCAAAAATAGAATGGCCCATGTTCTTGTTAACGCCTCAGTTGCACGACAGTTTGGGTTTCATCGTGTTTTCCTGATATGTTGTCGATGTAACATTGGTCCACTGCCAGTGATCTCATGCTCGCACTGCAGGATAAATTACACGCAACCTTGAAGCCAAGTCCAGGAGGAGTGCAGGAACGGCTGATGTGTATGGATGTGTCCTGGGAGCCCATGTGTAGGACATCCCGGTTAGACCACGTGAGGCAGCTGTGTCGGAAATGAACACTGAGAATAAAGAGGTGTTTGTTCCCTTTGTTTGTTCACTCCTTTTGAGTGCCAAAACATTCATTCACCAACAGTCAAGTTGGTGAATAAACAGATTGATTTAGGTATTTATACATATATATATACGGTATATATACATATATATATATATAGTATAATATATATATATATATATATATATATATACTGTATATATATATATCATATGTATTTTTTGGTATGGGATTTTGATGCGTGGCAAATGACCATGAAGCATACAAAATATAGATGTCAAACCCATTACAACATTGAACTTGAATTGAAAATGGAACAACTTTTTACAAAGTGAGGAAAATCCAACGGTACAGCATACTTATGGCATCGAAGGGGAGGAAGTACGAACACACAGCCACATCTGATGATGAAGACCAGCAGACAGGCCCGCCTGCCTCCAGTCGACCCCCTGGTGCATCTTATCTGCCAGACAGAAACGGAGGATTTCTCTGGAGCCCGTCCTCCCACACCTCTCTCTCTCTCTCTCTCTCTCTCTCTCTCTCTCTCTCTCTCTCTCTCTCTCTCTCTCTCTCTCTCTCTCTCTCTCTCTCTCTCTCTGATTACTCACCAGTGTCTGATCACCCCCCCCCCCCATCACCACCACTGACATCTGGTGTCAGTGTTCGAGGGCGGGGGGGGGGTCCTTTAGAGGAGACACACTCTGTCAGCGACAGATAAGCCATGGAGCAGGAGGGCGGTAATTGTGGATTCAATTTGGCCTCAATCTGGGAAGCAGCTTGTTTAAAGTCTTCAGGGATGGACGGCGAGGCCCCTCTGGTCTTCATTCAACGGGCGAAGCAGGACATCACAAATTACAAGTACTAATGACACAGGGAATTAGTTTTTTTGTGCTTCAAAGAGAAGAAAGTACACGTTTGCTTATTGTGTGTGTTGTATTGTATGAAACTTACTAATTCATATATCTAATAGTAGTAATAATAATAGGCTCAAGCATGTTGAGGCCTTTGCTGGTGTTTCAGCAAAATACAAATTGGACCAAAGTGCATTGATGAGACTAAAAGTAATTTTCAATGTTCCTTTTTGATGTGGAATCAACGGCTACAAGCTATACCCAGCTTTACCATGCATGCATGATGCACACAGCATGGTGTTTATATATATATATATATATATATAGATATCATTCTCTAATCAATGGAGACTGTAGTGAGTGAGATTGCTTTCCAGACATATGGCAACTTAGATGGATAAAATCTGAAAACTGAAATTTGATCATCCTGTATCTTCCGAATGTATCTTTGTGTGTGTGCTCCTCCATTATGGTCATGCATTCTACATTCTGTTTAGCATTCTGTCAGCAGAACTGCAGAACTGTAAAGAGAAAATGGAAGATGTGTTTGAAGAATAAGTGAAGCACAGTTACAGTTAGTGCTTTACGAACACGGTGGAGAACTGGAAGTTACTCTGGGAAGACAAAACAAAGGGTTTGTCTACCCTGAGGTTGACCAAATCTTTATTATTTTGTGGATTTAATTCAACACAATTAAGTAAGATTCAAGATTCAAGAATTATATTTGCCATTTGCTAATATAAGTACAATGGAATGCTTACTCCCCATTCCCTCCCGCAGTATGCAATCCTAGAACAATACTATACAAATACTATACAAAAATGAACATTACAAAATAACAATAAAGTGATTGATATACTGTTGCATATGTACATGTGTTGTATTGTGCAAAAAACATTTAAAGCATTTTTAAGTGCCAGTAGTGCAGCAGCAATTCAGTAATTGCGCGCTAACCTCACCATTTATGGTGAGGTTAGCGAGGGCACAGCTCGCTAACCAGGAGACCAGGAGACCTTTATGTTTTAAGTACAGTTAAAGCAAAACAGAAAATAGGCTTTAATGTGTCAGGATGGTCCAGGGGTTTCGGTGTTGTGATTCCCAGCTGGAAGGTTCCGGGTCGGATCCCCCATTGTCCACCTGTGGCGACCTGCTCTATAGGGCCATATTGTCACTGTGAGTCACTTTGGAGTAAAGCGTCAGTGTCTGTAAATTAATTCATCGTAAATTGTGATGCATAGTGGTGTGAACCAAATTATAATATAGATCATATGTATAATATAGATTATAATATAGGGAACTCATTTTAGTCAACATGTTTTTCCAACAAGGTATAATTAATCAATAATTAAATAAGCTCCACTTCTCTTTTATGCATTGTCATGAGTCAATATAATATTGAAAATATAATTTTGAAACAGACTACCACTCGCTTATGTGTTAAATGTGTTATTATTCAATTATTATTATTATTATTATTATTATTATTATTATTATTATTATGTGTTTCCTTTTTAATATTTCTGCATATAATCAGTGAAATCTGCAAGATCCCTGCCAGTTCCCAAAAAGTGATTACTTTTAGCCATTTTATTTCATTTCAGTTTGATACTGCACAGCTGGGTTCCAACATTCAGCTGTGTGTGTGTGTGTGTGTGCGTGCGTGCGTGCGTGCGTGCGTGCGTGCGTGCGTGCGTGCGTGCGTGCGTGCGTGCGTGCGTGCGTGCGTGCGTGCGTGCGTGCGTGCGTGCGTGCGTGCGTGCGTGCGTGCGTGCGTGCGTGTGTGTGCACAATGTCTGTAATTGTTTCCTGGACGACCCTCCTTGTTTAAACAGGAGATCAGTATGTTGTTTTTCATCCAGCTGTTCTGCCACTAATTTGTACACAAAATCCAAACATATGTCTTGTGTTTGCTTGCTTTTTATGATTTCACAGAGGCAGTCGACCTCCGTCCAATCAGAGTCAACCTCTGATCAATCAGCCAATCGGTGCACCCTGGACCCTGATGACCTTAACAGGAAATGTGGTGTATGTGTGTTTATGTGTGTGTGTGTGTGTGTGTGTGTGTGTGTGTGTGTGTGTGTGTGTGTGTGTGTGTGTGTGTGTGTGTGTGTGTGTGTGTCGCTGGATGTCTTTCAAAGGAACCACAGTACTTTTAGCAATCTAAATTGAAAACCGGTGGAGGGGAACCCCTGGTGTAGGTGGGAGGTGGGAGGTGGGAGGTGTGGTGGGCCGTAGAGGGGCCCGTAAAGAGAGGTCCCTGACAGGGCACCCATCACCCAGAAATGATTACCTCCTTCAAACAACAAAACACACACACGGTGGAGAATAGACTGTGGGACACACACACACAAGCTCTCCTTTACTGTACAAGAAGACAAGACAAATCCACATCCACTGGAGACAACCAGCGGTTGAGGCAAATCCACATTCACATTTTCTTCTCATAAAACACAGATCTCGTGGACAGATGGCCAACATTTTGTAGTTTTTTGTATGAATGCATCCTGTTCCTAAAGCGAGAATGCCTAATTGGCCAGTAGAGGAGAATGGTGGATAAATGAACGTATGGAGAGTCTGAACTAATTCGCCAGAAACCTTTCTTATATTTGCCGTTCCCATCAGTGAGTGAGATCAGAAACGATGAGGCTCTTCAAATACAGTTGGTTGTTGGCTGTCAGGGTCTAGTGCTACCGGGAGCACATGGATTGTTCACCATTTGTAGACGTTTAGGCTTTAGGATTTATTTCCTCTGTATCTTTGTGACCTTTGCTCTTGAAAGGTCAAAGGACGTGCGGTGCCACAGTGGAAAGAGGTACAGTGAAGACAAAGGGTCCTGCCGTGGCAGTACAAGCATGTACAGTTGGGGAGCTGACAGGCCCTTGGTCCGTTTACAATCTGCCCATATCCACACGGCAATGCTGCACTCAAGTGATGAATGGGGAATACAGAAACATGCCCTTTGTTCCCGATCCGAGTGCAGAGCATCAGTCACCAAAGGCTTCCCAGTCCGCCCTGCAGGGAGCCGCAGACAGCCTCCTATGGAGTCTCTGTGATGATGCTTCTATTGGCTGTGTGTGTGTGTGTGTGTGTGTGTGTGTGTGTGTGTGTTTGTGTGTGTGTGTGTATGTGTTTGAATAATTGTAACAACAATGTTAACCTCAGTTGAAAAGGCAGCATGCTATTATATACAAAAGCTTATCTTCTATTTACTATTTTATTCATGTAGCAGACACTCTTATCCAAGGGAAATGTTTATGAGGAGCAGGCAGGGTTTAGGCTTAGGAGGAATTGAGTGGTGGGTCGTCCGGCAACCGGAAGATCGCTGGTTCGATCCCCCGGCTCCTCCTTCTTCTAGCCATGTGTGTTCTCTTGAGCCAGTCCCCCCACACCGACCTCTCTTCTCTTCTCCCCTCTATATACCGCTCGTCCTCTCATTTACAGCCCATTTACCACAATCATCATTCTAATCAATCAAGCCTTTCGTAATAGTCCATCGTAATCTCCCTTTCTCCGTCTCTGCTCTCTCTCTCTCTCTGTCTCCCTCTTTCTCTCTGTCTCTAACTATCTGTCTCTCTCTCTCTCTCTCTCTCTCTCTCTCTCTCTCTCTCTCCTCTCTCTCTCTCTCTCTCTCTCTCTCTCTCTCTCTCATATCCTCCCCTCCCCTCTCTCTCTTTGATTACTCACCAGTGTCTGAAAAACCTGAAAAACCTGAGCAAGAAACCCTCACCCGAACGGCTCCTGACCAGCTGGCTGTCTAAATGTGAGGCATTACTTGTAATTGGCTATGGATAAAATCGCTGTATAAATGCAGTCCATTTATCATTGACCATCATTTGTTTAGGGAAGCCAGCAGGTAGATTGTGGATATTGGGACTGAACCCACAGACAGCCTTGAGACCATGATGCTGTTACTGCTTATCTAGGAAAACAAACCTCCCAGCTCTGGGCTATAAAGCTGCTGCACTGATTCACCACAGTTTCATTTCATTTCACGACGTACGGCAACACAATACCAAGATGCACGGATTCTACTTGAACACTTAGAGGCTAAACATCGTAGCCACAGACGACACACACATCTTTTCCCTCTCTCTTGTCCTTGTTGCGTGTGTCTCTACAGTAATAAAAGACATGCTGATTTCATGGATCAATGAGTTATAATGGCCTAAGGATGGAGGCACATCGCTCCTGCTAACAGAGAGGCCAAATTTATCCAAAGCGCTTTACAAGTCATGTAAAGTCCTCACATTACCCATTCATACACCGATGTGGCGGAGTCAGCCATGCAACAACAAGTCAACAAGTCAATTGTGAACAGTGTGGAGTATGTACAGTGTGTACAGTGTGTGGTGGTAACAGTGTGTACAGTGTGTAGTGGTTACAGTGTGTACTGTGTGTACAGTGTGTAGTGGTTACAGTGTGTACTGTGTGTTGTGGTTACAGTGTGTACAGTGTGTACAGTGTGTAGTGGTTACAGTGTGTACTGTGTGTTGTGGTTACAGTGTGTACAGTGTGTACAGTGTGTACAGTGTGTAGTGGTTACAGTGTGTAGTGGTAACAGTGTGTACAGTGTGTAGTGGTTACAGTGTATAGTGGTAACAGTGTGTACAGTGTGTAGTGGTAAGAGTGTGTACAGTGTGTAGTGGTAACAGTGTGTACAGTGTGCAGTGGTATCAGTGTGTACAGTGTGTAGTGGTTACAGTGTGTAGTGGTAACAGTGTGTAGTGGTTACAGTGTGTAGTGGTAACAGTGTGTACAGTGTGTAGTGGTTACAGGGTGTAGTGGTAACAGTGTGTACAGTGTGTAGTGGTTACAGTGTGTAGTGGTAACAGTGTGTACAGTGTGTAGTGGTAACAGTGTGTACAGTGTGTAGTGGTAACAGTGTGTACAGTGTGTAGTGGTAACAGTGTTTACAGTGTGTAGTGGTAACAGTGTGTAGTGGTAACAGTGTGTACAGTGAGTAGTGGTAACAGTGTTTACAGTGTGTAGTGGTAACAGTGTGTACAGTGTGTAGTGGTAACAGTGTGTACAGTGTATAGTGGTTACAGTGTGTAGTGGTAACAGTGTGTACAGTGTGTAGTGGTTACAGGGTGTAGTGGTTACAGTGTGTACAGTGTGTAGTGGTAACAGTGTGTACAGTGTGTAGTGGTTACAGTGTGTACAGTGTGTAGTGGTAACAGTGTGTACAGTGTGTAGTGGTAACAGTGTGTACTGTGTGTAGTGGTTACAGTGTGTACAGTGTGTAGTGGTAACAGTGTGTACTGTGTGTAGTGGTAACAGTGTGTACAGTGTGTAGTGGTTACAGTGTGTACAGTGTGTAGTGGTAACAGTGTGTACTGTGTGTAGTGGTTACAGTGTGTATTGTGTGTTGTGGTTACAGTGTATACTGTGTGTACAGTGTGTAGTGGTTACAGTGGGTACAGTGTGTAGTGGTAACAGTGTGTACAGTGTGTAGTGGTCACAGTGTGTAGTGGTTACAGTGTGTACAGTGTGTATTGGTTACAGTGTGTACTGTGTGTAGTGGTTACTGTGTGTACTTTGAGCTATTTATTTATTTTATTGTCGCCATCTTGAGTTTCTATTTAGGTGCAGATGTGGTGTGAGAGGCGATAGAGGGAGGGACTTCCGATATAGGGGTATCCATTTCCGTTTCATGTTTCTTGTGCTTTGTCGGCACCTTTGCGGGGAAAAAATGTCAGATTTGTCCACCCTGTCTTTATGGTTGCTCCTCTTCTGGTCTGGTTCTCATTCTTCTTCACTGACCAACACAGCTCACAGGAACAAAGAGAACGTTACAGGACGGGATAATCAAACCGGCAACCACCTCTCTACGCTAAGGCTATACATCGCCACACAAAAACACACAAAAACACACAAAAACACACAAAAACACACACAGCACACCTCCACCCCTTCACATTTATTCCCACGCATTCTGATGATGCAGAATGTCAGAGCGGGACCTCGCTCTCCGGACCGACGTCCCGTGTCTCCTTCTCTCGCATGTCCGGGGGTTACGGTAATTAAGCCCATGACTGATTTCAGATAAAGAAAGACGGTCAACAGACAGCAGACCACTGCCTGATTTAGTGCACCGTCCTTCGCCGCCTGCTTCCCTCGCATTTTAATGAAGGCCGCGTTTCAGCCGAATCAATGACCGGACAAAAGAGCGATTCATGAACGGGTTTAATTGAAAAGCCCAATTTTCGGTCATTTGGAAATAAGGGATGTGTGCCCTTACAGCTGTGGTAGATGTGTTGGTCTTTATGGATATCGACGTGTGAGGTTTATGTGGAGCATAACGATTAGCTGTTTGAATAAATGTGATGGTTCCTAAGACTCATACAATGTACGTAGGCCTATGTGTAAATTGAATTGAAGTAACGATTCACCAGATGTACATATAATCCATCACTCACTTGTTTGTCATTGTTCTTTTTATTGTTATTTTAATTGTGTATATTATTTTTTATAGTATTGTGTTTTAGAAAATCCTACTGGGGATGGGGAGTAAGCATTCCAGTCCACTACCATAGCAATGAGTTTCAAAAGAAGCAACACAGATAACACACAACTAGGAAGTACTAACTATGGAGGGATGTCAATACAGTTATATTCGTGACTTATGTTTAATCATATAAACAGCATAAATTCAAACAGCAAAGTACAAATAAATATTTTAAATTGTATTATCAGGTGCACTGTTACAGCCACACTCACACAACTATTTCTAATGAATTTTCTACTTTGCCAAACGGAATGTCCTTGACAAACGGAATGTCTGGTTTGTTCCTCCTCTTCCTCCAAGGCATCACGCCGTCCCTGATTCAAAGTCTGTGTGTGACTGAAGGATTTTCCCACCTCCGTGGTTCCTACCCTCCGTGGGTAACGGGGCCGCCCATCCATTAGTGACACTGATTAACCCTGCGGCGTCTGGCCGCCCGGGGGCTGATGGGGCCGGACAGCCGATGATCCGGGAAGGGCCCCGGCAGGGCGGAGGCCCCTAGAAGGCTTGTTAAAATGGATGACTTTTATCACATCTTATTGGGGCCACTTGGCCGGCTGATTGAAACGGAGGTGCAGGGGGAAGCCAAGGCTGAATGAGAATTAGCATTGGGGTTTGTTTTTTCCTTTCTTTCTTTCTTTCTTTCTTTCTTTCTTTCTTTCTTTCTTTCTTTCTTTCTTTCTTTCTTTCTTTCTTTCTTTCTTCCTTTCTTTCTTTCTTTCTTTCTCCTCGGGTGATGATCGACCTGCCGGTTTGGTGCCGGTTTAGACGCCGTGTGCTCGGACTTAATAAAGCTCTGTTTTATTTTGTTTCAAATGGCGGAAGATACCAAAGCACAACTGAAAAAACGTGATGTGTGTTGTGTTCAGAGAAACCTGGCTTTGAAGTCTTTGCACACCTTTTAATAGAATTTTGAATTTTGAAAAATAATTTTAGGGTTTCATCTTAATTTGAAAATGTATATCTTGGTGGTGTAGAAACTAGTGAAGTGATATTCTGCGGCCCGATGTGCGAGGTCCACACAACGAATGATATTCAAAAGCTGGAAATGTACATCGGCACACCCTTCTTACTAGACAGACTTTAAATAGAGACTGAAGTCTGAGGAATGCCCAACTCAAATTGAAATAGGCATTTTATATGCACGATGTAATTCATTATATGTTAATCACTACCCAAGACTGATGGTTTTATAATGCCATAGTCGTAGTCATGTTTTTCTCATCAATTGGCTCATAATCAACTCAATTTCCATAGTAGGGACATTATAATTTTGAAATCATTTGAAATTAATATTTTCTCTAAATAAATTGTGGCTAGCTCTTATCGCTAAAAGCTTTGGATTTTAAATGTTCTTAATTAAAAGGTGGTTTTGCGGCCCTGGTCTTGGCCTTGGTTTGAATTATAAAATGATATATAACTCTTTTTCATTTCAACTGAATTCATTGGATTGCGCGAGCAGTAGAGCCCTATCCTCTATTGAGGGTTCAGCGTTTCTCTTCAAAAGGTCCTGAGTTATTTTCATGTGAGCTCCTTGGCTAACAGAGCATCCACCACTCCTGCTTGTAGCCGCCGTCTCCGTAAGGCGTGGCTAACGAGGATTACATGGCGGGAAATGAATTGGCAGGAAGGTGAGGTGAGGTGCCCTGCAGACTCGCAGACTGACTTGCTTTTATCTCCGCTGAGTATTTCAGAGTGTTCTTCTCTGGGATTGGCTGACTGGCTACAGGGGAGACTTGACAGCATGGCGGATAAGCTTTAAGTCATGTTGCGTTAAAGTCCTGCCGTACATACGCACCCTCCTGCAGCTCTAGCCTGTGTTATATATATATATATATATATATATATAATAAATATATGTGTGGAAATGTTGCAAACCTTGGCAGGAATGGATAATTTATATTGCATGCATGTTGATGCATGCTATGCATGATTATGTGTGATTAACTTATAGTAACCTGACAATATGTTATTTAGTATATAGTGTTGCATGAACTTTTATTATTATACTAACTATTATACTTTTTAATTATACATTCATATAATTCAAGTATAATACAATTTTAATTATTATTATTTATTATAATTGATGATGCTTCCACCACTCACTACGGAGCTTCACTCACTTTAAAATGCTTTTGCACCATCCGCAATATGTTGGCTATATATCATCCATTAAACCCTTTATTGTTTATTTGATTGTGTACAGTATAGTATAGTATAGTAGTGTGATAAAGTCTAGTATAGTAGTGTGATATAGTATAGTAAACTATAGTATAGTATAGTAAAGTATACTGTAGTATAGTAAAGTAGTGTGATATAGTATAGTAATGTATAGTATAGTATAGCAGTGTGATATAGTATAGTTGTAGTCAAGTCAAGTCAAGTCAAGTTTATTGTCACTTCACAGTTTACACAAGTATAAGGCAGTGATATTATGTGCAATACCCGACGACAGACAGCAGTTATAAAATAAAAACAAGATAAAAAATAGATAAAAATAGATAGAATAGTGTGTGTAATAGTCAGACTCCATAGTTACTTGTGTAGAAATAGTCCTTTTGCTACAAACACATTTAGTTTGATGCATTAACATGACGTGTGTATAATGTAAAATGCAAGGGGCTTTGGATTAGATTATCCTTTTCATTGAATAGTGTTTGTATTTGTTGAACCAGAGTGACCTGGAATGGGTGGGTGTGTCCTGCTGTGTGGCCTGTGATGGCCTCATGTCTTCTTCCTCCTGATCCTCACCAGGGGATCCACAAGATACACGTGGAAGGATGAAGAAAACAACAGAGGCGGGAGGGACGGTCGGTTGACCGATGGTTGGATGGGAGGATGAGGGATGAAGGGATGGGAGGATGAGGGATGAAGGGATGGGAGGATGAGGGATGAGGGATGGGAGGATGAGGGATGAAGGGATGGGAGGATGAGGGATGAAGGGATGGGAGGATGAGGGATGAGGGATGAGGGATGGGAGGATGAGGGATGAAGGGATGGGAGGATGAGGGTTGAAGGGATGGGAGGATGAGGGATGAAGGGATGGGAGGATGAGGGATGAAGGGATGGGAGGATGAGGGATGAAGGGATGGGAGGATAAGGGATGAAGGGATGGGAGGATGAGGGATGGTTGGATGGGAAGATGAGGGATGAAGGGATGGGAGGGTGGTATCCCCACTGTATTATGATGGTTTACTAAAGCAAATATAGTATGACTCAAGAATATATAAAAACATGAATCCAACACTGATTGTAGGTTTAGGTTGTTTTGTATCCGGACAGATATTTATTATATATGTACGTATATTTTAAATAAAATCATGCATCAACACTAACCATGTTGTCCATAGTAAAAGCTGTCTGGATTCATAGCAAACAAGTAAACAGAGCTTCTGAAGCTTCTAGTATTTGTATTTGTCTCACCGCCACGCAAAAACTGGCCTTTGTGCTGTAATAGCCATGCTTTCAGACAACGAAAATGTGATTATTATTTTCTGACAATTTGGCTGCCAAATTCAGAAAGCAGCAGCTGAGGTAAGTCTGAAAGCTCAAATTGGTTTTGATTCAAGACATGCTTTGATTTAACTCTTTGATTTAACTCTTTGGATGTTTCAAGAGACCATAGCCTTTTGCATCCTCCACCCCACCCCCCTTTACCCAGGACATTTGGCAGGTCATGTATGCCACTGACCTCTCTTAGAATCAAATTTAGAGTTTGGTTCATTCGGTTGGTTTAACAGACATCTGTGATGCTGCTCTTGTTGCTGTCGGTTACAAACTGGAGACAAGGGATTTCACCAAAGCATCTTGTAATTGTATTCTTTGTCACACAGAAACAAAACCTTCATTCTGTTCGCTTTTGACTCAGTTCCGGGAGTGGGAGTGTGTGTATTTGTTCCATTCATTGCCAATCATGTCATTTCTGTTCTGAAAGGCTATCTGCAGGCTGTCAATCCTTGGAGAGGATTGTGCAAATCTGTTTGTTTTACAAAGGAATTACAGAGACACTACAGTCAACAGTAGCAATGTACACTTCTCCTTAAAGGGGAATGTCACCGCTTTTACATCTCATTTCTTTCTATCTGCATGAGGGATATACTGTGAGGAACAACCTCATCTCTATCTGCATGAGGGATATACTGTGAGGAACAACCTCATCTCTATCTGCATGAGGGATATACTGTGAGGAACAACCTCATCTCTATCTGCATGAGGGATATACTGTGAGGAACAACCTCATCTCTATCTGCATGAGGGATATACTGTGAGGAACAACCTCATCTCTATCTGCATGAGGGATATACTGTGAGGAACAACCTCATCTCTATCTGCATGAGGGATATACTGTGAGGAACAACCTCATCTCTATCTGCATGAGGGATATACTGTGAGGAACAACCTCATCTCTATCTGCATGAGGGATATACTGTGAGGAACAACCTCATCTCTATCTGCATGAGGGATATACTGTGAGGAACAACCTCATCTCTATCTGCATGAGGGATATACTGTGAGGAACAACCTCATCTCTATCTGCATGAGGGATATACTGTGAGGAACAACCTCATCTCTATCTGCATGAGGGATATACTGTGAGGAACAACCTCATCTCTATCTGCATGAGGGATATACTGTGAGGAACAACCTCATCTCTATCTGCATGAGGGATATACTGTGAGGAACAACCTCATCTCTATCTGCATGAGGGATATACTGTGAGGAACAACCTCATCTCTATCTGCATGAGGGATATACTGTGAGGAACAACCTCATCTCTATCTGCATGAGGGATATACTGTGAGGAACAACCTCATCTCTATCTGCATGAGGGATATACTGTGAGGAACAACCTCATCTCTATCTGCATGAGGGATATACTGTGAGGAACAACCTCATCTCTATCTGCATGAGGGATATACTGTGAGGAACAACCTCATCTCTATCTGCATGAGGGATATACTGTGAGGAACGGCTGCAGCTGTAGCCGACGCTCTCTCTGTGTCTCTGAGGTGCAGCTCAGCACAGATGCAATGTCTTCCCCCAACTCTGTTATTTGACATTTTTTTCATCCAGTGGACACAAGTAGCGGGAATATTTGGGCACAGACAACATGGAGGAAAGGTAAACAGTGTTCATTTGCATATACGACCCACATTGAACGATAGGAAGCCGGTTGAAATGTGGCAATTTTCCACTTTTACCCTAGTGCCAAGTGTCAGCCCTGAGGAAATTCTCTCTTATTGTGTTCTGTCTCCTCATCTCAGAAGAAATGGAAAAGCTTTTTCTGAGTGGTACTGTCTGTCACCTCTCTCACACTTCAAAGACATGTCTTCCATGTCTGATCAACGTGAGCCGCTGTGTGAACACGGCATGGAACAAAGCGCTTTGCGACACTTGCAGTCGCCGCTGCGATGAGTGTGGAAACAGCTTCTTCTCTCTGTCTCGGGTATCATTTAGAAGTGTTGACATATTGACATCTATCTATCTATCTATCTATCTATCTATCTATCTATCTATCTATCTATCTATCTATCTATCTATCTATCTATCTATATATCTATCTATCGATCTACCTATCTAACTCCTCCAGGGCTACGAGTTGTTGGCTCTGAGGTGTTCTCTGCCATTCTACTAAGTTCTATGAGTAATTGCGTTAAATGTAAAAGAGAGGACGTGTCTACTTCACAAGTTAGTTAGTTAGTTGTTGTTTAGTTAGTTGTTGTTTTTGTTTTTTAGCTTAGGTATTGGTATTTTTGTGTGTGCATTTATTCCCCCTGTGTCAACTGTTGCACCTTAATTTCCCTCGGGATTAATAAAGTAATCTGAATCTGAATCTGAATCTGAAGTGGACACGGTACTTTAAATCAAATTGTAATCATGTTCTGCCCAGACAGTTCATCCTTGTTTACTGTGTGTAATTCTCCCTTTCCTAGAGGGATATGGAGGTATACATATAATTATAGATAAAGGTATAGATGGAGCTATTGGTGGAGGTATAGATGAAGGTATAGATGGAGCTATTGGTGGAGGTATAGATGAAGGTATAGATGGAGGTATAGATGGAGGTTTAGATGGAGGTATAGATAAAGGTATATATGGAGGTATTGATATGATTATAGATAAAGGTATAGATGGAGGGTTAGATGGAGGTATAGATATGATTATAGATAAAGGTATTGATGAAGGTATAGATGGAGGGTTAGATGGAGGTATAGATGGAGGTATATATAGAGGTATAGATGGAGGTATAGATGAAGGTATAGATGGAGGTATTGATGGAGGTATAGATGAAGGTATAGATGGAGGTATTGATGGAGGTATAGATGAAGGTATAGATAGAGGTATAGATGGAGGTATAGATGGAGGTATAGATAGAGGTATAGATGGAGGTATTGATGGAGGTATAGATGGAGGTATAGATAGAGGTATAGATGGAGGTATTGATGGAGGTATAGATGGAGGTATAGATAGAGGTATAGATGGAGGTATAGATAGAGGTATAGATGGAGGTATAGATAGAGGTATTGATGGAGGTATAGATGGAGGTTTAGATGGAGGTATAGATGAAGGTATAGATGGAGGTTTAGATGGAGGTATAGATAAAGGTATACATGGAGGTATAGATATGATTATAGATAAAGGTATTGATGAAGGTATAGATGGAGGGTTAGATGGAGGTATAGATGGAGGTATAGATAGAGGTATAGATAGAGGTATAGATGGAGGTATAGATGAAGGTATAGATGGAGGTATAGATGGAGGTATAGATGGAGATATATATAAAGGTATATATGGAGGTATATATGGAGGGTTAGATGGAGGTATAGATGGAGGTATAGATGGAGGTATAGATGGAGGTATATATGAAGGTATATATACAGGTATAGATGGAGGGTTAGATGGAGGTATAGATGGAGGTTAGATGGAGGTATATATTGAGGTATATATAGAGGTATAGATGGAGGTATAGATGGAGGTATATATGAAGGTATATATACAGGTATAGATGGAGGGTTAGATGGAGGTATAGATAGAGGTATAGATGGAGGTATAGATGAAGGTATAGATGGAGGTATAGATGAAGGTATAGATGGAGGTATTGATGGAGGTATAGATGAAGGTATAGATGGAGGTATAGTTGGAGGTATATATTGAGGTATATATAGAGGTATAGATGGAGGTATAGATGAAGGTATAGATGGAGGTATAGATGAAGGTATAGATGGAGGTATTGATGGAGGTATAGATGGAGGTTTAGATAGAGGTATAGATGGAGGTATAGATGGAGGTATAGATAGAGGTATAGATGGAGGTATAGATGAAGGTATAGATAGAGGTATAGATGGAGGTATAGATGGAGGTATAGATAGAGGTATAGATGGAGGTATTGATGGAGGTATAGATGAGGTATAGATGGAGGTATTGATGGAGGTATAGATGGAGGTATAGATAGAGGTATAGATGGAGGTATAGATGGAGGTATAGATGGAGGTATAGGTGGAGGTAGAGGGCCTTCTTACAGGAGGGAGATGAAGGTACAGGGGGTGCAGAGTACTAATCCATCCCAATGGATGGCCAGCCACTGGCAGGTCATTACACGCACAGAGGCAAACAAACTAATGAGTGTCTGTGGGGGAAAGCACCCCCTGGTATGGATGGCCGGTGTCCTGCCTCCTGTACTAATGATGTGGTCCCAGCCATGGCGTTTTTATGGCCACCTGAGTGCATTTAAATGCACACACAGCAGGAGGCGTGTCCATAACTCAAGAGCATGGCGCTTCTTGCATAGAAGAGACGGCATGAAACAGATCCTCCCAGCGAGAAGTGTGCTCCATTTCGAAAGAAGTTCAGATAAGTGCAAAAACTACTTGCGGTGCTATTCCTTCTTCTGTAAAATAACTCAAAGAGTGTGACTGATATTTTGTGAACCAGGAGCAGTAAGGGTTATATATACTGACACGATACTTAAATGCACATTTGATTAAGTTGTGGGACAACATTATGATTCCCTTGCACTTGATGACAAGGCAGGCCTACGCTTGAACTGAATTGGGGTCAAGATGTGCGTCCACAGACAGGGTCTCAGTTTAGACAGATCAGGGTTACACCTGTCGGGTAGCATAACAAAACAGTGCCATAACAAAACATACGCACTGCAGCTGAAATAAAAGCAGAGAGCAGAATATTAAATGCTTGCCCGTGCTGTAGGGAGTTGATTGAGTGAGTTATTGTCACATGTTAGCATGTGTAGGCGGTAGAAGGGTTCTTAGAATTGACTCCTGGATGTTTCCTTGCTATTGTACTGTTCTCCATGTCTGTTGGGTATGCTTGATAAATGTTAATGGTGCCTTCAAAATATTATTCTTACCTTTGGCTGAGCATGAATAAATGATAAGGGATAAATGATGATGAATTGCCCAAAGAAAAGTGACTTACATTTATCATTAATTTTCAGCAGAGATCGGGCTGAATTCTCCCAGATTAATGACCGACATATTGTGGCGGCTTTCTTGTAATTAAATAGCTCAGCTGTGGCGATTAGCGTGTTGAAGGCCAAAGCTTCAGAAATGGCTCAAAGAAAAGCAGTCATTTAAACTGATGATGACAATGAAAATCCTCAAATCCTTTTATTGATTCCCTTCAAGCCACGCTTATTAGCGTGAAGTATGTGAAATAAGTGTTTATTGGGACACAAGTAAAGCACTGCTTCAAAACACTAAAATACGTGACTCCGCTGATTCTGCATCTCTCATTTAAAATTCCTGTTTTACTCCCCCGTCGTACGGGGGCACGGATGAGACACAAATAAAGATGAAACCTTCCCATCAGTGCTCTGGGCAGCCTGCCGTATAGTTTTTACCCGGTGTGGGAGAACTGCATCCCCCACAATACCCCTGGGCGTAATTACCAGCGCTCACGCCAACTCTCACAGCAGCCAAAGGAGTTGCTGTATTCGCACATTATTTCACACAGAAGATAAACAAAATAAAAGGATCCGGTATCTTCATGAGGCCACAGCCAGCAAAGGAGAACCAAATGAGGGCTGGGGTTGTCCCCGTGTGAAGACATACTTCCGCAGCAGAAAGCCAGTGGGGGAAATAGTGTTGGACTATGTTAGGACTCAAATGAAGGACTCCTAAGGCTTCCTGATATGATATGATGCATGATAACTACACAGCTGTGATGTTTTTATTCATGTTTGTCTGCTGAGAACCCACAACTGATCTCAACATGTTCTGGGTTGATCATTCACTCACCAGAAAGTACAGAGAAGTAAGACCGGGACGGACTCTGCAAGCCTGATCTTCTCTGGCAGGTTGTTTCAAAGTCTAGCGGTCCTGACAGCTAAGGTCCAGTTTGGTGGTTATCGGCCTAGACCTTAGATCGGCTAGGGAGAGATAGAAGATCAGACCTATAGGGAGGTCAGCCCATGCCTCGACACCTCCCTATAGAGGGAGGGAGGGAGGGAGGAAGGAGGAGAGGGGGGGGAGGGAGGGTACTGCATATGCCTGTTTATTGGGGGAGCGCCGCCGCACGTTAAACTGGGGCATAAAGGAGAAGTGTTTGTGTGTGAGTGAGTGTGTGCGTGCGTGCGTGCGTGCGTGTGTGTCTGTGCGTGCATGCGTGCGCGCGTGTAAAGGTGTGTGTGTGTGTGTGTGCGTGCGTGTGTACGTTTGTGTGTGTGTGCGTGCATGCGTGCGTACGCGCGTGTAAAGGTGTGTGTGTATAGTAGTACACACACTTTGTCTCACCATTTCCCAGTCCGATTCCATTTATTTTCCGGGGCCTTCTTTATTGTGGGGAGAATTGATTTTGGGTTTGAGTGTTTTTCTGATATCTTACGGTGTGTAAAAAACAGAAAAGCTTCTTTCCGGAAGATAACAGAAAGATACGACAAACACCTGGTGGTCGGTGTAGTGTAAAACTAGGAGAGAGGCCGTTATACAGCAGAATGGGAACACCACCGTCGGCTGCGTTCGCTCTCGTCTTCTCGCAGGGCCGACGTATACAAGTGTTGTCATGACAACCGTAGTTTACGGCGGCGGTGGCGAGCGGTCGTGGTCGACGCCCACAGGAGGGAAAACGCCAAATGGTCTCGTTTGGTGTTCATGGAGGACATTTTGTGACAAAACCCTTTGGGAAATGCTGTCGAATGTACAAGACATATTTTAGAATCAGATTCAGATGTGGTTTATTTATCACATGAATAATATGGTACAGTGTACAATGTACAGTAACATTTTATTATATTATATATTATAAATATACTATACTTTAGAGTGGTTTATTTGTCACATATATATTAAGGTACAGTGTACAATGTACAGTGAAATGTTATTATATTATATATTATATATATACACTATACTATAGATGTGGTTTATTTATCACATGTATAATAAGGTACAGTGTAATGTTATCACCACATCAAAGATGTGCTCAAAGTTACCGAATTTACAAGAATTACAAAATTACAAATGTACAGTACATATTTACATAATTGCAGTATAGATGATGACCTTGTTGGGTTATTGTTCATTCAGGTTCCCGGGTGGCCTGTAAGGAGGAAAGGATGGACTGAAGAAAAACATGAAAAAAGTGGATTTTCCATTTTTAAATTGGGTGGGTCGGTTGGGTGAAAAAAGATTTTATATTAAAATAGAACACACGGAGGTGTGGGATGTGTCCAGCATACGACCCCACTCTGTTCCCTCAGGGATGTTGTGGGTTTTAATGAAGCCGGATTTCAAATGCATGAAGGAGCTCATAAAAGTGGTCCGGAGAGAGATTACAGGAGTGTGTCCACAAACCCTGACGTGGGAAGATGCTGACCCTCATCCTCTCACCACGTTTCCATTCACTCATTCAGCGACACAAAGGTTCAAAGTAAGTTGGAGGTATGTTCTCTACTGAGGGCCCTGTAGTTGGAGGTCTGTTCTACTGAGGGCCCTCTAGTTGGAGGTATGTTCTACTGAGGACCCTCTAGTTGGAGGTATGTTCTCTACTGAGGGCCCTCTAGTTGGAGGTATGTTCTCTACTGAGGGCCCTCTAGTTGGAGGTATGTTCTCTACTGAGGGCCCTCTAGTTGGAGGTATGTTCTCTACTGAGGGCCCTCTAGTTGGAGGTATGTTCTCTACTGAGGGCCCTTTAGTTGGAGTTATGTTCTACTGAGGGCCCTCTAGTTGGAGGTATGTTCTCTACTGAGGGCCCTGTAGTTGGAGGTATGTTCTACTGAGGGCCCTCTAGTTGGAGGTATGTTCTCTACTGAGGTCCCTCTAGTTGGAGGTATGTTCTCTACTGAGGGCCCTCTAGTTGGAGTTATGTTCTCTACTAAGGGCCCTGTAGTTGGAGGTATGCGCTCTAATGAGGGCCCTCTAGTTGAAGCGTGTATTCAGAACATGACTTGCGCTTCAATGATGAAGAATCTCAGTGAGCAGACTCTCAGGAAGGGCCGTACCACGTAGGTTACTCCGTCACTCTCTAAGACATAGGTTACTCTGCCACTCTCTAAGACGTAGGTTACTCCGTCACTCTCTAAGACATAGGTTACTCAGTCGGTCTCTTAGACGTAGGTTACTCCGTCACTCTCTAAGACATAGGTTACTCAGTCAGTCTCTAAGACGTAGGTTACTCCATCACTCTCTAAGACATAGGTTACTCAGTCACTCTCTAAGACGTAGGTTACTCAGTCACTCTCTTAGACGTAGGTTACTCTGTCACTCTCTAAGACGTTGGTTACTCCGTCACTCTCTAAGACGTAGGTTACTCCGTCTCTCTGTAAGACGTAGGTTACTCCGTCACTCTCTAAGACGTAGGTTACTCCGTCACTCTCTAAGACGTAGGTTACTCCGTCACTCTCTAAGATGTAGGTTACTCAGTCACTCTCTAAGATGTAGGTTACTCCGTCACTCTTTAAGACGTAGCTTACTCCGTCACGTTACCTTTTTCCGTCACATTTTAAATATGTACATATAACCAGTGTGCAGAAGGAGCTGTCCACTTACAGCTATTTACTTTTTGTGATGAATGTTAAACTATTCATACCACTTTATATTCAGAAACTGTTATTACGATGAAGCAAGGCAATCACAAGCTTTCAAAACTAGGCAAGTTAAGCACAGAGCAGGCACCGCATCTCCTAATCCTGGCTCGACATGCAGCGACATTTTGTGTCTTGTAAATATAAATATAGCTTTGATTTAATTCAGCAAAGGGCAATGGGCCTTCCAACACGCTGCTGAAAGGAGCCCAGGTGCTGTTGAAGTGGACCCAAGAGTGAGATGGATGGAGAGAGAGAGAGAGAGAGAGAGAGAGAGAGAGAGAGAGAGAGAGAGAGAGAGAGAGAGAGAGAGAGAGGAGGGAGAGAGTGAGAGGAGAGAGTGAGGGAGAGAGGGAGAGAGTGAGAGGGGAGAGGGAGAGAGAGCAGAGGGAGGGAGAGAGTGAGAGGAGGGAGGGAGGGTGAGATAGAGGGAGGGGGAGAGTGAGAGGAGAGAGGGAGGGGGAGAGAGGGAGAGGAGAGAGGGAGAGGAGAGAGGGAGGAAGAGAAAGAGGGAGGGGGAGAGGGAGAGGAGAGAGGGAGGGAGAGTAGAGGGAGGGAGAGAGTGAGAGAAGAGAGGGAGGTAGGAAGAAAGAGAGAGAGGGGCGAGAGAGAGAGAAGGAGAAGGAGAGAGAGATGGGAGGGATAGAGTGAGAGGAGAGAAGGAGGGAGAAATAGAGGGAGGGAGAAGGAGAGAGAGAGGGAGGGAGAGCTAGAGGGAGGGAGAAGGAGAGAGAGAGATGCGAGGGAGAGAGGGAGAGGAGAGAGGGAGGGAGAGCAGAGGAAGGGAGAGAGTGAGAGGAGTGAGTGAGGGAGGGTGAGATAGAGGGAGGGGGAGATTGAGAGGAGAGAGGGAGGAAGAGAAAGAGGGAGGGGGAGAGTGAGAGGAGAGAGGGAGGGAGAGTAGAGGGAGGGGGAGAGTGAGAGGAGAGAGGGAGGGAGAGTAGAGGGAGGGAGAGAGTGAGAGGAGAGAGGGAGGTAGAGCTAGAGGTAGGAAGAAGGAGAGAGAGGGGCGAGAGAGAGAGAGAGGGAGAAGGAGAGAGAGATAGGAGGAAGAGAGTGAGAGGAGAGAGGGAGGAAGGGATAGAGGGAGGGAGAGAGTGAGAGTAAAGAGGGAGGGAGAGATAGAGGAAGGGAGAAGGAGAGAGAGAGGGAGGGAGAGATAGGGGAGGGAGAAGGAGAGAGAGGGGGGGGGAGAAGGAGAGAGAAAGATGCGAGGGAGAGAGTGAGAGGAGAGAGGGAGGGTGAGATAGAGGGAGGGGGAGAGTGAGAGAAGAGAGGGAGGTAGGAAGAAAGAGAGAGAGGGGCGAGAGAGAGAGAAGGAGAAGGAGAGAGAGATGGGAGGGATAGAGTGAGAGGAGAGAAGGATGGAGGGATAGAGGGAGGGAGAGAGTGAGAGTAAAGAGGGAGGGAGAAATAGAGGGAGGGAGAAGGAGAGAGAGAGGGAGGGAGAGCTAGAGGGAGGGAGAAGGAGAGAGAGAGATGCGAGGGAGAGAGGGAGAGGAGAGAGGGAGGGAGAGCAGAGGAAGGGAGAGAGTGAGAGGAGTGAGGGAGGGTGAGATAGAGGGAGGGGGAGATTGAGAGGAGAGAGGGAGGAAGAGAAAGAGGGAGGGGGAGAGTGAGAGGAGAGAGGGAGGGAGAGTAGAGGGAGGGGGAGAGTGAGAGGAGAGAGGGAGGGAGAGTAGAGGGAGGGAGAGAGTGAGAGGAGAGAGGGAGGTAGAGCTAGAGGTAGGAAGAAGGAGAGAGAGGGGCGAGAGAGAGAGAGAGGGAGAAGGAGAGAGAGATAGGAGGAAGAGAGTGAGAGGAGAGAGGGAGGAAGGGATAGAGGGAGGGAGAGAGTGAGAGTAAAGAGGGAGGGAGAGATAGAGGAAGGGAGAAGGAGAGAGAGAGGGAGGGAGAGATAGGGGGAGGGAGAAGGAGAGAGAGAGGGGGGGGGAGAAGGAGAGAGAAAGATGCGAGGGAGAGAGTGAGAGGAGAGAGGGAGGGTGAGATAGAGGGAGGGGGAGAGTGAGAGGAGAGAGGGAGTGAGAGTAGAGGGAGGCAGAGAGTGAGAGGAGAGAGGGAGGTAGAGAGGGAGAGAGAGAGGAAGAAAGAGAGAGAGAGAGAGAGAGAAGATAGAAAATGCCTCAGGAACAAATGAAAATTGGCGAAAGATTAAAAAGCAGTGGCTGCTGTCTGGTCCCACTGTGTTGAAATGAAAACGCTCAGCTTGTAAAATGGAAGGAAAGTTAGCCTCCTCCTGAGCGGGAGAATGACTGGCTGGTATTAACACAGCATGTTCTAATCGGACTGGATGGATCTTTTAAGTGCTTGTCCTGCTCGCTGCAGACTAGCAATTACTGTAAACACACACATTGTTTTAGAGTGGCCTTCTTCTGCAAAAGCCATTTGATTCCCCCAGACACTTTGTGATTAAACGTTATAATTACACACCGCAAAAAGCTGTGTTCAAAGAACGCACAGGGAGGATTTTACAGGGTCTTAAACGGTGGTGCCGCTTACACAAGCCCAGACGCACCTGCAACAGAACGTCATGTTACAGTTGGACCTGTTGGTTCTTCCTAAATGTTCCAACAGTTAACAGACTTTGACAGCTGGCAGTTTATTCTATTAATTTCAGGACGTATCAGGAGAGCACAGAGACGCCTATAAGAAGGCCTACTTGTCTGTTAATTCTCGTCTTCTAGATGACGGAGGCCCATTAGTGGCACGCGACCCACCTATCAGAACCAGAAACCTCATTATGCTGGAGCCAAAACGGGTCCAGAACAAAAGGACGACTCCACATGGCTGATTATTCAACACCTGACACGCCTCAGAGGACTCAGCGCACAATGCAAAAAATGCAATTATGGGCCCTGTCTGCTCCCTCTCTCTCGGTCCTTCCTGTGTGGTACCCAGCATGCCTCCGTCAGGCAGCATTAGCCCCAGAAGAACAAGCTTCGTTGGGGCCGGGGGACGCCTGTCGGACGCGCCGCAGCTGCTGCTAAACGCCTCTTTGCTCCTCTGCTGCAGTCAGCCAGCTGGAAATAAGTACAGAGAGGAGGGGAACCGTGTGTGTGTGTGTGTGTCTGGTGGAAGGCTGGAGCTGTGGCCACTGAACCGGGGAACGAGTGCAAAGGTTTTTTTTGATGATTCTGTTGAACGACCACTTGGATGAAGCACAGAGAAAGAGGAGAGAGAGAAAGAGGAGAGGGAGAAAGAGGAGAGAGAGAAAGAGGAGAGAGAGAAAGAGGAGAGAGAGAAAGAGGAGAGAGAGAAAGAGGAGAGAGAGAAAGAGGAGAGAGAGAAAGAGGAGAGAGAGAAAGAGGAGAGGGAGAAAGAGGAGAGAGAGAAAGAGGAGAGAGAGAAAGAGGAGAGAGAGAAAGAGGAGAGAGAGAAAGAGGAGAGGGAGAAAGAGGAGAGGGAGAAAGAGGAGAGGGAGAAAGAGGAGAGGGACTAGCCGGGAAAACAATGACACAATGGCCGAAAAAAGCAAAACAAGGGCGTCTCTGAGAAAGTTCAAATACAGGCAATGTTGACTTTTTATGGACCGGATGTTTTTTCCTCTCTGTGCTGCTGGATGTGAAGGTTGATGAGATTTCATTGCTCTCTATTTTCCCCCTCTGATACAGAGCATGCACTAAGGTGTGTTTGATGTTCAAGTCCCCTAAAGACATGTTCTTAATGCGCCAGGACACCGTCCCCAGAGGAGAGATGATATTCCCAGAGACACAAAAAAGCCTCCTACCCCCTTTAACTCACGACAAAAACGTAGCATATAAAAAAAGGTTTTATCCATTTGCAAAAGAAGCGAGTGCGAGAAGAGAGAGATAAGAGATGAAAGACAAGGACCCTTCTCCGCCCTCAGACTACATCATGGCAGAAGGATCTAAAAACAGTCTGAAGGACACAACATCCGGGACAGAACGCCACGGTCCTTCAAAACACCCGGTTGGATGTACTGTACCTCGCTTCCCTTCAGAGTTTAGGCCCAAGTCCTAATTCCTGAGGTGGTTCCCAGCACACTCACAAAGCCTCACATTTAGCCAGGCGCCTTTCTAGAGACAACAGATGTATTAAAGGTTCCTCAAAGATCACTGTGTGCATGTTGTCTTCACCACCAACCAACGTTCAAAGACATGTTGACATTTTGATTTAAGAGACGCGGAGGAAAATATGTAACTACGTAAATGATGAATTCACAGAGTTGTGATATTTAGCAAATTAGGAAGGATGTTCCATTGGTTCACATTGTGTTGATGTGTTGAGCGTTTCAGCCCCCAGCAGCATTGTGTGTTAGTAGTTCAGATCCCAGGTGAAGAATCCCCAAGTGTGTCAAACAGAGCTCCATAAATGATGGATGTTATGAAACCCCTGTTTGAAGTCCACTCCCAGTCCACCCTCCTTCATTTTACATTTAACAGATTCTCACACACACACACACACACACACACACACACACACACACACACACACACACACACACACACACACACACACACACACACACACACACACACACACACACACACACACACACACACACACACACACACACACACACACACACACACACACACACACCTTCCACTCAGCTGCTGTGTCCTCCCTCTGGCTCTGTCCCTTCATACATCAGCTTCAATTTCACCCTCACACACAGAAACACCACCTTCCACACAGAAACACCACCTTCCACACAGAAACACCACCTTCCACACAGAAACACCACCTTCCACACAGAAACACCACCTTCCACACAGAAACACCACCATCCCACAGAAACACCATCTTCCACACAGAAACACCACCTTCCACACAGAAACACCACCATCCCACAGAAACACCATCTTCCACACAGAAACACCACCTTCCACACAGAAACACCACCATCCCACAGAAACACCATCTTCCACACAGAAACACCACCTTCCACACAGAAACACCACCTTCCACACAGAAACACCACCCTCCACACAGAAACACCACCTTCCACACAGAAACACCACAGTTTACACAGAAACACCACCCTCCATACAGAAACACCACCCTCCATACAGAAACACCACCTTCCACACAGAAATATACCACCTTCCATACAGAAACACCACCCTCCACACAGAAACACCACCTTCCACACAGAACTATACCACCTTCCAAACAGAAACACCACCGTCCACACAGAAGAACCACCTTTCAGACAAAAACACCACCTTCCACACAGAAACACCACCCTCCACACATAAACACCACCCTCCACACAGAAACACCACCTTCCACACAGAAACACCACCCTCTGCACAGAAAGACCACCTTCCAGGGTCTTCGGAGCTTCCAGGGGTCTCTGCCTGGCATGGCAGTAAGTGGAGAAAGTAACGTAACGAAAGTAACGAAAGTAACGTAGGAAAGTTTGAGGAATGCCAGTCCTTCTAGTGTAAATCCTGGTAAACGCGGAGGGTTGAATATTTTACACCCTAACTTGGTCTCTCCTGATGTTAAAGCATCTATGTTCACTATGTTTTGCGTCGGTAACGTGAAGAGTCTCTGGATGCCTGATCATCTCGTATGCACCTCAGCTCACCCAGATGGCTGTTAAATCAGCAGGAGAGAGAGAGAGAGAGAGAGAGAGAGAGAGAGAGAGAGAGCCTTTCCTTGCCTTTGATTCAAATTAATTTCACAGTGGAAAAAAAAAAAGATTGGCCCGAGGACCGCTTGTTAACTGCCGCTTGGTGTTCCAGACAGTTGCCATTTGGCATAAATTATTTTGCCTTTCGTGCATTCTACCATTTTCCATTTTCATTTTCCATCCATGGAAGATTTTCCGCTGAAATGACTTGGTAGGTGTTGCTGAGCGATATCGTAATTCAGAACAGGGAAATTGATTTACAATCTAGTCTCTAGTCTTAAAAGAGCTTCAGTGCACCTTATTAGATAAATAATAGTTTTTGACACATTTGTTGGTCACAAAAGTAATATAAATGGCTTTGTCTTTAGCTGTTCACCGTCATCCATAGGTCCTGTTTAATGTTAGAGGATCACAATGCTCTACTATCCAGCGCCTATAACATAACATACATAACATAACATAACATAACATACAGGACATAACATACAACATACAGGACATAACATACAGGACATAACATAACATACAGGACATACTATAACATAACATAACATACAGGACATAACATAACATACAGGAAATAATGCCGGCTTTAACATACATACATGACATACATGACATAACATAACATACATGACATAACATACATACACATACATACTATACATGACATACATGACATAACATAACATACAGACATAACATACATACACATACATACCTATACATGACATACATGACATAACATAACATACAGACATAACATACCATACAGACATAACATAACAACATACAGACATAACATAATATAACATACAGACATACCATAACATAACTTACAGACATAACATAACATAACTTACAGACATAACATAACATACAGTACATAACATACATACATACATAACATACATACATACAGACATAACATACAGACATACATACATAACATACAGACATAACATACATAACATACAGACATAACTAACATAACATACAGACATAACATAACATACATGACATACATAACATAACATAACATACAGGACATAACATACATACAGACATACTATAACATAACATAACATTACATACAGACATAACATAACATACATGACATACTATATCATAACATACATACATAACATACAGACATAACATAACATACAGGACAGAACATACAGACATAACATAACATAACATACATACAGACATAACATAACATACATACAGACATAACATAACATACAGTACATACCATACATACAGACATACATACGACTTAACATACATACATGACATACATGACATAACATACATACATACATACATACACATACATACCTATACATGACATACAAGACATAACATAACATACAGGACATAACATAGAATACATGACATAACATAACAACATACAGGACATAACATAATATAACATACAGGACATAACATAATATAACATACAGGACATACCATAACATAACTTACAGGACATAACATAACATACAGGACATAACATAATATACAAGACATAACATAACATACAGGACATAACATAACATACCGGACATAACATACAGGACATAACATAACATAACATACAGGACATAACATAACATACAGGACATAAAATAACATAACATAACATACAGGACATAACGCGGCATGGTGAACCACACCTGTGAGGAAACCATCCATACCTGTTTTAAGCAGCCTAATTATGATGAAGCAGCTTGTCGCTGGGGACTATTTTGGGGGGGTTGATATATGGGGTTTATATACGGGGGACCCCCTGGTGTTGCTCACGTAAGACAGGTGTCCGCCACCTGGCTCACGGTGTCAATATGTGTATGTTCTCATGTAAACCCCCGTTATCAAACTAGTTTGGGATACAGTTTCGGATACAGAATAGACTTCTAGTTAACCCGAACCTATGGCTAGAAGCCGCTCATCGTCTCTCCCGAGCTATATCCTATATTACAGAGAAAGGGTTGCCAACCAGAATATGGATCACTCCGCCTGGTGTATCCCCTCTCCTACATGAGCCGGTGTGCACCTGTCTCGCCGCTTCTCTCCTTCCGCCTCTTGACGCGCATCTCATCTCATCTCACTGACGCGCCGAGGAAACGACCCAGCGGCGCCTTGCGATAGTATGTTGTCGACGGCGAATTGCGCCTTAAAATTTCACTTTTTTTTTTAAAGCATTGCCTTATTCACTGAAGACGTATTCGAATTAGAACGGCTGTTAAAAGTTATTGAAATTGTGCTTCCGATGTAATATTTTTCGCCGTATATAACGTGTATAACATCCGACCTGAAGCCATGGGGCCGTTCGGAGTGCTCGTAGGGATCCTACATTACGCAGGGCTTTATATTCACTTTAACTCCGGGTTCAACACCGATGGATTTGCCGAAGTAGACAATTACCTCACTGGAAATGGTAATTTATGAACCCTTTCTTTCGTTTCCGTGGATAGCTACTTATGTGTGTGTGTGTATGTTCAGCACTTCAATTAGGGGTGCCTGGCTACCGGAGTTATACTAATTAACATCTGGTGTAATTAGGTGTTACTGTTAAAATGTGAAGTGCAACGTTCAATGTTAATCAAATGATTAACCAATATATCATTACATACGATAATATCTATCTGTCTATCTATCTGTCTATATGTCTATCTGTATATCTATTTATCTATCCATCTATCTGTATATCTATCTGTGTGAAATAATTGAATGGTTTAACGTTGACTGTTACCTGAATTCAATTACTTGTATATGTACATGTAATGTATTACATACATTAGTAGAAGTACTTGGTTTGTACCCGTACCTGAATCTGAATTTCTCAAACATAAACATACAAAATATTAGAGATATCTCAAATATGTAATGAATATAAATATATCAATATAAATAGTGTATATCTCAAATACACTATGTATAGATGTATTATTAACCATGAACCTTGCCAAGCCCACATTTGGAATACAACTTTTATCACTCTTTGGAAACAGAAAGTGTATCTCTGAGAATGCATTTCCATGTTCAATGTGAAACCCCTGCTGATATCCAAGTGTAAGGTGATTTAAAAACACAAACTGACTGCGTGGCATCCTCCATGTCTGTCCCGGTGTAGACAGCGTGGTGGTTTAAAGAAGATGTTCTTACTACTTTTTAAGAGCGTGTGCGAGTTAAAGAGGTAAAATGACCATTTATTGATGTTTGTATTCGTATCTATAGTGGCACCATGAATTAATAAGATCTTCTTTAAAAACAAACGTTTAATTGAAACCAGTTGTTTGGATAGTCTATGAATAATCACCATGATTCATCTCCATTGATATAAATAAGACATTGTAGAATTCACTCACTTCGTAACACACATATATGGGCTCAGAGGATTTCATTATTTTGTTTTTTAAGAATATGACTGAGCCACAATGCATTTATTTGTCTACACTGTTTAGAGGTTTGTGTTGTGCGCACAATGTGGTGCCAGTGGGTTGTTTGTCGTCAGCTCCTTATTACAAAACACTGCAGCTCCATCTCTTGTCTCTTATCCTCTCTCTCTCTCTCTCTCTCTCTCTCTCTCTCTCTCTCTCTCTCTCTCTCTCTCTCTCTCTCTCTCTCTCTCTCTCTCTCTCTCTCTCTCTCTCTCTCTCTCTCTCTCTCTCTCTCTCTCTCTCTCTCTCTCTCTCTCTCTCTCTCTCTCTCTCTCTCTCTCTCTCTCTCTCTCTCTCTCTCTCTCTTCCCCCCCCCCCCCATGCATGGATGTACTGTAATTCAATGAAAAAGCTTTTGATTCCCACTTCATCACCCCGTCTCCCCCGGGAGCCCCCCCCTTCCCCCCCTCCCTCTGCTTAGTGTTGTATCTTTAGCTCAATTTGACTTGGGTCCATAGCAGCTGTGGTATGGATTAGCTGCCCTCGACAGGTTAGAAAATCAATTAACGCCCATTACAACCAGAGGGAGTTAATTAAGCGACGCTCAGACTGCAGCTGTACAAGAAGAGATCCGGAACAATGGGGCTGGAGGAGGAGAGGAGCTGCAGATGTTTTTGCAAAACTCAGCTCCTAAAGTCAAATCTTGACTGTAAATCGATGCTAAACAACAACAATAACAGCCATGTTTCTCTTTTGTGGTGAAGCGAAAGCAGCTGTTCCCTCGTGACGTTATCACCAGATGTTGTTCAGGTTCAGGATGAATTGAGAGAGAGAGAGAGAGAGAGAGAGAGAGACCTTCATGTAGAACGAGGCAGTGTGGTCTTAGATGCATGTTTAGTTCCGATAAGGTTAACCCCTGTCACGGTTGGCTGCTGTCTCCAGGTCCCCCTCTGAATGCAATACCTGTGTGTGTGTGTGTGTGTGTGTGTGTGTGTGTGTGTGTGTGTGTGTGTGTGTGTGTGTGTGTGTGTGTGTGTGTGTGTGTGTGTGTGTGTGTGTGTGTGTGTGTGTGTGTGTGTGTGTGTGTGTGTGTGTGTGTGTGTGTGTGTGTGTTTTGTGTGTGTGATATCGTACTCACTGAGTAACTTTAGTGGATCTCCTCCTGGGGCAGACAGTGGATCAGATGTGGAGGCACTGGACCTATTGTTGGGAGTCAGGGAGGAGAGAGAGAGGGAGTCAGAAAGGAGAGAGAGAGAGGAGAGAGAGAGAGAGAGAGAGAGAGAGAGAGAGAGAGAGAGAGAGAGAGAGAGAGAGAGAGAGAGAGAGAGAGAGAGAGAGAGAGTAGAGAGAGAGAGAGAGAGAGAGAGAGAGAGAGAGAGAGAGAGAGAGAGAGCACAGGAGACAGATTGGTCTGGCCTGACAGAAGATATAAGGGGCAGGAGAGTGTGTTGCGGTTATATATATATATATACATATATATATATATATATATATATATATATATATATATAAATTAGGGTTTTATATGAAAATATTAATATAAGGTGTGGTGATGACTCCCTAATCTGGGATCCAGTAGTTCTACTGTGTTTCAGAAGAACTTCTTGGAGGAGGCGGTACAGAGCCTAGGCCGGAAACCAGAAACTGAAAGGGGCGGAGTTACGCCTTGTTTCCTGTTTCAATATTCTACCAATGAGAGACTAATTCACGCGAACGGATGACAATTTTCTACAGTGGCCAGTGTTGTACACGGTGTTGGTTTGAAGACACTTGTTTTCAGTTTACTGGCCCAGTGTGTGTACACAGCCGCTTAAGCCCTGACAGGTCCCCGCCTCCAGCAATACGATAGGTCGAAACGGATTTGACCTTGTATTATTGATTTGAGATTATAAATCAGAAGTTCTGATTCATGAGACTAGTAACTCTGCCACAAGATACCTGCTGGGCTCACTGTGAGTGGATTGGATCAAAGGGTGGTAGACAGCACCAAATTAAAGGAAGGAGTCATGGTGTTTGTTTGTTTTAATATATTCCAAGAGAAGTCCTTTTGTAACGTAATTATAGTTAAATGTCACATGGAATTAATTGGAAATCCATTTCCATCGAAACGTTTTACTGTTGACTGTTTTGCACTGCACCTCTTGCCTAACCTTTAAAGTTCAGGCAAGTAAGCCGGGTAAGAAACCATGAAATCATTAACCAATAATTAAATTAAAGAGGTCATCCAGTGAGAGAGAGAGAGAGAGAGAGAGAGAGAGAGAGAGAGAGAGAGAGAGAGAGAGAGAGAGAGAGAGAGAGAGAGAGAGAGAGAGAGAGAGAGAGAGAGAGAGAGAGAGAGAGAGAGAGAGAGAGAGTCAGAAAGGGGGGAGAGAGAGTCAGAAAGGGGGGAGAGAGAGAGAGAGAGAGCAGAAGACCACTCAAGGGGACACCCATCAGCCCCGCGCAACACCACTGCCTCCACTCCTCCACCTCCTCCTCCACCACTGTATGAACTGACTACCATCGACTTCTCGGGCTACTCCAGTGTTTTTTGACTTTATTATTTAATTTATTTTACTGAGCTCTAGTAAATTAGAGCTCTCTCCATAAATCTGTCATTGTGAGGTCATTTTTAACGGTGAGCTGTTAAGCATTCATTGCCTTTTGTCATTGGCACCGACTTCCTGTTACTTAATTCATCGCTGCTGTAAAATAAAAAATAGAAGGTCTTGGTTTTCTGCCACGTACTGATATAAAGTAACCTCCACCGGTTTTAATTTGTAATACCTGGTAGAGTTTAAGCGTCTTCAGATTAGGATGAATGCAGCGAGCTCCTTTTCATTACAGAGGAATGGGGCTTATTGTTTGCCAGAGGGCTTCTCCGCTTATTAAAACCATTCGTCAAATGAGTGCGACTCCTTCCACTGTCACGGGCCACTTACAGTCCGTGAGTAGAACTGCTGCTTTTCACTCAATCATTTGGCTCAATTGATCATCTCAATGCGAGAATCTCTGGTCCAGCGGTCAATACTGTGTTATAGTAGAAGTTGTGATCAGTCCTACTATGTTATAGCAGACTACTGGGGGACAACAACAACAACAACAACAACACAACAAATCGTGAGGATTGAATCCTCTTTATTGGTCACATACAGTGAAATGCGTTCTCTGGAGGTGGTTCAGGTGGTTCAGAGCCTGGGCCGGAAGCCAGAAACTGAAAGGGGCGGAGTTACACCTTGCTTCCTGTTTGGTTACAGAGGTATTCTACCGAAGAGAAACTCATTTGCGCAAAGCTGAATGATGAAGCTTTCAAAATAGATTTTAGTAAGTGTATTTTTTTCCAGTGGCCATTCAACACAGTGTTGGGTTGAAACCCTTCCAGACAGCATTTTACTAACACTGGTCCAGTTTGTGTTTGCTGTTAGAATAGCACAATTACGCACTTACACAGCCCTGAGAAAGAAAGTAAAACCAAACAGAGTTGAACCCAGTCTGATTTGTGAGTACAGTTTAAAGAGGCAGTCCCCTCGTCGTAGTGATGGTGGATGGTACTGCTCTCTCTTCAGTTGACAGATGTCTGTACTTAACCTGGAGACAGCCTCAACCGCACTGCTCTCAGCTGATAGTGAGCGCGCAGCTGTGCACAAACCCCATCTTTCTTGCCTGGCTGTCGGCACCCTGCACTGACCTGTTTTTTTTGTTTTTGTTTTTTGCTCCTGCACACAACTGAACGACGGTTGGATGGTGGACCAGTGTGTTCCTCTCTGTAAGCTACATGTGTTCTGCGCTGTCTTTCACAGCGAGCGTTGATTCACAAAGAGATGAAGTAGTATTCTCTCTCTCTCTCTCTCTCTCTCTCTCTCTCTCTCTCTCTCTCTCTCTCTCTCTCTCTCTCTCTCTCTCTCTCTCTCTCTCTCTCTCTCTCTCTCTCTCTCTCTCTCTCTCTCTCTCTCTCTCTCTCTCTCTCTCTCTCTCTCTCTCTCTCTCTCTCTCTCTCTCTCTCTCTCTCTCTCTCTCTCTCTCTCTCGATGACAGACCTACCTCTCTGTACCACTTGCAACATATCCATCTCAGTTTGCATGGCACTCAGTGAATGTCAGATTGAAGAGACGTCTACTTCTGGATTCAAGCAGTGTGTCTTCATTTCCTTGGATGTTGTACACTCCAGCCTGGCTGCCTTATTTCATTATTTTCCTCGCTTTCCTCTTCAATCTTTAATGAGTTTTCAGTGGATAGCACAACACCAGCAGTAATGAATATTCTGAATATATACAGTATACAATATTATATTCTGAATATTCAGGTTAAAAACACTATATATATACCTGTGTATATATATATTATACATACATGTTTATATAATGTTGTACCTGCATATATTTGTACCTACCCATGAGTTAAAACACAGTTTTTTAAATCCAGGTGCTTGCGTTAAAACAAATCCATCGCATACCACCTCTAACAGTGGATGATGACAGTAGTCCTTTTATCAAATCTATACTTAGGAATGGAACAGGCAGGCAAACTCATCTGTCATAGAAACTGTAAGGCGTCAAGCTTCGAGGGCAGTAGCTACATATCGGTTTCCACCAGGCGCGTCTTCTGATCCCCATGCTCCACACTAATTAATGATGGTCTGGTTAATGTGTTCACGTCGATTCATATGTCAAGTGTCAGATCAATAAAGAGAGAGGAAGAGGAGGAGGAGAAGGAAGAAGGAGGAAGATGATGATGAAGAGGGTGAGGAGGAGGAGGAGGAGGAAGAGGAGCAGGAAATGGAAGATGATGATGAGGAGGAGGAGGAGAAGGAGGAAGATGACGAAGAGGAGAAGGAGGAGGAGGAAGAAGAGGAGAAGGAGGAGGATGAAGAAGAGAAGGAGGAGGAGGAAGAAGAGGAGAAGGAAGAGGAGATGGAGGAAGAAAATGAGGAGGAAGAGAAGGAGGAGGAAGAGAAGGAGGAGGAAAAGGAGGTGGTAGAAGAGGAGGAGGAGGAGGAAGGGCCATCACAGACAGGAAGGAGGACATCCCAGCCCTAAGGATTTAAGATCCATAGCGCTAGTATAGAACATATGCCAGCTGTGTTAAATGTGTCTTCATGTGAACAGCAGATGTTACTAAATGTACTAAAAAAGTACGTCTTCAAGAAGACCGAAAACTTTGACTGAAAAGGAACATCAACAACAACGCTGACAGAGTCGACCTTGGCAACATAACTCATCACAGCTCATCATAACTCATCATAACTCATCATAACTCATCATAGCTCATCACAGCTCATCATAACTCATCATAGCTCATCACAGCTCATCATAACTCAACATAACTCATCATAGCTCAACATAACTCATCATAACTCATCATAGCTCATCATAGCTCATCATAACTCATCATAACTCATCACAGCTCATCATAGCTCATCATAACTCATCATAGCTCATCACAGCTCATCATAACTCATCATAGCTCATCACAGCTCATCATAACTCATCATAACTCATCATAGCTCATCATAGCTCATCATAACTCATCATAACTCATCACAGCTCATCATAGCTCATCATAACTCATCACAGCTCATCATAACTCATCATAACTCAACATAACTCATCATAGCCCATCCATCATATTGATGATAGAGCCATTGTCAGAACATCAAAAAAAATAACCTGCATGTTGAGCGTGCATCGCTTATTGTGAAACATTAACTTTTCTTACAAAGAAAATAAGACACCACTAAAAAGAAGCAGCGTGAGCATCATGTGGGCGACTGTATTTTAATAGATTCACAGTTAGTTTTACTCTCGTAGAACCTACTCTTCATCTGCTCAGAATAACAACTCATACGGGTGCTTTCTCTTTGAACTCTGATGCAGTTTCTGCCTGGCTAATGTGGTTGGAGAGGCAGTGTGTGTGTGTGTGTGTGTGTGTGTGTGTGTGTGTGTGCACATTTGCACACCAGTGTATGTTTGTATATCTGCGTGTTCGTGTCACTGGGAGCATAACAGAATAGGTTGTCCGAAAACATCAGATTTTGCAAATACTCTTGCAATTACTAAAATCCTGAAAGAGTGGCAGAACACCAAAACACCATTCTACTCCTAACACACCCACCCACACACACACACATTGAACAGCAAGGGATTATAATAACTCTGTGCTGACCTTGCAGATTCCCAGTGGTCCTCAACTCACCCACGACTCCGAGAACTCACCCATGCAGGTCCTCGTCCTTCACAGCCCATCACTACACGTTCAAACTGGGAGAACCAAGAAAATGTCTTTGTGTGTGTGTGTGTGTGTGCGTGCGTGCATTTGTGTGTCCATATGTGTGTGTGTGTGTTTGCAACATTGCCCCTTCTAAACGTATATATAAACCTGTGTGTGGTTGTGTGAGTGTCTAGAACAACAACACAATCATATTACACCTTATTTCAGCGCGACAGATGTCAGTGTCCCTTCTCTCCACCGCTGAGAGGAGTTTCAGGGGACGCAAAAATACAAAAAAATGCAACAAATGGAGACGATTGCTCGCACAAACAATATTTTTTCTCAATAAGATGCCTGCAGCTGGCGGTTGTTAAAGTGGCGACTGTTGACAGCAGTTCTCTGTGTTTAATGCGTGTTTGGTTGAATACAGAGCGGTGTCTGTGTGATATTCCAGCTTTTGTGAAGCGTTGGGTTGAAAAGCCGATCCTAAGCCACTGTACTGTAGCTCTGTGGGGCCCAGAGGGGACGGATACAGGAGATGGTCACTGTAACCCAGCAACAGGCATGGGACACACACACACATACACACACACACGTAAACACACACACACGTTAACACACGTACACACACACACACACACACACACACACACGTACACACACACAAACACACACGTAAACACTCAGACACATACACACGGCATGAAATGGCTAATTATAGCTTGCAATGTATCTTAAACACTTTCCTTTAAAAAGCCCTTTTAAAAGACTGTTAAAAGAGTAAAAGCTAGCAAGATTGAATACAACCAATATTACATCTTAACTACTTGAGGCGGTGACCGAGGGAATGTTGAACATGGCATATGTTAGCCAGCGTCTGTCTAGGACCCATGAATGGAATGGAATGGAGACAAACAGACTGACAGACAGACAGACATACAGAGACAAGGAGTGTGTATTTAATAACATAGTTGTTTCCCACAAACTGAAGCTTTGCACACTTTTTGTTAAAGATTTACACACATTTAAATACTTAGCAATTATCCATCAACACCATTGATGTCGTTTTAGAAATGCAACGCCTTGCAAAGCCACCGACAGTATTCTATCTTCTATCTTACTCTTGCATTCAGCGTTTCCGTTCTGCTTTTCCATTGCTCATATTGTGTATTTAGTTAGTGTAGATGTGTACATATTCTCATGTTACATTACAAGTTTTCTCTTTAGTGGTTATCTGAGCCGGTATGGCTTGATAACCACGTAGTAGATGTTATTGTCACCGGTAACCGGTTTGCCAGCCTGCCCAGTGGACTGTACCAACTGGTAGGCTGATCTATCCGTCATAGATCTGAATGGACACTCCCAATTGTCATGTGATGTCACATGACAATTTTGAAAAGGGCCTGTAGGGGCTATTCCCACTCAAACCTTGTGGTATAATATCACCCCTAGTTTACCTCTAGTTGTCTTGTCATCTGTTGCGTTTCTCCTAGTAAATGATGTTATTCTGCTATGAGTGCCTACCTGCCGTCCAGTTTTTATCACTTTGTTATGTCTTACCTATCTGTGTTCTCCCATCAATTTCAGGGAGACGGACAGTTGGTTGGTTGGTGCTTTTTCTTGTCTTGAAAGCAATGAAACACTCTTACTGCTGTGTGATCTACGGAGGACAGAGTTCAGGGGTTGGCACTGAAAACAAACGAATATCAAACTACCTACAGCTGAACTATCCATCTGCTGTCTCTCCAGTCACTCTCCTCCACCTCTCCTCCCTCTTCCAGTCTATACTGGTCTACCTCTCTACCTATCTATACCTCTACCTGTATATACCTCCCTTTCTGTGGAGTGTGCGTGGTTGGTGGCTGGTTTAAGCAGCCTCACCTGGCCTTTATCAGACTCATTACTATGTGATTGGTAGGCTGCACACCTGTGGGTCTTTGTTAATCAAGGTGCCAGCAGGTGACGCTGTGCAGTGGTAAACCTCACTCCCCGACGCCTAAACACGACGTTCTAGCGATGAAGCAAGGGTCTGCTGGAGGATGCTACTTCGAGCCCAGTGCGGGGAACTGACTGTTACGTGTGTTTGTGTGTGTGTGAGAACTTCTGAAGATGAGAGGCATTAGTGTGTCTCCCACTGCAGATACAGGATGCTGAGTCAGTGCTAAACGGTTGTATTGTGTTACGAACACATTTACCGGCTTTGGCAACTGTGTGGTTCTTAAAGATGTATCTTTACTTAAAGATGTATCTTCAAGTAACTTTCATCATAGTTGAATATTGATAATGTATGATAATGATAATGTATACTCGTGATAATGTGCCCTTGTTATCAATGACAAAAATCAACTAAAATCGACACAAACTGCAATTTAAATAAAAAAGCATCGACCTAATTTAATTCCATGCTAATGAAGCTAACGTCAATTGATACATGAGTTATAGGGTAAGGTTGTTTAAGCCAAGAGTATTATGAGCTGGTTTGGCTTATATTTAATAAGCCATATTTAATATTTGTAATACACAGAAGACCACACATTAGTCACATGCCAGCTTTATGTGGATGTAATGAATCATCCTGTAAAGTACATTTAAAAAACATAACTACTACAATAACTACTACATAACTACCCACCAAACTCTCATTAAAACAATCATTGGTCTCTATATTTTTATTAATTAATTAACTTTTTTTATATTTTCTATATTTCCTCTCTCTCTCTCTCTCGCTTGCTCTCGCTTGCTCTCTCCCTCTGATATAAATTATATCTATAATAGCTTCATTGGCATGACGAAAACGCATTCAAAAACCCCAATATAATATAAGAAATACAATATTGTTCATCAAATGACACTAAAACAAATGAACCAATTTACTCAACACGATCAAATCAATGTGCTATATTAAATGTGTACATACATTCTCTCTCTCTCTCTCTCTCTCTCTCTCTCTCTCTCTCTCTCTCTCTCTCTCTCTCTCTCTCTCTCTCTCTCTCTCTCTCTCTCTCTCTCTCTCTCTCCCCAGCGATCTTCACTGAGGTCCCCCATGATACAACCACCCAGAGTGGGGAGGACGTGGAGATGGCCTGCTCCTTCCGCGGAGCCGGCTCCCTGTCTTACTCCCTGGAGATCCAGTGGTGGTACAAGAAGAACCAACCTAGGAGCTGGAAGGAGGAGGAGGAGGAGCTCAGGCCGGGCCAGACAATCACCACCAACCAGGTGAGAAACAGACCCGGCAGGTGAGGAACAGACCAACCAGGTGAGGAACAGACCAACCAGGTGAGGAACAGACCAATCAGGTGAGGAACAGACCAACCAGGTGAGAAACAGACCAACCAGGTGAGAAACAGACCAACCAGGTGAGGAACAGACCAACCAGGTGAGAAACAGACCAACCAGGTGAGAAACAGACCAACCAGGTGAGGAACAGACCACCAACGTTTTTATTTAGGTGTATGCTCCTCTCCTTCATCTCCTCCACACAGGCCTGAGACACAGAGACTGGCGTCCCGACCAGTAGTCATACCCAACCACACCATGCGGACACACATGCTACGTTTGCCACAACAGAAAGCCTGTGGCACAGGATGGGATGTTAATTGCTGATTAGCATTCGCTAGCATTGGGGAAATGTGTTAGCTTCTCCGACATGAGGGAACTGAGGCTCCTCTCTGGTCCCCCGGACGCTATAATTGGCACCGAAAAAATAGATTTAAAAAAGTCTCTGTCTCTCTCCTGCTGCATTATTCATACCTACACCCAGCCTCCCCTCACCAGCTCATCTCAGTATATTGGAGCATGCACACACACACACACACACACACACACACACACACACACACACACACACACACACACACACACACACACACACACACACACACACACACACACACACACACACACACACACACACACAGTTACATATGCACATGTACACACGCACACTTACACAAACACACACATGCACACTTACACACACACACACATGCACACCCTCACATGAGTTACACATGCACACACACTCACACTGTTACAGATGCACATGCACAACCACACACATACACACACACAAACACACACACAGTTACATATGCATACGCATGCAAGCACACACATGTGCAAGCACACATACACACACTCTGCCTCTTTGCCTCTAAGGCACACAAATACACACAGCGCTCATGGAGCTTGATGCTGTGTAGAATATTTTTATGAACAAAGCAGTTATATAAAAAGCTCTTTCATAATATATTTTCAAGGTTCACCGTAGCTCCGCCTCTGTTATGCAGACAAGCTGCTAGCTCCGCCTCTGTAAAGCAGACAAGCTGCTAGCTCCGCCTCTGTAAAGCAGACAAGCTGCTAGCTCCGCCTCTGTAAAGCAGACAAGCTGCTAGCTCCGCCTCTGTAAAGCAGACAAGCTGCTCAGTGGATGGAGGTGAGCTCACCTGATCTTTCCTCTGCTCACCACCTGGTCTTTGTTATCTGTGTGCAGGTGGTGCCTCTGGAGCAGATGTCCAAGGATGCAACCAAAATAAGTGTGAGTCCAAACTTTCAAAGACAAAAACTTAACCAGCACTATTATAAATTCAGTGACCTTTATGTTGTTAATATACCCTGACGTTCTCAGGCTACCACTTAGCAGACTCCAAAAGTGATTCAGAGTGCATGGATTCATGTCATCCATGAGCATGTAGGTAGGGGAGAGGGGGAGGGAACAAGGGAGAGGGGACAGGGGAGAAGGGACACTCTTCCTGAGTGAGTGTGGTTGGTAGCTGGTTCAACCTGTGGGCTTTGATTACCAAGGACACACAGGTGTGTAGCCTCACCAGCCTCACACTATAATCGGTCGGACTGGGGCCAGGTGAGGCTGCTTCAACCAGACTCTTATCAGACTGACTGGAGCCAGGTGAGGCTGCTTCAATCAGACTCTTATCAGACTGACTGGAGCCAGGTGAGGCTGCTTCAACCAGACTTAATCAGTCAGACTGGGGCCAGGTGAGGCTGCTTCAACCAGACTCTAATCAGTCTGACTGGGGCCAGGTGAGGCTGCTTCAACCAGACTCTAATCAGTCTGACTGGGGCCGGGTGAGGCTGCTTCAACCAGACTCTAATCAGTCTGACTGGGGGCCAGATGAGACGGCTTCAACCAGACTCAAATCAGTTTGACTGGGGCCAGGTCAGGCTGCTTCAACCAATTCAGTCACCAACCACACACACTCCACAATTGTGTATACATTCTATGGACAGGAGACTGAGAGGAGAGAGACAGGATAGAGAGGAGAGAGACAAAAGAGAGACAGGAGAGAGAGAGGCCTACATGTAGCATAGGACCGCAATTCGCAATCGCACCTGCAGTCAGTACGACGGCATATCGTCCGTAGCTCCGCCTAGCACGTTGGCACGTTGAGCCACTGAGAGAACCGTAGTTCCGGGACTCACTTCTGGGATGTCCCAACCCCCCCACCCCAGGTAGTGAAGGTGGCCGGCAGCAACATCTCCCACAAGCTGCGTCTGTCCAGCGTCAAGCCGTCCGACGAAGGCGTCTACGAGTGCCGGGTCATCGACTTCAGCGGCAGTGTGCCCCAGCACCACCGCGCCCACGCCTACCTCCACGTGGAGCCCCGCCCACATGCCCTGGGGGCGGCCCACGGGGACCAGACCTCCGGGCCTCAGCAAACCTCCGGGCGCCATCAGCACGTCCACCCCGGGCACCAGGCTGCGGGGAAGGAGCTGAAGAGACACAAGGCCGGGGGTGCTGGTGGTGGTGGTGGTGGTGGTGGCTGTGGGGAGGACTGTAAGGTGCTGTAAGCTGGTGTAGGAGACCTTAAGAGAGAGAGATGGAGAGAAGTGCATGTTTCTGAACCATAAAGGTTGTATATCATTTTGACACATCGCCACGTAGCCTGTGTGTATTTATTTAGACCCCCTGGATGGTCACTTGCGTCTCTCTAACATACAGTTTGTTTGTGTGTGCTATTGAACAAGCAGCATGATAATACGTCACCAAGGCCATTAAGTTCCCTTAATTGCTGTGTTTTCTCGCTGTCCCCGCGGTTTGTTTTTGCAGTAGTTTGCAGACTGTGTTTATGAGACTGTAGGTCTGTGACCAGCAGATAAACAAGAGGTTCTCTTCTCATTTACTATTCTAATTAGGCAAGATGGCTTGTCGTGAGTTTATAAGGGAAATTATACAATTTAGAAGACAAATGATTTGGCCGTCACAACTAAAATGTGGTGCAGGGGAGTTTTCAATTATATTTCTGAACCAATCTCGAATGGCTCAAAGCTTAGTTTTTTTTGAGCATAGCTGCTAACATAAGATACGCTAAGATGGTCTCTTTTAATGAAAATGTTTTTGTATGAATGCGTAACTAAATCTGTTTGTATTGTTTGGTGAAATTCAAATGCTCTGTCATCACGTAACCTGGGCCTATATTATCACATTATCAACACTGTATGCTTTAAAATACAAACACAATATTGAATGTCAATTATTTCACACTTGTTGTCGATTTATTGACTGATATGTGCTCCTCATCCCAATGCTGCAGTTAAAATAGACCACCCCACTCATTTGGACAGAGATGGTATCGCCTGATATTATCTAGTCGTATTCTGCTAGGATTTGTAATAGGTTGTCCCATAAGAGAGATATGTTTTTTTTATGGTTACACAAACCAAGTAGGAAGCCGGGAGCAGCATCTCAGTGAGGACATGCTGCCTCTTCTGTCCTGCAAACTACAGGGAGCACCTTTAGAACCGCATGTGAACCACGGAGGAACTGGTGGAAAACTGCAGTGATGTGAGGAAATACTGTAAGTCGGCACCAACTAGTGAAAGATAATCATGAAGGGAGGGAGGACACCAACTAGTAAAGGATAATCATGAAGGGAGGAAACCAACTAGTGAAGGATAATCATGAAGGGAGGACACCAACTAGTGAAGGATAATCATGAAGGGAGGGAGGACACCAACTAGTGAAGGATAATCATGAAGGGAGAACACTAACTAGTGAAGGATAATCATGAAGGGAGGACACCAACTAGTGAAGGATAATCATGAAGGGAGGACACCAACTAGTGAAGGATAATCATGAAGGGAGGACACCAACTAGTGAAGGATAATCATGAAGGGAGGACACCAACTAGTGAAGGATAATCATGAAGGGAGGACACCAACTAGTGAAGGATAATCATGAAGGGAGGACACCAACTAGTGAAGGATAATCATGAAGGGGGAGGACACCAACTAGTGAAGGATAATCATGAAGGGAGGACACCAACTAGTGAAGGATAATCATGAAGGGGGAGGACACCAACTAGTGAAGGATAATCATGAAGGGGAGGACACCAACTAGTGAAGGATAATCATGAAGGGAGGACACCAACTAGTGAAGGATAATCATGAAGTAAGGGAGGACACCAACTAGTGAAGGATAATCATGAAGGGTGGACACCAACTAGTGAAGGATAATCATGAAGGGAGGACACCAACTAGTGAAGGATAATCATGAAGGGAGGAAACCAACTAGTGAAGGATAATCATAAAGTAAGGGAGGAGACCAACAAGTGAAGGATAATCATATCCTCTCGTTGAGTGGACATTTTAATGCATGCGAGGTAAAGACGTCTTTAGTAGACGTTGATTTGATTTGCGGATCCTTTTAAGTACTCAAGGCGATAACGCCAGGAGACCAAAAGCATTTTTGGTTCATCGACCATAAACCAAATCATATTGGGAAACAACGTTTGATATGTTTAGGAATAAAAATTGTGAAGATGAAGTGATAGTCTGTCTGAACATATGCGGTATTTACACTGGGCTACAAAATGGCTCATGCACTTAGCACTTCACACTGTGAACACGGAACATTTTCTTATTGTAATCCAATAGACTTAATTCACAAGGTTTAAGCCGCGTAGACTTGTGTGTTACCGCCAGCTTGTGTCGGTCCAAGTAATGCGTAGAGAAACATTATGTACTATGAGTGAGGTTTCCGAAGCACGTGCATTGTGTACGTTTAAACGCTAGGGGGCAGCATTTAACCAAACCTGAAAATAAATGCCAAAAGATGGAACTGATGATGGCTACCGCTACTTAATGCCGCTGGACTGGTTCCATTAGTCCTGATGAATAGGGTGGATTTAAAAATGAACCTTGCTCTCAAAATGTCAAAAAATGATTCATCAGCGAACAGCGATTTGGGGTTTATTGTAAATGTCAGACCACACGTTAAATGTTTACTCCAGACTAATTAAAGCGTGCAGTGCTCCAGTGGAGCGTTACGCTGTTGGACTACCGCTCCAACTCGTGCATGAGCGATGACGCCTATACAAATTTGCGCTGTTATTTTGAAGGTTGTTTAGCTTCATTAAAAATAAAAAAGATATGGTTTTGCCATGGTTTCATGAAAAAAAAGTCCTCATTGCTTGATAAAGGACAATATTAAAATATCATCTCCTTGGTAAAAGAGGTTCTCATTATTGAAAAGCCTGCATTTAAAGATTCAGAAAGACTCTATATCTATAATAGTTGGTCCAATACTGGGCCAACCATTTTCCGTATTGGTTTAAACGGTATGACGTCTTTCTCTATCCAGCGAGTGAAAACACCACACATGCTGTGCAGCTATGCGGGGCAAACTAAGGACAAGCTGTCTTTATTGCAGTAATAATAGTAGTTCACAGTACATCAATCAAATGACATGTTTTGTCCCCCCAAAGTACAAGCTTTGCATGCGTACATTTGTTTAGGCTTCATGAAGGCTAAGGGATCAGAAGTCAGAAATAACTACGAGTATGATCAGCTGGCTTCTACTAGCAAGATATAAATACAGTATTATTAGATCTCTTGTAAAAAAGGATTTCAATCCAAACATCAATGTATGTATATATATATATATATATATATAGTAAACAGGGTTAGGGTAAGCCCCTAGGGTTGGCAAAGGTACGATTTAAGTCTTACAAGGCACTTACAGTATGTAATAAACTGATGTAAAGCTAAAACAAAATAAACGACTAACAAAAGACAGGCGGCACTGACTGGCGGCGCTGCGATCGGTCGATGAGATCTCAGGGCGGGTGGAGGATCTATTTGCCAATAATGACATTCCTGTAACCCTTGACGTGACACAGCTTGCTGCTGTTGAAGTCCACCACCAGCTTGCGGAGCCCCGAGTGGTTGGGCCTGAAGTAGATCTTCACCTTGGCTTCCTCCCCGGGCTCCACCGTCGTCTCCAGCCTGGGGGGATAAATATTTAAATATAATAAGGGTGAGTGTTTTTGAAGCACTCTTCCTCCCCGACTCTCCGGTCACCTCCCGGTTTCCCTCCCGGAGCGTGTAAATGTTGACGTTATGGATATCCTTTACCGGCTTCTGTGACAGTTATTGCTTTTTATGGAGATGCGCATGCGAAGGGGGAGAGAATGAGATAGAAGGAGTTTTGGTTTGTTGGAGACGGTCAGGTCTTCCTCTAGCCCCTTCAATCCTTACTCTACACATTCACCAACAGTAGATGAAGATCGTTTCTCTTTTGTTTCTTTGTTGGATAAAAGTTGAGTCGTTGCCTTCCAGTAAAGAAGGAGGGTTAGTTCTTAAGCAGAACCAGGACTCTGTCAGCTATTCAGCCCAGGAGCTTAGGGTGTGTGTGTGTGTGTGTGTGTGTGTGTGTGTGTGTGTGTGTGTGTGTGTGTGTGTGTGTGTGTGTGTGTGTGTGTGTGTGTGTGTGTGTGTGTGTGTGTGTGTGTGTGTGTGTGAGTGTGTGTGTGTGTGTGTGTGTGTGTGTGTGTGTGTGTGTGTGTGTTTGCGTGTGTGCGTCCGTGTGTGCGTCTGTGTGTGCGTCCGTGTGTGTGTGTGTGTGTGTGTGTGGATGTGTGTGCCGTTGGCCTCAGTTGCCTAATAACAGCACACATCTGGGTCCTGCATCAGAGCGTGCTCTTGGACCCCATCTAGGATGGGGGATGAAAACCTTGTGGTGGACCAGGGAGCACATTACACACATTCACTCTCCCTAGTCTTTGTCTTTGTGTGCAGCTTGGTTGTTATATACTTGATACTATATACTTGTGTATTACACTACTAATTGTTGCTGTTGTATGCTGTTTGATCTTGAGTCTATTCACAGTTTATCCATATTTGACGACGAGGTTGTTTGAATTCATTCTCAAAATATATATATTATTATAATAACAGAAGCCAAAAAAGTTATACAATTATACAATCAGTAATGTATGACAGACAGACAGTCAGACAGACAGTCTCGGAGCCCAGCCTAACAGACGGACAGACATTAGCAGTCAGTCAGACGGATAGATAAACAGTCAGACAGAGACAGGTCGGTGCTTATTCAAACCTCTCTGTTAGTGTGTGCCCCCCGGTGAGGTTGGATCCCTCGATGCTGAAGCAGCAGTTGCTCAAGGGTTCTGGAAGAGGGTTCTGCACTGTGATCTCTGCTGCCAGCTTTCGGTTCACTTTGGGTTCACCGAGGATCTGTGGAATTACCAGTAAGAAGTATATATAATTACTTAAGTCCAATACAGTTTTGTTCTAGCTTTCATGAAAATAACGATTCCAATGGCTTCCTTATTCTTCTGAGTTTAGTTTTCAAAAGCTGTTTCGACAGATTGCTTCAGTTGGGTAAAGGACTGTTTTGAAATTCCTACTTAAACTTTAAAACACACACTTTGTGTCTTTTAAAGGGACTACATGTTGCATTTCTACAGGCTTAAATTGCTGCCAATTGGCAATATATGAACAGGTTGTAATTTTACTTTAGTAATTAGACCTTCCAGCACGACTCTCTCTGCGTAGAACAACCTGTGGGCTGTTTCTAAAATATTTTAAGTGGGTCGGTTTTTTGCCGGGAAAAAGCAAAGAAGTGATGTTATTTCATTACTTTTTAATTAATTAATGAATTTATTTATGATTTATTATTTATAACATTAGTTTGTGATTGTTATTGTTTCTAAACCCACATAGCTCTGAATACAGGAGCTCCCGCAGGCTGCAGTTCACTTATCGGGCCAAAGGGGGTCAGTAATGAGAAGGAATTTCTGATTCGGACTCTTGTTTTGCCTTAAGATATTGTTCTCTGCGTGACAGAATATCCTCTAAAACCGTGCAATAATAAATAACATCTGAACAAGGACTTTCAGTGCACTTTTAGTCTCTAAACTGCCACAGCTGTGCTGGCGGGGGAAAAAAACACACAAAACTCACGCGGACTTTGATCTCTGGGTTGTCGAGCACGATGTCTCGGAGGGTGAAGATGGTTTCCTTGGTGGAGTAGTCGATGAGCAGGGCAGCCAGGCGGATCAGGTTGTCCTCAGTCAGTGCGTCGCAGTACTTGGAGTAGTTCAGCCTCAGGGGAACCCGTCGCTCTGGAAACAACACACTTCTTATTAGGGGCTGGAACAAACACCCCCCCAAAAACTGAACGAATAAATAGTGACTAGTGACTGATGACAATCTGATGGGTTGCATGGGGCGGGTTAGTCTGGTGGTGTGTGACTGACCAGCTGAATGGATATCAATGGATCAATGTATTTGTATACATTATATTATTGTATTATATTATGTTATTATATATGTGTATGTTTGTATATATTATATTATTATGGCTTGTTGGGAAGGAAAGGATAATGTTATTATATATGCGTATATATATATATATATATATATATATATATATATATATATATATATATATATATATATATATATATATATATATATATATATTATAATGGCTTGTTAGGAAGGAATTGTAATGTATTATATATTATGTTATTAAATATGTGTATGTATATATATTTTATATTATTATGGCTTGTTGGGAAGGAAATGTAATGTATTATATATTATGTTATTACAAATGTGTATATCTATGTATATATTATATTTTTTATGGTGACTAGTAGTTATCTTTTCTACCTGTTGAAGGACCTTATTGTAAGTGTAGTGTAAGTGTAAGTGTAGTGTAAGTGTTACTTCAACAAATGTACTCCTTGTAAGTCGCTTTGGATAAAAGCGTCTGCCAAATGTCCTAAATGTAAATGTAAATGTAAGTGGCTTCCGATAAAGCGTCCGCATAATGCCTAATGTAATGTAGTCGCCTACCTGCGCCAGGTTCCAGCTCCACGTTCAGGAGGTCCTTGAAGCCACAGTTGTCCTTTACCACGCCGGTGTAGGACACGGCCACCGAGGAGAACAGCAGGCGGCACTTCTTCTCGCCGGCCGTGGCGTTGGAGACCACGGCGAACACGTCGAAGTCGCAGCCCTTCCGCATCTCCTTGGAGACTTTGATGGCCACTTGGAGGCCATGGCTCTCCTGCCGGTGGAGCAGCTTGTTCAGGTGGTCGGCCTTCCGGAACGTCTCCCGCTCCTCGTCGGACCCTGGTGGGCGGACCACGTTATGGTTTCTTTCTTAAGTCACCGACACACTTTAGACACTTTAGACTTAAAAAAATCATAATTATTATTATGAAGATTATTTATATTTCCATCTTGCAGTTCCTGCTGTGACAACCCAAGGGGGGGCGATATGGAATTAATTAAGCTATCTAATAAAGTACTATCTTATCAAGAATCCATGTGTATCTGCCTTATTTAAATCATACATTAAAATATAAAGACAGAACGCTACAGACCCATAATTAACTCAATGGGCTACACCTGTATCCTACTAGTAGAACTGGGTGGTGAAGGCCTACAGACTAACCCTAACCCTGTAGGAGGGGCATGCGAGGGGGCGTGGCTAAATGCCAGGGGAGTTAGTGGCAGGTGGTTTCAATGACTGGTGGTTTCGATGACTAATCACCTGAATCTGCTCTTTCGAAACATGGCAGTAGTAGGACCCCCAGGGGATGTTTAGAGATATGTTTATTTTTGTGTTGATTAAGTAAACCTCAGACCCTCCGAATAATGTATTTGATAGTGTATCTAACCTTTATTTAACATTGAGATGTACACATCATTTTCATGAGAGACTTGGCCAAGAGAGCAGTCTGATCTTCATCACAAACACTTAAAGTGATGGACAACAGAAATCATGTAATTTACTAATGATGTTACTAAGGGTTATTAAGGTGTGAATTAAGCATCAGAAAAGGATGCTCCTTAAAGTATCATGCAATCTCACATCATTACAGTCTATTGAGTCTATTCAACATTACCAGGTGTACAGTACCTGCAGGGTACTTTTACAGGTGTGTGTACCTGCAGGGTACTTGTACAGGTGTGTGTACCTGCAGGGTACTTTTACAGGTGTGTGTACCTTCAGGGTACTTGTACAGGTGTGTGATGTCCTCCCGAGAGTCGGAGCCCACGCTCTTGGTGCTGATCTTCTGTCCGATGGTGGTGTCGCTGAAGACCTTCTTCCTGCTGCCGTCCTCCAGTGTGGTGTAGGTCAGCGCGTCGGCGTTGACCTCGGCGAAGACGAACGGCGCGTCGTACTTGCACGTCAGCTCCCCCTGCTGGATGGCCTTCACCGGGACAGGGCCGCAGCAGAACACTCCTGTTCAAACAAACTTTCTGTATCATCGTTTCGTCCTGTTATTTGACGTCGTAAATAATATATATATATATTTGACTTCGAATTAAGAATTTTTACATGCGAAAATCGCTTTAAATGGCCAATATAGGGAACGTTTGTTAGTTAACTTAATACAATGAAACATTCCATGACTCTCTCCGCTGCGTAGAACAGTCACTGGGCTGATTTGTATTATATTCTCTTATATTGCCATGGAAAAAGGAACTACTACTTTTTAATTTGTACGTATATTTATGAGTATAACTAACATAAGTTAGTTACAAGCACTAGAGCACTGAAGCTCGCTCTCTAGTGCTCTGAACGCAAAAGCTCCAGCAGGCTGCAGTTCACTTACCGGCCACAGGGGCCAGTAATGAGAAGGAATTTCGGATTTGTACACATTAGTACCTTTGATGTATTAGCGCCGCTCTGACGGAGAGCAGCTGTTCAATAGACAATATTGAAATGAGCCATTCTGAGGGAATAGACTTTAATGCAATGGCCACAGTGGACTCACCTTCACTCTTCTCCTGGGGAGTCGGATCCACAACCTGCCAACCGTCAAACTCTGGCTTTAAGTCAGGTCGGGTCATCCAGCTCTCCACCCAACAGTGGAACGTCCTGAAGATTTGAACACATCATATCATCACTAATGGACTTCTATTGTATGACTTAGTCAACTGACTCAAACTTAAAGTATGCATTAGTCAACTGACTCAAACTTAAAGTATGACTTAGTCAACTGATTCCAACTTATAGTATGACTTAGTAAACTGATTCAAAGTTAAAGTATGCATTAGTCAACTGACTCAAACTTAAAGTGTGACTTAGTCAACTGATTCCAACTTATAGTATGACTTAGTTAACTGACTCAAAGTTAAAGTATGACATTGTAAATTGACTCAAACTAAGAATATGACTTAGTCAACTGATTCCAACTTATAGTATGACTTAGTAAACTGACTCAAATTTAAAGTATGACTGAGTCAACTGACTCAAACTTAAAGTATGACTTAGTCAACTGATTCCAACTTATAGTATGACTTAGTTAACTGACTCAAAGTTAAAGTATGACATAGTAAACTGACTCAAACTAAGAATATGACTTAGTCAACTGCTCAAACTTAAAGTATGACTTAGTCAACTGATTTAAATTTAAAGTATGACTTGGTGAACTGACTGAAACTTAAATGGTATGACTTGGTAAACTGACTCAAAAAAACAATACTTAAAACGATATAAAGTAGTATGACTCAGCATGTACGTAGATGACAGGAGACCTCTTACCAGATCATGTCCCCTCCTTGGCTACGGCCGTTCTGGTCATAGAAGCGTTCGATCACCAGGTTACTGTTGGTGTCGTGGGCGGACATGTAGTTGGTGACGACCCGGCAGGGGATACCGAGGGCTCTGGAGACTGGAGAGTGGGAGAGATCGGGGTCATTGGGGAAACTAGTGAATCAAATAGACAAATTACTCATATGTCTTATACCTTTGGCATTGTTACCTTACTGTTAAAAAGTAAAACAGGAAGTATGAGTAACGCCTTGTTTCCTGTTTCTTGATGGAGATATTCTACCGAAGAAAACTCATTTGTGCGAGTGCTGGATGAAGCGTTCAGTGTTTTTGTACAGCAGCAGGTCGACACGTTGAAACCTTTACATACACATTTTTATAGTTTACTACCACTGGCTGAGTTTCTGCTCACCAATTACCCCACGCCTCCAGCAACACGGTTGGTAAAAAAAAAAATATGAAGTCTGCCGTCAGACTTTAGGTCATTAATCTCAAGTCTGATCTGTGAGACGACGGTGGTGGTGTTGATGCTGATGTTCTGTTGGTTAGCAGTCACCTGAGCAGGCCACCGCAGCAAACACCCAGCACTGGCCGAAGCGGACGGGACGACAGGAGCTGCTGTCCCAGTTGAGCAGGATGTCCACGCTCCCCTTCCAGAACATGGGGCTCATGCCTCCTTGGTACGGGTCGTCGACCGCTGCCGCTGCGCCCATCCCCGGCCAGCGGCCCATCAGCACGCCATGGTCATCGTTACAGTCCACCTGACAGACAACACGTCAAACCTTTATCGTTACAACCCACCTGACAGACAACACGTCAAACCTTTGTCGTTACTGTACACCTGACAGACAACACGTCAAACCTTTATCGATACAGTCCACCTGACAGACAACACGTCAAACCTTTATTGTTACAGCCCACCTGACAACAGACAACACGTCAAACCTTGATCGTTACAGCCCACCTGACAGACAACACGTCAAACCTGTTATCGTTACAGCTCACCTGACAGACAACAGTGTCATGGGGTGTGTGGACCGTACCATTGCACACAAGGTCCAAGGTGTCAATGTGGTGTGTGGACTGTACCATTTCACACAAGGTCCACAGTGTCAATGTGGTGTGTGGACCGTACCATTGCACACAAGGTCCACAGTGTCAACGTGGTGTGCGGACCGTACCATTTCACACAAGGTCCACAGTGTCAAAGTGGTGTGGACCGTACCATTGCACACAAGGTCCACAGTGTCGAGGTGGTGTGCGGATCGTACCATTGCACTCAACACTCTGGACACGTAGATGGGGTTCCTCCTCCCGGAACAGTCTTTACCCGGGTTACGCAGGTACTTGGGGTTGGTGTCCAGGAGCTTGAGGCAGACATCCAGGATTCCAAATTCAAACTGTCAGAGAAACGGAGAGGTCAGGGACACTAGGGTTGACCTTATGTGTAGTCATGTGCAAGTCCGACAATAACAGCAATAACATCAGTGGCATTATTTATGTTTTAAAGCTGGAAGCACGGAAATGGACAACCGCCTTCAGGTACAATAACAATGCCAGGAGATATTTTTTAAAAGTGATCCAAATATGAAATATGAAACAGATTAGCACAAAAACAGACACAGAGTTCAACAGAATCCCAGAGAGTCGTGTGGCATAATGTAGTGATTTGTGTTTCATAAAATGATGGTCTTGTTTCAGTAGCAGTCACAATATGGTCTATAGATGACTATGTTGAAGATCATACAAGACATATTACATTATTTTGGGTTCACTGCACCTTTAAGGGTTTTCTTCTCAAGCCCTTTACACTTATACATGCATAAACATTTTGATCTCAGCATTCAAATCAAGGCAGGCAGACGTGTAAACCCATGGGAGTGTGAGTGGCTGATAGAGACAGTGTTGGTGTTGGTACCTGGCCAAAGTTCCAGGGATAAGGCAGTATTTGTTGGAGGGTGCCTCGGAAGATGATGCCATCTTGAGACAGGACATACTCATTCAAATGCTCTTCGTTGTCCAAGTACACAGCATCCCCTGTTTCCAGGAATCCATCATTAAAGCACGTCATTGACAAGGTGTGGACGAAACATGAGTCGAATGGAAAGAAAATCTTGCCCTTACATGCCTTGAGGAAAATATTTCCATCTCGTCAAACCTTCAGTGTCAAAAGGTAAGGCAGGCTGCAATATATATACCTATGTATATATATATATATATACTGTATATAAATATATTAATATATATATACTGTATATATATATTAATATACATACAGTATATATATATATATGTATGTATATATTAACATACATATATATTACATGAATGCACTGCTGCAACCTTCAACTTTTCAACAAGTCTCCCAAAGATATTTAACATTCCTTACACTAATCTATAATCTAATCTACACAGTCCTACAGGCTCTCTCCCCCCTATCTCTCTCTCTCTCTCTCTCTCTCTCTCTCTCTCTCTCTCTCTCTCTCTCTCTCTCTCTCTCTCTCTCTCTCTCTCTCTCTCTCCGCACAGATCCTCCAGAGCGTGGCACTGGACCGTCAGAGCATTCCTGCCTGACATGCGAAATCCGACTCCCCCCCACGGGTGTGTTTACCCACCTTGGCACCAGGGGTTAAAGAGGAGGATGAACTCGAAGCGGCCCGCCCCCCCCAGGGTCAGGGTGTAGCGGCCGATGGGCGCGTTGGCCGAGGGGTGGATGGACAGGGCCACCACGGTCCCGGGGGGGCTGGTGACTGCGGCGCTCCACCCGGAGGCGCCGGTGGAGCCGGAGACATCAAACACGGCCCTGGTGCCGTATTGGTCGGATGGGGAGGGACCTGGGTGGGAATGGACCGGTCGGAAGTGAGTTATTCTTTATTCTTTATTTATTTATTCTTTGGATGTAAGAATCCATTACATGGACAATGGTTTCTTTGGAAGGAGCCATACCATGGACCATGGTTTCTTTGTATTTACCACCAGAGAAAGTCTGATTCAAGATTCAAGATTTAAGTTTGTTAAGATTTGTATTTGCTATACGTACAAGTACAATGGAATGCTTACTCCCCATTCCCTCCCGCAGTATGAATTTTCTAAAACACTATACTATAAAATTAAAAATACTGTACACAATAAAAAGAACAATACAAATAAAAATAAAGGGACTCATGGATGAGATGTACATTTGTTGAATTGTGCAACACCACTCTTTAAGCCCTCCAAATGGTTTTACATATAAACTCAAAAGTCTATTTCCAGATCAGCTACCCAGTGGGACTGGATCAACGGGCAAACAGATGCTCCACTAAGACATACTGGAACTTCAATGTCAATAATCTTATCTTTAATAGCAGACATTCTTTCCTGTTAATGCTGTTGGCAGATATCATATGACTATCAATCATTTAGTTGTTTTGTAAGACAACAGACGAAGGGTCCTGGGGAATTAAATTTGGCCTGCCAACAATAGCAACGGGTGAGCTAGCGTTGACAGAGGAGAAACCACAACAGTTGCTTGAAGCAATATTCAAACAATGTCGGTATGGAACAGAACCCCCTTCCTCCTCACAACGCCCCCCTATCACCTTCAGGATCACAATGGACATCAGGACTATAGGAACATGGCCCCGTTCCAAGGAGAACATCAGAGAAGTTCCAACTTCCTGAATGACAGGACGTGATGTGTGAAATGTGCCACGACCGCTAGTCGGTCCAGTGGAGATCCTGGACCCTCAGAGATCTTACACCTTAACTCTCCTACTGAATGTTCTAACTCCTGCAACAACATGAAACACCTTGGTCTGTGCGTCTAGTGTATCTATTGATTTGAAGAAAAAGAAAAAGTAAAGACAAAGACAAATAAAGACAGAAAGAATGGAAGGAAACAACGGAAAGAAAGAACAGAAAACTGAAAAAAAGTCCTAGTGTAACCACTTCTCCTAACCAGTACTGTAGGAACCTACAGTAAGTCCTAGTGTAACCACTTATCCTAACCAGTATTGTAGGAACCTACAGTAAGTCCTAGTGTAACCACTTATCCTAACCAGTATTGTAGGAACCTACAGTAAGTCCTAGTGTAACCACTTGTCCTAACCAGTACTGTAGGAACCTACAGTAAGTCCTAGTGTAACCAATTATCCTAACCAGTATTGTAGGAACCTACAGTAAGTCCTAGTGTAACCACTTGTCCTAACCAGTACTGTAGGAACCTACAGTAAGTCCTAGTGTAACCACTTCCCCTAACCAGTACTGCAGGAACATACAGTAAGTCCTTGTGTAACCACTTCTCCTAACCAGTATTGTAGGAACCTACAGTAAGTCCTAGTGTAACCACTTGTCCTAACCAGTACTGTAGGAACCTACAGTAAGTCCTAGTGTAACCACTTCCCCTAACCAGTACTGCAGGAACATACAGTAAGTCCTTGTGTAACCACTTCTCCTAACCAGTATTGTAGGAACCTACAGTAAGTCCTAGTGTAACCACTTGTCCTAACCAGTACTGTAGGAACCTACAGTAAGTCCTAGTGTTACAACTTCTCCTAAGTTCTCCCAGTACTTCTTCTCTGGTACCTGTTTCGGCGGTGCAGGTGAGGGAGCTGAGACCGGCCTGGTACTCTCCGGACCGTAGGTGGAGTTGGATGGTGAACGGCTGTCCTCGTCTCACGATGAGGCGGTCCAGGCCATTCAGCTCCGTGCGGTGGTCCGTGTTGTTGAACTTACACTCCAGGTCCCAGGAGGCAATGTCCAGCGCTTCCCAGGAAACATGGAAGAAAGACATGCTTAATTGTTATTATTATTATTATTATTATTATTGAAAATATTTTTTTTATGCTATTGCCAAAGGCTTTGCAGATACAGTGTGCTTCACAATCACCCAGAGTTGTTGTTTACATGCTAGTCAACACGCAACAGGACAGAAATGTCCCAAAACCACATTCATGGAAGGTTCTGAATGGCTTTCTGTCTGTAAACACACATCTTTACAGCCAAGCACAAGAAAGCAAAGTCTTAAACACTCTACACACTAGGACTGAAGCAAATATAAACCGTGTGTGAATGTTAAGAGAGAACAGGCAGAATGGTGTCTCAAAGTATCTCACAGAGGAAATTAATCCAGACACACGTCAGCTGCTCCCCCAGGGAGGTGTGTCCATACAGGGCCCCTCCCACTCTCAAGGGCCCAACAGTGACCCCACCCAAGGTGACCCCGCCCACGGAGACCCTGCCTTCAGACTTCCTGTTTGATGAAAGATTTAGAGTCCTCCTGCCATCTTTAAAGTCAATTGACTCTGCCGGACACTCAGCGTTAACCACTGCTCATAAGTCAGGCCTAGTAGTAATAATAGTTGTAATAGTTGTAGTATTACAATAGCAGTAGTAGTAGTAGTAGTAGTAGTTTTAGTATAAGTAGTAGGAGTAGTGGTAGTAGTAGTGGGAGTAGACCTAGTAGTAGTGGTAATAGTAGTAGTAGGAGTAGACCTAGTAGCAGTAGTAGAAGTAGTAGTAGTAGGTCCAGCAGTAATTGTAGCATATCTGTTTGTGTAAGTCTTACATCATTAAGGAGAATATTCTTTGATGTTGTAAACATCCCCCCCATGTGGTCAAACTCTGCCGGTTGAAAAAACACACCAGGCCATTATGTATGTTATGTTTGAAAACTTGGATAGTCTGGATAAATTGGACGATTAGGGAAGAATGTGTCGTGAAATGTTTTGATACAATCCACTTTGTGAGAAAATGGTGACCTCATCTACCGCAGTATCCAATGGCTTATTAGTCTGACCTGTACAACCATCTGGAGCATCCAGACCATACAACAGAGCCACATGAGCCCTTCGCTGCTCCTAAAGGCCTGGGATGTCTTTTCACGGTTACATTAACATTGCGTTGGCTTGGGACATGGCTCTGAACACAGTTTGATCCACTTACATGTTGGAATTAACCATTGAACAGATTGACATGACCATGAACCATCAACTGATGCACAATATGAGTTCATGGAAACTCACGTCTATAATAAGTTCACACACAGCGGTGACATAAAGAAGTTGCCCTAAGATTAAACTTGCTTCAACGTGATGTCGCCAGGACTCGCTTCAGAGTTCAGAGAGCCCCTTGTTTCACTTTGAGACTCCAGAGTGAAACGTACGGGAATGTTTACTCACTCAAACTGTTCCCAGTCTAGCCAACGAACCAGGACCCACACTCCTGAGTACAGAATACCGTCTGTCTGTCTGCCTGTGTGTCACCCTAAGGTGGTTCACCCAACGCAGTGGAGACACTGCTCGACACAAGTCCACAAGTAGAAGAAGGGAGCAGTCACCCGCCGGTAAAATATCCCTATCCCAAGAGAGTAAACACTTCACATTGCTGAGCTAATCCTCAACGTTCCGGGAAACATGTCTGACCACAAGAACTCTCTCTGTTGGACGCTTACTGACTCCACAATGACAACATTAATGCTATTTTGTTGAATTTTTTCTTCCACAAACCCTTCTGTCCCAGCCCACATAATGCAGTGGTTTGAGGTTATAGCTGATTGTCTCACACACATGTGGTAAACAGATGGTTCCCCAACAGGGTTTGTACACTGAGAGCAAGGTCTTGTTGGGGAGGAACACAGGAGCACAGCCCTGTAGAGAGGGTCTCTTGGTGCTAGTCCAGGAACATATAGTTGTGTGTTGATGACGACCTCAGGAAGCCCATCCAGAAGAATGTGCCCCCACCCCCCACCACCCACCCCCCCCCACTGTTTTCTGGTGATAGTTTCCTCCAAATAGCAAAAACTCCATATTTGGAAGAAGTTCTCTGGTAGCCCCAGATAATTAATGTTTATATATAGGTCATATCATCTGAATGACTACATATGGTTCTGTGTGTTTTGGTGTGTCACACATGTGCTTCCTCAAACACACAGTTTTACCCTCTGGGTTTTTAAAGCAGGATCTTGTTTAACAGAGGTGAACAATGCCCATAAAAGTCAAGACCGTTTAGGAGATGTGTCTACAGCTGCCTTTGACAGAACTATTACAAGAAGACAAAACAAGTTCAAAATACCATTGAATACACACACCAGTGTGTGTGTGTGTGTGTGTGTGTGTGTGTGTGTGTGTGTGTGTGGGGGGGGGGGTCGTTTCTGATAAGTTAACCGTTGTCACTCACAGACATTAAGCAGACTTGTGCAACAAGTGCGATGCTCTTCTTATCTTCACAGCATTCCTGGTCATGTCAAGCATACATGCCCGTGTGTGATGTCCAAGTAAATGTTCTGCTAATCAGTTTTCCTTTGCAACATATACATTATTTATTATTATTATTATTATTATTATTATTATTATTATAATACATGTATCATGTGTACGCTCCTATTCAATTGGTTAAATATATACACCGCTTGACACAACTCCAAAACGTCCCAACACGTTTAGTCTACGCCAGCATTAAATTAACTTTAATTATATATTCCGCGACGCGGAATGCGTACCCTGGCGTACATGAAGGCTGTCATAGGCGCTTCAAAGTCATTGTAATAGTCTTACCTTGAGCCATGACTGTGGGGCCGGACGACGAGAAGTAGGTGTGTGTGTGTGTGTGTGTGTGTGTGTGTGTGTGTGCGAGCGCGCGTGCGCGTGTGTGTGTGTGTAGGTCAGAAGGCAGCGGGTTGCTGAGGTGTGTGTGTGTGTGCAGGTCAGAAGGCAGCGGGTTGCTGAGGTGTGTGTGTGTGTGTGTCTGTGTGCAGGTCAGAAGGCAGCGGGTTGCTGAGGTGTGTGTGGCTGTGTGAAGATCAGAAGGCAGAGGGTCCTGTGTTGTCAATGTGCAGCAACTGCGGGGGAATTTATTTTGAGTCGAGCGGACGTCACCACAATCCAAGTAGGTGTGGCGGATACGCCCCCCTCAACTCCGACGCGCACACGCGCACACGCACACACACGCACACACACACACAAATCTGGAGGATTGAATCCTCTTTATTGGACACATACATGTACAGACATACAGTGAAATGTGTTTTCTGCATTTAACCCATCCTAGTATTAGGAGTAGTGGGCAGCTATTTATACAGCGCCCGGGGAGGTACTATGGGCCCGATAGGTACTAGACTAGAGGTTCTCTACATGATCCATGTCCACCCTACCCCATCTAACCATACCGCAGTCTGCTTCTGTTTCCCAGTGTGCCGCTGTGATCCCCACCTGAAGGATACCGGCCAGCACCACACACAAATGATATTCTCATTTAGTATTTGTATATTGTGTATATTATATGCATATTATTATTATTATTTTTTGTACTTTGTACATTACTATAAGTCACTTATGGCACCCATTGCACTCCTGAACCATCCCTGGAAGGAGGGATCCCCTTCCACTCTGTGTTCCTTCTCAAGATTTCTTCCTACGTAATTAAGGGAGTTTTTTCTTGCCCTTAGGGGCTAGGGTTTGGGTTGTAAACATGTGGCATGTGAAGCCCTTTGAGACTATAACTGTGATTAAGGGCTATACAAATAAAATTGACTTGACTTGAGAGCAGTTAGGGTTAGGGTGTCTTGCTCAAGGACACCTCGACAGTTTTTGTTAGGAGGAGCCGGGGATCGAACCAGCAACCTTCCGGTTGTGAGGCGACCGCTCTACCTCCTGAGCTGTACTGCCGCCGGCACAGTCCACACACACACACACACACACACACACACACACACACGCACACGCACGCGCACACGCACGCACACCCGCACGCACGCGCACACGCACGCACACCCGCACGCACGCACATACACACACGACACACACATACACACACACACACTTCATGGTGACAATATTGGATAATATAGGAACACACATATGAAGTAGGTCAATATACTATATTACAAGAAAACCAAACTCACGTTTCACTGAATGTAGTCTGGATTTATTGTAAAAAAAAAAAAGTTAGCACAAACTCTGATTCATCTCGGACAACAGGTGGGCCTACAGTTGTAGACTGGTCAAAGGATTCATACTAAGGCCATATTAGTTTAAACAAAATGTGTTAATCATCAATTCAAAAGTCTGAGTGAACGACTTTAAAACACATTGTGTATATCACCGTGATAAACAGTCGTTGTACTGTGTACAATGTGCTAAATATGGAAAATGAGAGACAATCATTATGAGCATATTCTTCAAACATGTCTACAGCATTATTAAGAACACTTTAGGATAATACTCTCAGCTCTAGGCCATGGTTTGGCAAATGTATAAATTGCATTCACTATTTTTTATTCGTACAAAAATATATAACAATCGTAAATGCGTGTCTGACCTGATTGACATTAAAATATGGTTCAATGGAAATCAGGACAAATATTTAATATGTTTTCATCTGTGGGGACACAAAATGCGATATACAGAATATCGCTAGGGTCAATTCTGTCATCCCTTAATGTTGGTCGTCGCACACCCAAATACATGACGAGAAGTTCAATTAACAATTCAATACTGGAGTTTGTCTTCTTTCTCGGCCCCATGTCAAACTTTGACTCTTTCAATTGGCAAATAAAGTGTTTGGCTGATGTCATCTTTAGTGATTGTCAGGAGAGGCATATACTGTATGTGTGTGTGTATATATGTATATTTATTTATACACACACACACACACACACACACACACACACACACACACACACACATTCACAACTCTTATAGACTTATATTCCAACCATTGAAGAATCATTTCTATCATTTCTACATTAAAGCGTTTGGCTACCATGTTCCACGGCTATATTAACAAACAAAAATAAAAAAAAGAGCTCACATATCAGGTCAGTATTGTACATTCTTTGATCCACACTTCATGAAGCCATGTGAGAAATGAGATTAAAAAAAATTAAAACAACAAAGAAACAATAAGGACATTATCATAATAATACAGTACATTTAGTATGATCTGTTTTAGTGGCGAGACATTAAGTGATGATGGCTTACAGACAATAGTTATAACAAACCCCACACTAATAAGGCTTTTGGTTCCTCCTGGCACATCTTTAAACATCTGAAAATGAAAAGGAAAGCTTCTGAAACAGACAGATTTTGAAAATGCATCAACGTTTCATATCAATTCATAGAATTAATCAACGATCGTCACACACACACACACACACACACACAACCGACCGACCGACCGTGAACTCGGACCTACCTTGTGTCTCACAGCTCACACCTCTGTGGTCTTCCCCACGACACCGCTCTGCACCTGGAGGGCAGACAGGCCAGGATTCAGACAATATATTGTCAACATATCATCTATTTCCTTTATATATTCCTTTCATATATTCCATTATATATTCCTTCATATATTTCTTCATACGTATATTCCTTTATATATTCCTTCATATAATCCATTATATATTCCATTATATATTCCTTCATATACTCCTTCATATATTCCTTCATATATTCCTTCATATATATCCCTCATCTCTCATGTTTGTTTTTATTTATCGATGTATTTATTTTTCTCCAATGTTTGATTATTTTGGTCCATTATGTTGACCTTTACACTGGAGAGATGCTGGGACTGGAACAGGGCTTGGGGCTCAGGGGGAACCGGCGATGGTGGCGGGGATGGTGCTGATGGTGGTGGTGATGATGGTGACGGTAGTGATGGTGCTGATGGTGCTGATGGTGGTGGTGATGATGGTGACGGTAGTGATGGTGCTGATGGTGCTGATGGTGGTGGTGGTGGTGATGGTGCTGATGGTGCTGATGGTGGCGGAGATGGTAGTGATGGCGCCGATGGCGATGATGGCGGTGGCGGTGATGGCGATGATGGAGATGGTAGTGATGGTGGTGGCGGCGATGCTTGTGTTTTCCCGGGGACTCCGGTGAGGAGGTTAGGCGACGGAGGAGTGCCCGGCGAGGCCTCCACCTCTTCCTGGAGGGTCGGCACCAGCGACTCCTCGGCGCCGCCGTCCTCGGGCCCCGGAGCCGAGCGGAAGCCGTGGGCCGACCGCCTCCGACCGCTCACGCTCTCCCCCGGCGACTCCGAGCTGTCCGCTGAAACACCAGGAGTCAGGTGATCAGATTGTTATCTATTACTCTCTTTCGTCATAGCTCAACCACACGGACAACGCTAAGTAGTCCTCCATGACTGTCTGTCTGGATGTCTGTGGGACTGGGACAGGATGGTAGAGGATAGGTTGTTTCACTCCCAGCTGAGGTTCTGCTGGTTCTGAACGTCTGATGGATGTCTTACCGCTACCTGCTCACCTATAGACACCTATAGAAAGACTGGGCTGTAAGTCCCTCTGAAAAAACATTGTCTTCCAAAGACTCAACTGCAAGTAAGACTAGTCTCACAAATCGGACACTTCCTTTAGCTTGTTTGGACATCATGTGGCTTGAGGCGTGAACGTTTCCATATTCTCCAGAATTCTGATTCATGCCTCACATCTGGCATCTGATACTTCTCAACGGGACTCAACTGGGCCGCTGAACATTTCAACACTGCTCATCACTTCAACAACACCACCCCACCACCCCACCACCCCACTCACGCAACACAAAAACAGATCCACCTTTTTTAACTGCATGTGATAAGAACACTGACTTCCATCAGACACACTGCACTATGGTAAGCTACCCATACGGCTGACCTACAGACCCACAACAGACAGCTACGTCAAGTACAAATGCACCCTTTGGGTTCCCAGCTGCCGGTTCACTCACTGATCAGGTGCCGACAGCAGTTGTCGGGATCCAGGTCGTCCTCCTCCACGCCGCTCGGCTTCGCCCCACTGTGGAAGCCCATCGGGGAGAGCGAGCCAATCCCGGAGGACGAGGAGGAAGACAGACTTCTCTCTGAGCCAATAGAGTCTGGCCGCACGGCAGGTGATCCGTCATGTGACCCGGACTGGCTGGCAGAAGCTCCCGCCTTGATTTCTTGGAGAGACAAAATAAGCACAAACCAGGGTTAGATCGACACCAGAAACAATGTGTTGGCCTTGGTATGATGATACGAAAATTATGCAAATTCATTGTTTTATTTAGGACCGCTTGCAACCGAAAAGACAATGATTATTTCATAGTTAATAATCACTATTGTAAAGCAACCAGTGAATCAGAGTGAATTGTGATAATG
>CM051002.1:24018305-24023305 GCA_027704905.1 Muraenolepis orangiensis | reverse complement strand
CATTTCTTCTTCCGGAACGTCACCAGGAACTCGTCCTGACGAATAAGCTGCCCCTGTTCCTTCAAGTTGACCTGTGAGAGAGAAGATGGAAGTCTTGTTCCTTCAGGTTAACCAATAAGAGAGGAGATGGAAGTCGAGTTCCTTCAAGTTAATTTATGGGAGAAGTCACAATTTGTCACAATTAGAACTAGAGGGAGCTCAGTAGAACACATACCAAACAGTCTCCTTTTGCCCTATATCCCAATGCTAAAGAATTTTCCCTAAATGTTCACTCATCAAGTTTTATGCAAATATGTTAGTAGCTTTGTTAAATATAACGCAATATGTGATGTTTTTTTTGCCCTATCTCCCAATGCTTAAGAATCCTCTCCTGGATCCGGATTGGATCGGGATCTGTACATCGGCACACAACTTTTGGAGTTATCTTTCTAACAGACAAACAGACGAACAAACAAGCTCTGGTCCATCTTGGATCACCAGTTAACAGTTAGTATTCTCCATGGAGCAATAGGAGAACTCGAAGCTTCCTGTCTAAACTGACATGAACCTAGTAGTTAAACCCCACTGTAACTGCTCCGGTTCATTTCTCACTTTTCCCTCCAAGCAGGGGAGTAGGATCTTGGTTCGTGTGTGTTTACTTTGTGAGCCAACGTGATCACTTGACTGAGGATTGCACTTTTCCTGAAATATGTCTGAAATAACTGTCCAGGCTTGATAAAGTATTTTGTATTATCTATCATGGTTACTGTAATACTTACTTTGTGAAAGCGTAGCGCCCTTTATATAAGAAAAAATAATAGTTTGTGTTATTGATAATAAGCAATAGTTTTCATTATCATTGATTATGTTTCAGCTCAAGCAAAGAACTAGCATTCAGCATCATTTTGACTGTCAAGACAGTCTGTTTCCACCCCTTTCCCTCTCTTCCTCAATCAACTATCCCCCAACCATTGCACAACACCGTGAGGACGTGATAAATGTACACCCGGTCCACATAACTACCCTATCACACTAAAACAACCTCCACCACCCCCATCACATCCAAACACAACACACTCATTCACTACTACATGATTTACCCATGACTGTCCTGGCCCTACCTGGAGCCCAACGCCTGTGATCCATCACAGTGTCTGTACACACCATCTAGAGGGCCCTCGGTAGAGCACATACCTCTGCCTCACCAAAAAGACCCCTGGATCCAGATTTGGTGTGTGGTTGGTTGGTGGCTGGTTTAAGCAGCCTCACCTGGCCTGAGTCAGACTGATTACTCTATGGCTGGTGAGGCTGCACACCTTGTTAATCAAGGCCTACAGGTTAAACCAGCCACCAACACACCACACACACACTGAAGGAGAGAGCTCTGGCATGTACAATCTGCTCTGTTCACCATGATTCAAAACTCTTAAGGAGCTCTCAAGCAGCCATTGTAATGGCTTGTGGCAGCGTCGACTGCTATAAAAACATAACTTCCTCCCATCTTGGATGGCGGAGGTAACAAATACAAGTGTGGCTCTTCATTGTCTCCTCACATCGCAGCTGTGGATGTCGTCCATGGCCAGCAGGTCGTTGCCGTGGCGAAGCTGGAAGTGGACCATGTCGAGGGCGGCCGAGAGTTCGGCCGCCTGGCGGTCCTGACCCGGGACGCACTCCAGCGCCACGTCCTGCAGCAGGAGGCTGTACTTGCTGATCCGCTGGACGGGCTTCAGCAGGTAGGACCACAGGTCCATCTTATCCCCCAGCTCAAGCTGCTTTTGCTGGGAAGGGGAGAGGGTCACATCAGGGTTAGACAGTAGGACCGTTAGGCCCGAGTAGTGGTGTTCATTCAAAATCCACCAATCAAGAGTTAGGAGGAAGATCACAGGCACCAATGATGGTAAACGGTAAATGGACCGCATTTATATAGCGCTTTTACCAAAAGTACTTTACATTTTTTGCCTCACATTCACCCATTCATACACACATTCATACACACATTCATACACACATTCAGTGTCAGCCATCCAAGGAGACAGCCAGCTGGTCAGGAGCAGTTAGGAGTTAGTGAACTCAGGAGGTAACACTATAAAGTGATAAAGTGGAGAGGCATATATACAAACAGTAGATCAACCGTTATACACATATCCTTTGAACAACTATTCAACGGAGATAGTCAATCAAAACATACTCAATCTAGTAGTCCCTCTTGTGATATATCCCAACGTCACCATCAATGTCTTTGACTGCCTTGCACTGTAATCACAACTACCTACCTCTACCTATAGTCACTTATAGTGCACTTTACTGCAACATTTGCACTCTGGTTAGATGCTAAATGATTTTCGCTGTACTGTACTTGTGCTGTGCAGTGACAATAAATTAGAATCTAATCTAATCTAATCTAATGGAGAACGCATCATTCATTCTACCGTCGGGGCGTGGTTGAGCCTGATGCTGGTCGGTCTCACCTTGAAGAAGTCCTGTCCTTGGTGCACCAGCAGAGCGTCAGAGCGAGGTTTGTTCTTGCTGTACAGCGCATACAAAGCAAAGTTGTCTCTCTGAAATAAGAGGGGGAAATACATGGGATTAAATTTCCATAGACTACCACAGACTACCGTTGTGCATACTGTAGTACTCACAGTGATAAACTTATCACTATATATATAATAATATATATATATATAATTCTGCACATATGTCATACCTACTCCACAAGTTATTTGAAACCTGTTTTTAGTAGTAGTTTCTGTTGCAATCATTGGAAATACAGAGAGAGACATACAACACACATATTCTAACTGAAACACACAACCTAACTGGGACACACACACACACACACACACACACACACACACACTACCACACACACATGAAGACACTTCCTACACTAATTGAACACCAATCAGTGTGAGCCTCAGCCTCACTACAAACAGTGCCTCAGATGGCCATCTCCACAATACTATACTGTTACAGTTTGTTGGCTGTAGAACACTGTAGATATAGATATCCAGTAGATATTCTGCACTGGAACAATCTTTAACAGAAGGCTGTATAAGAAAAGACAGCAGCGTTTTGCTGAAATATTAATTGAGATTGAGAAGTGTTTATCATTTCATTGCAAAAAGTTTAGATAGCAGTGTTTCATTTTAACGTAGAAGTGAGATGCTTATCTCCAAGTGTTGTGTCATATTTGGCTTGTGTGAAGAGGTTCAACACAATGAGCCAAATCCATAACAGGTGTGTAAGCATGGATAAAAAACTGAGAATCAAAGTATGTGTGTGTGTGTGCATGTGTGTGTATGGAGAGGGGGGGGGGTATTCTGGTAAAATTAAAGTGTACAGTAGTGATCTAACACCACCTTAAAACAATACAAAGTAGGATTAAGTGACGAAATAAAAGCAACTTTATCACAATCTCACAATAAAAAGAGTCTCACTATACCGTGAGGGTGTACATTATTAGCATGTGTGCCCCCCGCAAATCAAACTAACCCTAACCCTGGCAGTCTTAATTCCTTGCTCAACTGCTCCGATCGGACCCCACTGCTGGAGCCAGCAAAGCCTTCCCACTATTGCTCCACCCCCTCACCACCACAGGCACCGTACTGGTGAGGTCCATCAATGATCGCAATAAATGGACCAATCAAAGCTGAGGTCCATCAATGATGCCCCACTGTGCACCAATCAAAGCTTTGCTGTGATACGTGATGCTGTGCTGTGCTGTGATTGGTCGGCGGCGGGACCCACGTGTCTCAGGAAGCAGCGGCCCACGCGCAGGGGGTCCTTGCCACAGCCCTCCTCCAGCTCCTTGAGGAAGTGGTGCCGGTGGAAGTCGTGCAGCTTCTCCAGGTTCCCGAAGATGACCCCCCGCTGGCCCCTCAGGTCCTGGGGCACGTCGGGCCGCTCCAGCTGGGGGAAGTAGTGGTCCCGCACGTAGCCCAGCGCCCGCACGTACTCCCTCTCCGTGCTCAGGAGCTCCTCGATGATCTTACGCAGCTTCCTGTGATGGAGAGAGAGAGAGACAGAGACAGAAGGAGAGATAGACCGAGGGGGGAGAGAGAGAGAGAGAGAGAGAGAGAGAGAGAGAGAGAGAGAGAGAGAGAGAGAGAGAAGACAGAAGGAGAGATAGACAGAGGGCAGCAACAGAGAGAGAGAGAGAGAGAGAGAGAGAGAGAGAGAGAGAGAGAGAGAGAGAGAGAGAGAGAGAGAGAGAGAGAGAGAGAGAGAGAGAGAGAGAGAGAGACACAGAGACACAGAGAGACAGACAGACAGACAGAGAGAGGAGCGTTAAGAGTGGGGACGTGTTTGCTTGAACATTCGATTTCTTGAACGTCTAGCTTAGTGTCAGAATTTCTGCCAATCTGTGAGGGCAACCTAAACAACAAAAACAAACAAAAAAATTCAGCTTGATTCAGTCTTACTGAAACTCAACTGAATTTATCTTTAATGGGAAAAATGCTTCATTTACTCACAAAAGTCTGTTGCTAATCTGCTCGCCGGCGGGTCCAGGAGGAGGTCCACCGGACCGCTTCTTCTGTCTTCTGTCTGCAGGAGACTTGCGTGTCTCGACTCGACACGCAAGTCGCCCAAACAGAAACTGTGATGATGAGAGGAGACGGACGTGACGGCGTTGTCCGGCAACACGCCGGGACCCAGCGTCTGTCTCCTCATATGGACGTCCACCATGCCGGCGTTGAAGGGGGATGGAAAGACGGGGAAAGAAACCAGGCCGGGGTGGAGGCAGGAGCCCTCGCTCATGGAGCGGCCCAGCCCTTGGCGGCCGGGCGACAGCTCTTCCCCGGGACCGAAGGAGTCCACCCGCCTCAGGTCCATGTCGCTGTGGTGCTCCTTCTGCCTCCTCCTGTTCTCTACCGCGTGACACACCGGCGCACCTGTAGGCCCTGGCCCTGGGCCGGGGTCAGAGGTCGGAGGCGGGTTAGGACACGGGTCCGCACGCACACGCACGCTTGCTCCGTCCTCGCCCTCGCGGCTCTTCGAGTTCCTCTTCTTCTTCTCCACCC
>CM051002.1:23988305-24013305 GCA_027704905.1 Muraenolepis orangiensis | reverse complement strand
GGAAACTCTGAGGTTAACAAATCATGTCTCATTGGCGATTAATGTTTAAATCGTGTTTTTAGAATCGTAATATCTTAAGTAGTGGTGTGATATTCATTGTGAGGAAGGTGGACCATGCTACCTGGTGGAGCTGCAGCCAATCGGCGTGGCTGTAGGCAAAAGTCCCGCCCAGGTCAGAGGTCAGCTGAGACGCATCCACCATCTTGTTGAGAGCTTTCAGAGAGGTCACCACGTCCATCTGACTCACAGAGACACAGACGGGGGAAAGGAAGTACGGAGGAAGTCAACATGCAGTGAGACTAATTATTCAGCGTAAGGGTTGAGAGCGATCATGACGTGATTCCCCACCGACCCACCTGTAGTCCAGGCTGTCTCTCTGGCCGAGGGACGGTGTCTTTATCCACCAGCATCAGAACACAGTGGACAGTGTGGAGAGCTTGTTCCTAACATGACAAGATGACACAATATACACTTTATGTATGATTATGATTTAGAGATGACAGCATTAGCGGACCGGTAACAGCTATATCAATAAAACAGTTAGATGCAGGTGTTGTTTTTTAGTATTTTAAGCCAATTTACTATCCAACTGCATTCAGTGCTTATTTTATGACATAACCTTGACCTTCTCCTGAGGTCATGTTGGATAACAGAGGCTGCTTAATACAGATATAAATATATGGCGGATTATTGGCTCCCCCTAGTGGTGTGTGGCAAACTACTGGAAGAAAAGTTATATTTGTAGCCATACTATTGATTGATTGATTTCATTCTTTATTTCTTTCTTACTTTTTTGTGTTGCTTTTTTGTGTGTGATAAAGAGGGGGAGAGAGACGCAGAGGTCACAATGAATAATAGTCAAAATAAATAGGGTGGATTGCATTGTTGGCTCCCCCTAGTGGTACATACATAACTCTTAACAATTATATTTCTTTCTTGCCTGTGAGAGAGAGAGAGAGAGAGAGAGAGAGAGAGAGAGAGAGAGAGAGAGAGAGAGAGAGAGAGAGAGAGAGAGAGAGAGAGAGAGAGAGAGAGAGAGAGAGAGAGAGAGAGAGAGAGAGAGAGAGAGAGAGAGAGAGAGAGGAGAGAGAGAGAGAGAGAGAGAGAGAGAGAGAGAGAGAGAGAGAGAGATCTATTGTTCTAACCTGGGCCATCAGCAGGGCTCTGTAGAGCAGCGGGGGAGGAGTTCTCTTGCGGGCGTCTATCACCAGAGTCATCCCCAGGTCCCTGACTTCCTTCCTGGGTGCGAGAGGAGTCAGGTTAGCACCGGTTCACCTCATCACATATCTTATACATACTCTATAAGTTGTATTATACCGTTATACCGTTTAGTAGACTGTCTTTACATCTTATATATTACCATGCACTTTCGCTGTACTGTACTTGTGCTGTGCAATGACAATACATTTGAATCTAATCGAATGTAATCTAATCACAACAAGAGGATCTAAACCAAAAGGCTTTTAGACTTCATCTCATCTCCTTCTTCACAGGTCATGTTTCTCCCTGTCTCACTTTGTTAAACGCTCCCACACACACACACGCACCACACACACACACACACACACACACACACACACACACACACACACACACACCACACACACACACACACACACACACACACACACACACACACACACATCCCAGCAAAATAGCCTCACATGCGGGCAACACCCTCTCTCTCTCTCTCTCTCTCTCTCTCTCTCTCTCTCTCTCTCTCTCTCTCCTCTCTCTCTCTCTCTCTCTCTCTCTCTCTCTCTCTCTCTCTCTCTCTCTCTCTCTCTCTCTCTCTCTCTCTCTCACACCATCTTCTTCCACATGTCCACATTTCACTCTGACAATTTCACACTTCCTTCTTAATGCACTTGTGTCGGGTTACCACCAGCGCGTCCAAAGCCCAGATGTGAAATGTGTAGCAGGGCGTCACATCCCAGAGACAGGCTGGCAGACTGCGAGGCTACGGCCCTCAGCCAGCTAATTGTTATGGTGGGTGAGCACTGTGACCTACAATACTGTATTGAACACTGTCAAACACTGACACTGACTGTTCTGTGACCTACAATACTGTATTGAACACTGTCAAGCACTGACTGTTCTGTGTCACTACAATACTGTATTTCATCAATACTACATTGTCTAGTTACTTGTTTACATACCATTGCACATTTGTATGTATATACAATACATTTATAATTAACAGTTCTGTACATAGGGCCGCCGCAATATGTTCATATACAATATTGATATGGCTTTTATTTATTTATATTTTGTTTAAGCTGTTTATAGTGTTTTGTTTCGTTTTTTAAATCATTTAAGTTGATCTAGTGTAATATTGTAAGAGTGTCTTGAGGATTGCTACACAATTTCGTTGTACTTTAATGACGATAAGGCGTTCTGATTCTGACGGCGCTGTAAAAGTGCATTGTCGTGGACTTTTATAGGGGGGTCATTCACAGCTTTGACGCTGCAACTGATGGACGGTTGACTGTTAAAGTTGAACGGTTTGATTTCATTGCACTTAGAGATGATTGTTAAGTGATGTGATGATTATAAGCTGTCAAATTGTAACTGCAAAGAAGGCTCTTGTTATCCTCCGCGTCAGTGTCCGCTAGAAAATGAAAGTCCTGTATTATGGGCCCTTTATACAGTATGATGGCGCCCTCTAGCGGTCGTGGTTGATGTCCCAGGATTAGGTTTAAAAAAAGAATAATGTATTGAAACTATTTGAATAAAAGCATATAACATTATTTAAGAATGAGTGAAACAATACCATTTTGTCTTTTTAACTGAATCCAACCCACATTCTCAACTAAGTCCCAAACAAAACCATGCACATTCTCCCAGCAATTAAATTCACTCAAAACCTCTGGAATGGAGCCCAAAACAACGAGCTCGCCCAGAAACGGAATTATCTTAGCCAGACGAAAGAAAGCATAAACAGATCCCCCAGATTTCCACTTCCACAAACTCCTTCCAGGTATACCTCGGTATTAGGTGCAGGTAGAGCAGCAGTCTGCAGAGGTCCGAGGCCGAGGCCAGCGGTGACGTCCACATGGCCCTGTCCCCGTGGACCTCCAGCAACGCCCGGCCCGTCTTGTCCCGCCCTCCTGATGATTGACAGGACAGAGCCGCCAATGAAGAAATAATGCTCTAAAATTACTTATTATGTTTGCATACAATTATTATATAATAATAAAAAACAAAAAAATGTATATAATAAAAAAATTAAAGAATGATATAATAATAAATACAAAAATAAAATAATAAATACATTACATAATAATAAAAAAAAAATATTATGTAGCTAACTGTTATTGTGTTGTATCTAAGATGCCTGGTACCTGGCAGACATATCGTGCCCAGTTGAAGGAGGCCTGTGATGCTTCTGAGAGTGTCCTCCTGGCTCGGAGGAGCTGAGGCAGGACAGACGGACAGAGGTTGTTGTGCTTTAGGAGGCTTGTCCGTCTTGGGGTCGTGCAGTTTTAAATACGAGCAGCCGTCCGTGTTGTTGTTGTTGGACTGGAGGTCTGCAGGTCAAAACGTTTCCACACTTTATTCCCAAGGTTAATGCACTATAAGCCAAATAAATAAACAATGATTGAAACGTTCGGGGCCTGAGGGGGGACTGTGTTTTATATACAATGCTGAGCTCAGCCGGCCCCACTGTGAGTGCAAGTGGACATTGCTAACCGTTTAAACTTGTGTACATTCTCCAGTGACCTTTTGGAACCCATCACTTCTTCAGCTCTAAATCTCTGGTATGCGTGGTAGTGGTAGTATTAGCGGTAATGACTCTTCTAGGGGACATATGAAGAGATTCAGGCAGCCCTTTAAAGCATTGGTCACGGTCCTCCTTCTGAGGAGAACTTGGCGACGTATGGCCCCGCCTCCTGAGCCTGGCTTTGATTTCAGACGTCCTAATTGGTGCCTCTTAAGAGACAACAAAGCGGGACTGTGTTCCCTCCGCTACTCGCTGCTTTAATGGCCCGTGACGAGCATGTCTTCAGTCCAGATCTCTGCGTGCCCTTCCAGGGACCCAAGGGTGTGTGTGTGTGTGTGTGTGTGTGTGTGTGTGCGTGTGTGCGTGTGTGTGCGTGTGTGCGTGTGTGCGTTGTGCGTGTGGTGTGGGGGGGGGGGGGAGGCAGACTGTCTCTTCCTGCATGCCTGCCTGCCATGTTGTGTGCCGTCTCACTAGATTAAGATTAAGAGAGAAAAAACTAAAGATTATTTTTGTTTTTCTCCTCCTTTATAACCCGAGACGCTGCCTTGAGTTTTTGGGAGTGCCAGCGTGAACTCAGTGCTCTCCACGGCGGCGGCGATGCCGTGCGTGATGAGAATCGTTTAGCTCGGGATGCCAAACAGAGAAGGGGGTCAGTGTGTGACCTCCTGAACCGTCTTTCTAAAGAGTCTCTATGTCCTTCATGGAGAAACCCCCCCTCCCCCCCCCGAGCCATAAGGGCTCTGGGTGTCCCGTTCAAGGTTTCATTGAACTGTTAAAACCGCTGGCGACTAATGTGTCATAACATTTAACCGAAGAGTTATATATATATATGAATGTTGTGCAGACTTTAAGTGGGGGAGTGTTCATCACTAAAAGGCATTTATTGTCTGTATTTTATTGGACATTTAAGCTTTCCTGTGAGAAAGATTTTTCTTTCTTGAAGGATAATTTTCATCTCACATGAAGACAATTTAATAATAAATCTCACTGCGTACCTTTTTTGGGAGTGTGGCGATTTTCTTCTTTCTGAGTTGCGAGACCGAAGCCTGAGTTCTGCTTGTAATGCATGATGCTGGGAATCATCTCGGGGAAAACGTCGCTGTGACTCCTGTTGTTGAGCTTGTAGAGGATGGGACTCCCCTTGGGGGACTCGGACACCGTGGAGAGAGACCTGAGTTTGGCTTTGTATTTCACCGGCGGTTTCAACACCTCCGCCTTGTGATGAGGTAAGATGTTATCATCACATTTTTCCAGAGGAGAGTCACTGGCCTTCGAGTGACATTTAGCACCGTGGCCTTTCGGATGTGGGATAAGATTGTCTGGTCTTTCGTTCTGCCGATAGCTTCCACCTGTTGAGGCCGGTTTCGCGTCCGTTTGAAATTCCTTGGTTAGGTTTGCCGATACTAAACTTCCCTTGGGTTCTTTACCGGGGGAGCATTCTGGCGTTCTACAACATGACTTGCGTGGTTGATGCAGCTCCTTATTAGGCCCTGAGTCGTGACAGTGGTTATACGAGTGTCCGGGCATATCCCCATGTGCTACAAATGTACGTTTGGTTCCAAAGTCTCCCTGGTGATGGAGGCCAAACTCCTTCAGAGTGGCGAGGAGCTCTGCACTCCCTCTCTCGAATGCCACAGGGTTCTTCAGTGCCGCCATGTACGAGTCCCTGTATTTACATTTCATCTCCTGTTCGGACATCTCGTAGCTCAACCTCCTCTGGCCGTGTGGCGGGAAGGCCTCCTCGCCGTAGCCGAGGCCGCGTCCGCCGAGGCCGTGGTCGACCGGCACGGGCGGAGGCGGCCGGACGGGTTTAAACGAGATGGAACCGGGAGGGTTCGGGTGGTGGTCAAGTTTGGCCAAAGCCTCCTTATCCTTGACCAGATCGACAAGGTCTACGTAGTCGCCCTCCAGCTCCCGATAGTTCTGGCTGTCCCAGGTGTTGGGTGAAACCCAACCGATGGGCTTGCTCGAGGGTTTGGGGCAGGTTTTGGGGGAGGGCCTGTCATGGTGTACCTTGACCAGTTTGGAAGAGTCCTCCGGGAGTCTCAGAGACGCCCTGAACCTGTCCCTCCTCGGCAGAGCCGTGTTCTCCATCGGCAAGGTGGACGAGTTGAAATGGGATGGGGCCAAAGTCCTCCTGGGCTCCGGAGGGGCGTCCCGAGCGAGCGGGGATGCTACGGGCACTGCGGGCTTCGGCTTCTCTATGAACTCAGGAAGGGCCACTTTGGCCCAGGGCAACTTTATCACCCCCTGATCCGTGGAGAGCAGGCAGCGGGTCAGAGGCGTCCCCTGGCGCCCTTCGTTGACCTCTCGCAGCCACTCCTCCGTGAAGATGCAGGGGTAGGAGGTCTCCGGCACGGGGGTCTCCTCTACCTCGCGACACCCCTCGGCAAGGAGGCTCTTGAGGACGATGCGCGCCGCCTGGTCCCCGAAGGGTTGGACCTGCAGGTAGAAGTCGGAGGGCCGCAGGAGCAGCGGGTTCAGGGGAGCCAGGTGGATCACCGTTTTGTCGTGGAGACACAGCGGCCAGCCCTCATGGCTGAATATCACGTCCGAGTAGGCGGCCTTTGGGGAAACAGACAGCGTCATGTTCAGTGGAAGGAAGTTACTAAGTGTATTTTATAGAGGTGTTTTCTTTTCTTTTTGCTTTTAATTTGCGATTTGCAGCAAGTACAATGTAATGCTTACTCCCCATTCCCTCCTGCAGTATGAATTTCTAAAACAAGAATTACCATTCTTCGAATGTTATGGGTGTTACATCTTGTAAAAAAAACAAACGCACAAAGGCTATCATATAACTCAAACAAACATGAAGGGAAATCAAGATATATTATATTTTCTTGCCCTATTTCTTCCCGGACCAAAAAAAAAACCCTTATTTATTTAGTTCTCTTTGTTCTCTTCTTTAATAAATGATCCCTGAACTGCTCCCACACATAGCTGGGATGTTTAACGAAACATCTTATCTTAAACATAAATTATACACATTAACGAGGCTACATCATAGTTACAATATCCTCAGATGTTGTCGGGGAATCTGTTATCCCTTTTCCTCTCTAATTTAAATATATTTGCATTGGTGGACTTGACAACAGCACTACACTCGGAGCAGAAATGAAAAGCGTGAAGAGCTCTTGGGGAGCGGATACCAATATGTTCCCGGTGTGTATGTTTTCCCGTGAGAGAGAGAGAGAGAGGTAAAGTAGTTTGGGAGAGAGAGAGGTAAAGTAGTTTGGGAGAGAGAGAGAGGTAAAGTAGTTTGGGAGAGAGAGGTAAAGTAGTTTGGGAGAGAGAGAGGTAAAGTAGTTTGGGAGAGAGAGAGAGAGGTAAAGTAGTTTGGGAGAGAGAGAGGTAAAGTAGTTTGGGAGAGAGAGAGGTAAAGTAGCTTGGGAGAGAGAGAGGTAAAGTAGTTTGGGAGAGAGAGAGGTAAAGTAGCTTGGGAGAGAGAGAGGTAAAGTAGTTTGGGAGAGAGAGAGGTAAAGTAGTTTGGGAGAGAGAGAGGTAAAGTAGTTTGGGAGAGAGAGAGGTAAAGTAGTTTGGGAGAGAGAGAGGTAAAGTAGTTTGGGAGAGAGAGAGGTAAAGTAGTTTGGGAGAGAGAGAGGTAAAGTAGTTTGGGAGAGAGAGAGGTAAAGTAGCTTGGGAGAGAGAGAGGTAAAGTAGTTTGGGAGAGAGAGAGGTAAAGTAGTTTGGGAGAGAGAGAGGTAAAGTAGCTTGGGAGAGAGAGAGGTAAAGTAGTTTGGGAGAGAGAGAGGTAAAGTAGTTTGGGAGAGAGAGAGGTAAAGTAGTTTGGGAGAGAGAGAGGTAAAGTAGCTTGGGAGAGAGAGAGAGGTAAAGTAGTTTGGGAGAGAGAGAGGTAAAGTAGTTCGGGAGAGAGAGAGGTAAAGTAGTTTGGGAGAGAGAGAGGTAAAGTAGTTCGGGAGAGAAGCTTAGAAAGTAGGGTGTGCAGTTGTGTACGCGTCATGCGGCAGACTCACACATGCCGCCTGCTGCACGCTCTCGAGGACGTGTTTGGACGGGATCAGGAAGTCCAGCATGCACTGCAGCGCGTCGCCGTGGTAACGGTCCTCGATGGTGCGGAAGAGCTGGCTGAGGACGATGGGCGCGGTGACCTCGAAGGGGGGGAAGAGGGCCGACAGGGCACTCTGGATGGACGAGTCCAGAGACTGTGGGTTCTGGGAGGGAGGCAGAAGGAGGAAGGCCGTTATATGGCTTATATTACAATCTGCTTCATATTATTATAAATCATTATAAATTAAAATGCATGACTTGACCAAATTTTAAACAGCAGCAAAAAGACAGCAAGCAATGCCTAAATAGTGTTCTAAATGTGTAAATGTTTTCGGCAGAATTCCTTGCTGCATACTCAAGTGCAAAAAACACTTTTGCAAGATTATTAAATATATATTAAAGTTTGTGACATGCTGGCCTACAACCTTTCCTGCCTATAATTAGACATTTTCTTTCAGGCTGACATTTGGCTGGCTGGGAACAGCTATTTGATCTGTACCTCTGTGTTTGGCCCCCCCTTTCTTTAAGAAAATACAGCTATGTCAAAATGAATAACTTTTCAAAAATGAAATGTAATTGAAAGGGAAGAAAAGCCTGGCTTCCTACCAAACGTGTGAACTACTGTGGAATGCTTCAAAGTATCGTCGACCATCTCGTCTAGGAAACACAAGCCTCGGTGACATACCTTTCGCAAAAATGCATTGCTCAGGCCGCCAACAATTCTCAGTTAGAGACGCTATGCGTTAAACCTTTGACAGGCGCCACATCATCAGACCAAAGAGCTCAACTCCCCACTTCTCAACGATGTCACATTATCACGAGCTCTCCAAAACCAACATATACGGCCGGGGAAAGCAAATGGAAAACCGTCATTTGAGGAAGAGACCCCAAAGGCCGGTGGGGGGGGGGGGGGGGGGCTGTGTCTACAGATCTCCCCAAGACGATATCTGGATCTGATTAAATCTGTCTTTCGCTATATACAGAGACTCTTTTAATGTCTTGCCAAGAAGACGTGTGATCTAGGCTGACACTCGCTGGTGCGGAGACAAGAGTCGGGCTTGTGATCGGATTCAAGTGGAAAGGAGAAGACAAAGAGGAACGTATGGTCTCCATCATGCATCCATAACAGAGAGAGAGAGAGAGAGAGAGAGAGAGAGAGAGAGAGAGAGAGAGAGAGAGAGAGAGAGAGAGAGAGAGAGAGAGAGAGAGAGAGAGAGAGAGAGAGAGAAGGGGAGGTAAGAGAGAGAGGGGGAGGGAGACAGAGGGGGTGAGAGAGAGAGAGAGAGAGAGAGAGAGAGAGAGAGAGAGAGAGAGAGAGAGAGAGAGAGAGAGAGAGAGAGAGAGAGAAGGGGAGAGAGAGAGAAGGGGGAGGTAAGAAGAGAGAGAGAGCCAGCATGAGAGAGGGGGAGGAAGAGAGAGAGAAAGAGACAGAGTCAGAGGAGTCCCGTGTAAAAAGACACCTCTTCTTCTCGAGTCCAGAGTCAGCTCGGTTCTCGTGCTCACTGCACATCACACGGTCTGCTTCAGATCACCATGCTTATAAGAAATGATCTCTTGAACCACCGGGTCCCAGCGATTGTGACCAGGACCAGCTGTGCTACGGGACCAGGTCCAAACCAGACACATGGAAGCAATCGGGAGGACCAGATTGAAGCCATCCGTTGGGTTTTTCAACGGCGAGCAACACAAAGGGAGACACAGTGGGAGGGTTCATTCAACTCCTCGCTGCAAAGTACACAAACCAGAAGAAAATACTGCACCATATACAAGAGTTTCTTCACATATAGTTACCTACGGCACATATCCGTTACCTCAAACATATGTCACACACAACAGGAATCAGGGAAACATAAATATAAATCGTTTATCCAGTGCATTTGTTCTATAGAATCTCACCATTCAGGGATTAAGATTGCCACACAAAAAAAAATCGGATTGCCATTGAAGAGGGAATATTAGCGCCACTAGTGGTCAACATGTACCATCGCAGGGTTCTTTCCGACTTCAGAGCAACAGCACCAATCTCAATGGTGGAAGCTGTTGTTGACTGTTTCTATGACAACTAGCCCCGTTAGCTCCTTAGCTTTACATCATAGGGATAACTTCTGTAATTGATATACATCCACGAGTGGGTGATAAGCAGCGTAGGAGTTGACGAGGAATTTGACCTCGTCTACACGGCTATTTATTACTGAAAACGTAACCCCCTCCCAAACAAAAATGATTTGTAAAGCTAGGTGGCACTGGCCCCTACAATATGATTTGTTGCATGCAAAGGAGCAACAGTGATGTCACCAGCGGCTGTCTGAAAAGTTTGGGTATTTTCACAGAGAAGTGCACGGATCGGTTGTGCTAATTAAGTCGTAGTGCTCTGGAAAAAAAGACATGCGCTCCCTCCTCATTGGGAACAATTTGGGGGGAAAGACAGCTAAATTGAGGACTGTTGTTAGCTGTAGCGGTTCGTAACACAATATGTCACCTAGCGGTACTTACTGCACGCTTGGTATTTATTTGAATTGAATCAACACAAGCATGTCACACCTAGATGGGACATTAAAGCCGCGGTGATGCGGTGAAACAGACATCAAATATGTTAATCCATATGATGCATACAATGAATATATATATATATATATATATATATATATATATATATATATATATATATATATATATATATATATATATATATATATTTACATAGACTGCTTGTTTTTTGCACTACTGCACTACATCTCAAAGTAACTTCAAACACAAGTCAAGTTTATTGTTGAGTCTCAAAACACTCCACAGGCCCACGTTGACATAAGGAGATAGAGGCCTCTCACAAACCATGAAGCATCTAACAAACGTCAACAATACTACAGCCAGCGTGTTAGTATAGTCCACACTTTTACAACGCAGGTTTTTGTCAAAATACTGCATGTTTATGGTATTTGGATGAAAAACATAATCTCTAGTTGTCTATTTTTTTTAGTTATTTCCCCTGTCATCAGATCTTTTTGTCAATTACTCTTACTTTGGTTATTATTACTTACTTTGGTCTAATCCTGTGTCATAATACCACAATCAGGAGGGTGTTGGTGATGGGTTAATAGTAACAGGTTTTGTCCACCTCCTTTTCCGTCTCTATTTACAAGATAGCATGTCCTCATTATATCAGAATGCTTCCTTTGGCTTGATTGTACACATCTGTAAAAATAGATGATGAATACCTTGGAAAACGGGGTCTTAATGCACCACAGCTGTTCAGGAGTATAGTCATTTGAGGTACAGGCTCTACTGTGTGTGTGTCTGGAGTGGTTCACTGGAGGCAATGTTTATCAGAGAAAAAGTGTCTTTGTTCTAGAGACAGATATGTTATTTAACTGATAATTCTATAGAAAACGAGATGGCCACGACCTCAGAGACGTCGCTGAACAGTTACTAATACCGCAGCATGTGTGTGTCGACTGTAAAGTAATGTTTCACATGCAATGCTTTATTGCATAAGGAAACCTATCTTAAAATAAAGCTTTGCACATGTAACATTACTTTACAGTTTCTGTGTTGCTCAACTGTGTTCATTCAATGTGAGACTCCCGGGTGGCGATAAAAACTCGATGCCTATAATAAAAAAGCAGGTCTAATTAAACCGTCCACACACAGGGAAGTAAACATCCCCATGGGTGGTAGGAAGTCAATTCCATATGTTGAGACCCTCCTGAGGTAAACACAGGTGGGCACAATCCGGTTCAGACCGGCTGCTTCAGACCCGCTGCTTCAGACCGGCTGGCTGGTTCTGTTCTGTTGCATTACATCTGACAGACTGGAACGTGTACATTCTTTTGATTTGTTTTTATAAAAGTCGGACTTGCTTTAAACAAAAATTAGAACTATTTAGTTTCACGTTTATGTGCTCCCCTGGCTGGTTTAGAGTGAGGGTGTGTCTGCTACGTGAAGCCTCTTGAGACTGTAAGTGGGATAAAGGCCTGTCCTCTAGCTCAGTTTGGTCCTTTTTCGTCACTGATTTCTGTTCTCTCCAGAACATCGTGATAGCAGCCCCTCTTGTCACATCTTAAGTTGTTGTCTTCCATGGGGCCAACAGTATCAGATACGAGGTGCAGCTCCAGGAAGTGAGGTCACCTCATGTTTTGTCTACATCCTGGCAATGGAGTTGTTTCTTCCAACATTCCTTCTCTCCAACCCCTGTTAAACACCCTGGGCCTGATTCCACTGGTCTACATCCTAAGAAAACACATTAGATTAACGTATCAATGTAGCCACCGCTTGTTTCCTGTCCTTGTTGACAGGCACAGGACTGGCCGTAGCTCTCCTTGCCAAGACACTTCCCACTGGCCGCCATATGGGGAGCCAAGCTTGGTCAAGCTTAAATCTGCAACAAAAAATAGATTTATCTCTCAAATAGTTTACTCTACGGCCGGCTGACCCACTGCATTCCACGGCTGCCTATATATATATACATATATATATATATACTGTATATATATACACCAGACGGCCTGCTGTGGCACCCGAGAGGGGCTTTACCTCTGCCCACTATTGTCCCCTTGAAGCCCACAAGCTTCCATTCTATTCAGCCAGCGCTGGCCTCTCAACAAAGATCCTTGTTTGACGTGGATTGACATGTCAGAGGAGCCAGATAGAGGTCCGTCTGTTATGAAGGTTTCCTCTTTGTCTTTGTCCCCTGTCCACCTCCACCTCCAGAGCAGGCCCCTGGGCGCTTTTTAACCGGGCCGAGCGCTGGGAAGGTAATTAGAGGCTTCTTTCTCTCCACCAGCCTCATTGTGTATTGCCTTGGGCTATGGTCAAAGAAAGTCAGGATCCAGATTTAGGCCCCAGTGTAAACAAGCTGTCATGGTGTGGGTCGCACAATGGGTGTGTGTGTGTGCTTGTGTGTGTGTGTGTGCTTGCGTGTGTGTGTGTGTGTGTGTGTGTGTGTGTGTGTGTGTGTGTGTGTGTGTGTGTGTGTGTGTGTGTGTGTGTGTGTGTGTGTGTGTGTGTGTGTGTGTGCGTGTGTGTGTGTGCGTGCACATGTGTGTGTGTCAGCATTTTAAGCAGCAGTCATCAGCAGCGAAAGGTCAAAGGCTTTAAGTAGGTTTCGCGGCATGCAGTGTAATTATCATCAGGATTAGCGTAAACAAACAAAAGGTACATTACATCTCTTTCCACATCGCTCACACATCGGGGAAATGCGACGTGTCACCTTCATTGTAGAGGAAACAGGGCCGCGAGCCAACAAGGTAACCACCCCACACACATTCTAAATTATAGTTGCAAGGTTAGGGGTTCAAAAGAGAGGAACCACCGTGGGGATTTATGTCTGTCTGGCCGACACAACAAACCCCCGAGAGAGAGCCGCAAACACCCAATCAAGTCAGACAGCAAAGTCTGTCTAAAGTGTACACACGGTGCGGAAGGAAGATTACATCTTAAAAATGTGCTTTTTTTTCCTCCCTCTAAATGAGATGCTGTCGAAAAATGACCACAGGAGATTGTTATTAATGAAAGGCTATTGTATTGTAGGGAGTAGTTCATTTAATTGGATGATTTGGAGAAATGTGTTTGGACTTCTAAAGCCTTCGCCTCAGTGCAGCTGGTTCAAAAGCGGGGTTTCTTTTTTTCCCTTTTTCTATTGTGACGACAAGAACACGGAAACTGGTATTACTTTAACAAGGAGACAATTATTTCTCAATTTTCCACAGCCCTCTTCCAAGATACTGTCCGACATCTCCCGGGCGGTCGGTCAGTGACACAGCGCTGCTGGTGTCTCGTTGGCAGAGGAACACAGTTCCACTGAGTGAAGACATGGCTAATCCATTCAGACGCGACCGTCTGCCCCCCCCCGTAAAACACTCCTGCGAGACGAAACCCTTAACAGCCGTCCATTAGATGACTACTGCAATAAGCAGGGCCGTTTGGGACTGTTTTGTGGCAGCCTACTGCTTGTTGATGTTCTGGGGGCCAAAGCTTTGTAGCGCCGTGGAGGTCTGGGGGAGCCACAGGAGTGCTGGAGTGCGTCCCCACGTCTGTGAGGCAGGTCAAAACGGGGACCTAAAACATGCATTGCAAACATGCTTTTTTCTCTCTCTCTCTCTCTCTCTCTCTCTCTCTCTGTCTTTGTGGGAAACTTTACTCAGATTAAAGTTGTGCAATTGAGGGCTGATGCATCAAAATTGAAATGATGACTTGATTCCGGATTAATTTGCATTTTGCGCTTGAGTAACACGTCAAGTCAGTACACGATGTGTATGCAAAATGTGAGAGGCAGAATGCTGTTCAACTGTGCCCACATATTTTTAGAGTACTGAATAAAAGATCCAGTTATCATGAATCATTCAGTGCACAAGGCAGGGTGGCACACACACACACACATGCAGCTCAGTGGACCTGGGCCGTTTGGTTGCCGAGTTTGACGTTGTGTGGGGGAGTTCTCTGGAGGCACTAGTACAAACACACCGGTTAGCTTGATTACAGGCCCATATTGCTCATATAGATGTGAGTGGGAAGTGTGGCCCTGTGATGGACTCATGGCTTTCCAACGATATGACTCCCTAGTCCCTACCTTAGCACGTATTTGTCATAATAATAACAATAATATACACGCCATTTAATGGACAGGTTTATCAAATGCGTCTTGCAGCAACTGAACTGTTGTGGATAAATTGGCAATGGGAATCAAACCCTAACCCCATCAGTGTTGACTCCAACGGTTGTGTCGCTTGACAAGACCACGTTGAGGATAAGGTCCCCCTGAATTTGGTCTTATGAAGTATGGATGGAGCCTTTAGTTTCACAACCAAACGTTGTGAAACTAAACAACCAAATGTTGTTTTTCATCCTTTTCCTCGACAATAGAGCCGCTTCTGAGGAACACACACAGTGCAGCATTGTGTGCCATGCCGTTAGCATGGCACCCGTGTGTACTAAACGTTTGGACGTCTAGTCTGTCTTCCAGAAACCGCCTGACCTTGTATCTAAATCTCAGCAGTTTTGAATGAAAATATGACAGCAAAACAGAATCAAACATTGACTTTGGTATCTCAGCATGGTGCCCAAGGCCAGCTGGGCTTCTACACACCTGGAAAATAAAACTGTTGCCTCAAAATAAATGGACTTTCTTTTATATAGCGCATTTTAAGCACTTTACAAGTCATGCCTCACATTCACACATTCATACACACGTTCAAACACCGACGTCGGAGTCAGCCATGCAAGGAGACAGCCGTCAGGACAGCACGTCAGGAGCGGTTAAGCTTAGGGTGTCTTGGTCATGGACACCTTGACAGTTTTTGGCTAGGAGGAGCCAGGGGATCGAACTAGCAACCTTCCGGTTGTGAGACGACCGCTCTACCTCCTGAGCTGTACTGCCGTGGAATGCAGAACATAAAGCCTAATGGCATTCATTTCCAGTTCAACATGCATAATCAAAGTGTCCAACAGAAGACTAAAAGCAGGAATGGTGTGTTTGACAAAACCTCATTTTGTACCAATCCGTGGAATGCAACCAGCTTGCGTCTTGAGCAATTCCAACAAACTGTCAACACCCGCTCAACATGACACAACAAATCCAAGTGACTCACTGTTGAATTTTTCCCGGCTCGTTTTTCCGAACAACATTTCAAAGACGACAAGAAACAAACGCAAACAATAAAGCTTTGAAAATAAGGGCCATGGACCGCCCCAGAGACAAAGACACCAGACAATGAATCGTCCTGAGAGTCGTGCGAGCAGCAGCTACATGCTTTGCCGGCTGGTTGTGTGGTATTAGTATTCAATTGTGTTGAGGGAGGCTGAATGTCCTGTTCCTGGAGCCGAGGAACAAGCATGCATGTGGGCCTCAACATCTGGAGGATCACAGGAAAAGAGAGAACAGATCTCAGCCCTCACAGGGCTTCCATGGGAGAAGAGGAAAACAAATCACAAACCATAATAATGAGCAGACCTGAGTTAGGAAGGAGATTGAGCTATCGGAGGTAACTCTAGCTCTTGTTTTAATAGTGTGCCGTGTGTAGCCCCATCTTGAAAAACGCAGCCTTCCTCGAAGTTTGACACGCTTTATAGTACTTTTAGGACCCAGGGAAAACCAAACAGGCTGAAAATAGGGCCGCGTGGATCTCTTTGTCAACAACCTTTTACCTGCGGAAAACAATTGGGTTGATTGTGCTCAGACATACACACACATCTTTACTTCCATCCAAGGTGTGCTGTCTATAGTTTCTCTGTGTCTCTACCCCCTGACTACTAGGTTATCATCGCCTTGGCTGTAAGTATGGACCCTGTGTGGGCGTTGTTATCCAGCTGCCTGCGGTGGGCTGATAATTACTCTAGCATTACTGTAGCATGTAGATTAATGGCCTCAATCAGGCCAGAAGGAGGCTGTGATGAGGTATGTTTAGAAAGAGACCCGGGCTACAGGCTGATGTAGATATATTATGAATATGGACCATACATCACCTCCTCTCAGCTCCAATGCTGTGTCCACACAGTGTACACAAACAGACAGACAGACAGACAGACGCACACTCACGTACACACACATTTGACAAAGGGGCTTGGATAAGGATGGATATTATCAGTCTCCCGGTACTTGACAAGGATGCCTACCCTTCCTTTCTCCTATTCCTTATTTATGACTTCTGAATTCACTGTAAATAACAGATAAAAGCAAGCATATGCTAAATTACTAAATACTAAATAGATATGAGCAGTAAAATAGCAATATCATTCTAAAGTGTACATTTAATGTGTGTTTTAAAGGTCACTGGTCAGTAGTCCTTTTTTTTGGGACGTAAATCCCACATTTTACATTTGTCATCTCTGTTGGGATGTGTCTTTTGCTGTGGATGCTTGGTGTTTGCCATGTGGTGACACTTTTTAGGCCCATAATTAGCATAATGTATACTTATAATGGCCCTGCGGCATAATGGGGCGGAAGCCCAACACTTGAAGAGGTCCCCCTTTATGTTTTCAGAGCTTTTGAATGCACTTGGAACCGACTCGAAGCTACTTGACTATGTTTCTGTACACTGACGTAAATGCATGAGAACCGGCTACTCGCTTCGAGTGGGAAAACTTTCTCTTCCGCTGTTTTGTACCAAAATGTGACTGCTGGCTTACATTGCTGTGCTTGTCATCCCCAGCCTCACGTGGTTTATGAGTATGTGCACATACTGTATATGTATAACCCCGTGTTGGTCCTAGATAGAAATACCAGGCCATGTGCGGTACAGTAATCGAATAGCTTTAGCAGATAGGCTGTAATAACTTCAGGTCGGACAGAGGGAGGCGGCTGTATAAGGCAGCAGCGTCTGGTTAAAACCCGACATAACGCCAGGGTCAGCGTGGTTGTTAGGATGAGGAGCTGCCAAGAAGTCCTTTTTAAAACCATCACCAAGCCACCCTCACTCGTCTGAGACACGTTTGGACGTGTTTCCCTTAATGTGTGTGCTAAACCCATCATCCACAACGCTCTCTATGACAGAGGGAAAGTGAATTTTAGAGGGAAAGTGAGGTTTAAATTATACACTTCCCCTATCTCAAATCCTCTTTTTTCTTTACCACATTTGAGCAAACAGGCGAAAGCGGGCCAATTAAAGATTAACCTTGCCACATCCTTTCTCCCCGTCATCATAGTCTGTTGTGGTTCGACGACACTAACCATCGGTTATATTTAAACATCAGGGCGTTACGAAATAAAGAATCTTTGCAAAGAGACTAGAATCAGACGCCAAAGATAAACGCCATCATTCTCCCTTGTTGAAATGACAGCCGTGCTGAACGGTTAATGTACCACCCAAGTATGCAAGCGATGCGCATTAATTAAACCCACCCCATCGCAGGGCCCAGGGCATCGCCCGGAGCAGGCTCACAATAGGCCGCATGCCTCTCGACTCTCTGGCTCACTGGGAGCATTCTTGGGAGCAAATCTCGGGAAGTTGCATTCAATGTGAGAGACGTTCCAACCCCCGCCGGGTCTGGTTCACAATACACAGCAAGTGAATACTGTATGCAAGTTGTATTGCCGTATTAACCGCTCATGAATAACCAATGACTTAATGTCTTGTAACGCTTGCCAAGCTTAAAAGAAACTCAACACACACACACACACACACACACACACACACACACACACACACACACACACACACACACACACACACACATACACAGGGAAGTGAAGAAAAACAACTGAAGACTTTGGATCCTCCCAGCAGTGAAGTTGTAAGAGTTGTCTCTTCTTTAGTCAGCCATGATGACCGACAAACAGACTTATCAGACATGCATGTGCAAAGAGAGAGCGAGAGGAACAACAGAACCAATGGTCCTGGAGCTCTTTCTCTCTCTCTGTGTCTCTCTGTGTGTCTCTGTCACTAGCTCAGTGGAACAGAGCCAAGTGCAAACCACACAATCACTTCAAGGACCTGCAGAACCTCAAAAGCAGGACAACAACAACAACAACAACAACCCAGTGAGCGAGGTGAATCTTACCATCTTGGCAGCAGTGTCTCTTCCTTTAGCCAACTGAAAGTGTGATCATGTTTCAGGTCTTGCTGTGGTTCACACTCTCCAGAAGAGAATCTCCCCGTCTAGAGCGTGAGAGAGACACTTAAACTCCATGAGAGGAGCCTCCGCCGTTCTTATCAGTTCAGATACGTCCACGTGAGGGCAGCTTGTCTTGTCTTGAAAAGTAAGCAACCAAAAGTTCCCATTCTTCATAGGACCTTTTCCCACCACACACACACACACACACACAAACACACAAACACACACACACGCACACACAGGTTGGAGGGAGTTGCACAGAAACAGTTAACTTTCCCGACTGCCTGTTGAGTATCAAGCTTTTCTTGTGCTTGCCTGCACCACACTGGGAGCTTAGCACAAGTGGGGAGAGAGGGAGAGAGAGAGAGAGAGAGAGAGAGAGAGAGAGAGAGAGAGAGAGAGAGAGAGAGAGAGAGAGAGAGAGAGAGAGAGAGAGAGAGAGAGAGAGAGAGAGAGAGAGAGAGAGAGAGAGAGAGACACAGAGAGAGAGAGAGAGAGAGGGAAGGAGGGGGAGAGTGTCAGAGGGGGAGGAGAAAATCGTTCCCTTTCAGGAAATCCCCCTCCAGGCTTTTCAGACTGTCTTCTATCTGTGTCACACACACAAACACACACGCACGCACGCACACACACACACACACACACACACACACACACACACACACACACACACACACACACACACACACACACACACACACACACACACACACACACACACACACACACACACACACACACACACACACACACACACACACACACACACACACACACACACACACACACGCAGGCAGGCAGGTGGACACAAATATATAAGAACAAATGCATTTGCTCATGTTGTGTGTTCTTGTGTGTTCTGAGTATTTGTATCTGGGACACCATTTTCCTTTTGTTTCTGTAGGTGTGTTTTAATGAATGCAGTCCTCGGTGAGCCCCACATGAGGCCGGGGACTTTAGTAAACGTAACGACACACTTTTTGACGAGTCCTAAACGTAGCTATTACGTTGATGTCCCAGTTTCCCCTCCAGTAATAGTCATGTTGTTGTTGTGTCTTTTCCCATCATTTAGTGTCCGCGTGTGGGAGAAGCTGTCGCAGTAGAAGGTCCCGGACATTTCAAAAAAAATATACGGATGGATAGGTATGGATCTGTGCCGATATTAAGAACACACTGCCAGTTTAACACGGCATCAGAGAGAGAGCTCCGGAAATCCAAGCCCTCCAACATGGGCCCCTGTCTCTCTATTTTAATCATTGGGGTCTTTTGGGAGGTGGGGGGAGAGGCGGGGGGGGGGGGAGGGTGGGTGAAAGTAAAGTCGTTCTCCTCCTCTCTCCCACCACTCATTGACGTCCACTGTCTACTCACAGGGCTGTCTCCCTCTCTCATTTCCTCTTGCTTCAGCCTCTCTCTCTCTCTCTCTCTCTCTCTCTCTCTCTCTCTCTCTCTCTCTCTCTCTCTCTCTCTCTCTCTCTCTCTCTCTCTCTCTCTCTCTCTCTCTCTCTCTCTCTCTCTCTCTCTCTCTCTCCCCCCCTTTTCCCCGGCTGGTGTTTGGCTCACATCAAAGGGGAGCCGGTCGGTCAGCAGAACCGAGGGGAAGCCGGTCTCTTACACAGGGCCTTGCCAGGGCTCCTGCTGCTGCTGCTGCTGCTCCTGCTGCTGCTGCTATACCATACTTGGCTCCAGGAATGCAGGGTTACACCCTGTGAGTTACAGCACGTGTCCACGGGAACGTCTGAAACGTCTGCTCAGAATGAGCAGTCGTCTGCGGAGAAGTCTGAGAAGGTGGAGGCCTGCTCGCTGCAGACTTTCTCCCCCTACACACACACACACACACACACACACACACACACACACACACACACACACACACACACACACACATGAGTCTCGACAGCTTGGGCCTATTTATTCTGCGACCGTCAACCCTAAACAACAGATAAGTCTTTGAGTTAACGGGCCAAACGGGAGCTCGGCCATATTTGTCCATTCCAGTTCGAGTCCGGACCTCACGTGAGTCGACAACCCAAAACGATACGCTGGAGGAAGGTCCAAAGTAATCACTCTCTGTGCTGTTTGGGTTGCTCTTGTCAGACACCAGAGTGTTCTGTTAATCACTCTTGAAATAGAATTTAGTGAATTCGATGCTACTTCGCCTTTTTGACCCGAACCACCAAACAGATGTATGTAGCCTCCTGGAAATGAGGTCCTTCTTCTGTTTACCCCATGCTTTCTTTCTTGTTGTCTTGAGGTGTGTTTGTGTGTGTGTGTGTGTGTGTGTGTGTGTGTGTGTGTGTGTGTGTGTGTGTGTGTGTGTGTGTGTGTGTGTGTGTGTGTGTGTGTGTGTGTGTGTGTGTGTGTGTGTGTGTGTGTGTGTGTGTGTGTGTGTGTTTTGCCAGGGGATTAAGGGGGAGATAGCGCCAGTGTTCATGCTTACTGAAGTAACAGCAGGTACTTCCTTTCAATGTTTACTTTTGTCTTTTCTACCAATACTATTTCTTGGAGGCATTTTTGTACTCTTTATATTGTCTAACTAATGCTATCTGATCTCCAGGGAAGCTCCCTACTCGCATGGAATAGAAAGACACAACAACAGGGAGTTGGCAGAAAGCTAGCGGTGTCCCAGAAAATCTTCAATAGGTTGTCCAGATGGGCTTGCAGTAAACCGGAAGGCTGGCACACCAAAGTATTGAATTGCTGGAACTTCAGGATATTAAATTGCCCAAGTTGTTTAAAGCTTGCCTAACGCCTGTAAACAACAGTTCCTTGGCCCATAAGTAGTCTAACCATCAAGTTGTGTCCAATTCCCTTCATTACCTTTGGAGTTATCTTGCTAACAGAGAAACTTGCTAACAGACAGACAGACAGACAGACAGACAGACAGACAGACAGACAGGTGAAAACATAAGGAGGTGAAGAGTAAAGTTGAAAGACTGAAAGCTCTTTCTTGGAATATTTAGAAACTTAGAAAATGTAATGGAAGGCCTTGCGTTTTTTCAATGTTTCTTCAGGATTTCAAAGAAAACAAACGTTTCCTGGAGTCAGTATGAAGTCATGGTTCCACCGTCAACATGCAGGGTGGATCTCCCAGACAATCACGGCCTTAACCTCGCCCTTAGCCTCACGGTACCCGTCAGATACACGACTACCTTTTTACAGGCTTGACCCTCGATGGGTGCCGTGTGGAACACCCGGTCAATAAAGGAATGGAATGTGTATCTCCGTATCGTCTCCATCGGGGTTTCCAGGGGTCGGTTAAGGCTGCCTCGGACCCCGGACCTGTTGAAGCAGCATGATGGAGCCCGCTGAGGAGACTGACACCTCCCTCGCCCCCACCCCCACCCTCACCCCCACCTCTCTCCTCCTCCCCCCTCCCCTCCCCCGCTCATGAGAACCAGATGTGTTGTCTAGAATCTCCACCCACTGAGGCCGAAGGTGGGGGTGGAGGAGGCCGTACTCTGTGAGTCAGTGGCGTGGAGGTTGCTTAGTTTAGGGTTTAAATATTAAGCTGTCAGATCCACGTGTGTGTGTGTGTGTGTGTGTACACAGAGCAGCGAATCAGACACAACCAGACAGAGAAATGTACACAAGGAGAAGGAACAGGAAGTCAAGATCCCACGACAGGATACGCTTCATTAGGCGGACCGTCCCAAGGACGATAAGCATGCACATATACCCAAACACAAACCCAAGCACACGCACTCATGCACTCACACAAGCAAGAGAGACCTGATCCCTTTCCTATACTCCCCCCCCCCCCCTCTCTCCCTCCCTCACCCCCTCCTTCTCCCCCATCTAATTCCATCCAAATGAGGGGGAAGACCCCTGAAGGCAGCCTCAGGAGGACCCCTTCTGTGCTGCAGACACACACCGCCTTCCCGGAACCCTCCGCCTGTTGACTTTACATTGCGGCCAGCACAAAGGCCCCAACTCTTCTAATGGTGTCTATTAAGGGAGTGACTCAAAGGGAACACACAGGATAAGCTCATCATTAGTGAACAGGCCAACTTCTCAGGTCCCACGGTGACCCCCCCCCCCCACCAGACCCTTACCCCTACCAGGCCTTACCCCCACCGGGCCTTACCCCCACCGGGCCTTACTCCCAATGGGCCTTACCCCCACCAGGCCTTACCTCCACCAGGCCTTACCCCCACCAGGCCTTACCCCCACCAGGCCTTACCCCCACCAGGCCTTACCCCCACCAGGCGTTACCCCCACCAGGCCTTACCCCCACCAGGCGTTACTCCCACCGGGCCTTACCCCCACCAGGCGTTACTCCCACCGGGCCTTACCCACACCAGGCCTTACTCCCACCAGGCCTTACCCCCACCAGGCCTTACTCCCACCAGGCCTAACCCACACCAGGCGTTACCTCCACCAGGAGTTACCCTCACCATGCCTTACCCCCAACGGACCCTTACCTCTACCGGGCCTTACCCCCACCAGGAGTTACCCCCACCAGGCCTTACCCCCAGCAAGAGTTACCCCCACCAGGCCTTACCCCCACCAGGAGGTACTCCCACCAGGCCTTACCCCCACCAGGTGTTACCCCCACCAGGCCTAACCCCCACCAGGACCCTTACCACACCAGTCCTTACCCCCACCGGGTCTTACCCCCATCAGGCGTTACTCCCACCAGGCCTTACCCCCACCAGGCCGAACCCCCACCAGGCCTAACCCCAACCAGGCCTAACCCCCACCAGGCTTTACCCCCCCCCCCCCCCTCCAACCCCCTGGGCCGTGGCTGGGACCGATTACTCAGCTACATCCACAGACCTTGTGCTGGTTAATGTTATCGTGTTTACGGTTTATTATTGTTTTAAATGCAAACAGACTAATTCACCAGCTGTTTCATAAACACCTAATGCCCAGGCTGTACGACCAGGGTGGCACTAGATTCTCCCAGAGACTTTTCTCCTAGAGACTTTTCTCCTGCTAGGTCACATGTGTCTGTGATCCTCTGGTTCACGAGGGGGGGCGAGGAGGAAGTAAGGATGAAGGGAGACAATAAGCTCTCCTGTCTTCCTCTCTCAGTCAGGTTCCCAGGAGCAGAGGAGCGCTGCTCTTTATCTGTGTCTGGAGATCTGCTGCAGTCGTGACATCATTTCCTGCCGTACCTCGACGCGGGGGCCCCCCTGTGGAGATTAAGGGGGGCCCCTGGAGGCTAGGACTTTGCGGTGTTTGTGGTTGTTTGAGAGGCTTTCTTTCAACACGCCGAGGCGGAGGTTGTCAGAGCTGGCCTTCTCCCAAGCCAATGTCAGTCGTCACCCCAGATGTGTTGTGTGTGTCACTTCAAGGCGTGCTGGGACCGCTGGGCAAAAACGCAGTGTATCATGAACAAGGTGTGCACAGTGATTCCAGTAAGTGTGTGCGTGTGTGTGTGTGTGGGAGTGTGATTCTCTTGTGCATGTGCGTGTGTGTGTATGTGTGTGTGTGTGTGTGTGTGTGTGTGTGTGTGAGTCAAACAACTAATTTATCGAGAGTTAAATATTTTCAGTGTAAGCAGGAACGGCCGCTGCTGGCTTTCTAATGTTCCCAATGTGTGTTCATTTAAATTCCTCCCGCCTCGCTCCAGGTTTCCCCTCATAATAATAAACAATCTTTCATAGCTCACCATGAATTGCCGTCCATCTGGTTGTTTTTACTGTTTATTCGAGAATTAATTGGATGTCTACAACGAAAATATAGCATGTGGGAATGTTTTTAATTGAATATCTCTTGTGTTGTTGATTGTCCCTCGTGGGGAACAGAGTTCTATTTGCCCGGGATGTGTGAAGCATTTTGTCCTGTAGTGTGAATCTAGGCACACGTTAGTGGACGCAATGTACAATGGGGCAGCGAACAGGAACATAATTACTTATTAAAGCTGTGGCATGAATACAAACATGTTATACACACTAGTGATTCTTTCTTATGTGGTCGGTCTCTATCTCACAGGAGTTACATCAATACATGGGCCGTAAAGTAAGGAATGTTGTGTACCACACTGGTCTATTCCTGGCCTGGATGTCTGGGGATTGTGTGTGTGTGTGTGTGTGTGTGTGTGTGTGTGTGTGTGTGTGTGTGTGTGTGTGTGTGTGTGTATATGTGTGTGTGTGGTGTGTGTGTGTGTGTGTGTGTGTGTGTGTGTGTGTGTGTGTGTGTGTGTGTGTGTGTGTGTGGTGTGTGGGTGTGTGGGTGGAGCAGAACCTCTCTGTGAAGTTCACACATGGTTCTGTTTGTCTTGTCCCCCTGACCTGGTTTGTGTTCCGGGGGCCGAGAGGTCGTGACCTTGTTGGATCCCCCTGCGGTGGGACAGTGGCCCGGCTAAGGCTAAGAGGCAGGTGCAGAATGAAAAACGAGGCCCAGCCGAGGCACTCCAGTGTGGGATGAAATACGGGAGAAATGGGAGATTTATATATGATACCATTGTCGGAAAGTTGAGGATGAAAGTTGACCATTGGCCCACTGCAGTACACACACACACACACACACACACACACACACACACACACACACACACACACACACACACACACACACACACAAGACCAGTTGCTTTGGCAGGACACCCATGAAGACCCAGTAGGGGACACAGAGACACAGCCTCCCAGTGGACCCTGCTGCTCTGCTGTGTAAGCAAAGCTGGTGTTTTTCTGGCTGGACACAAAACATGAAGGGAGGGCCAAACACAGAGCAAACGAGATGGAGCCCAGACTGTGTTGTTTCAGGTTAAGCAGAGGACAA
>CM051002.1:23975805-23980805 GCA_027704905.1 Muraenolepis orangiensis | reverse complement strand
GAACTGCAACAAGCTGCAACAACAAGCCCATGTCCTGGGCAACAGGTGTAGGCTACCAGTGGGTGGGGAGGGGAGGGGAGGGGCCAGGAGAGGAGAGGAGGGTGGAGCAGGCGGCTGGGAGGGGCCAGGCGGAGGCCCGGAGACTAAAGAGGGACAACATCTTATAAAAGGACAATCTTTTCAGCGCTTTCAGGGCTTTCTTTTCTCTCGGGTTGCTTGAACAACACAAAGAGGGGGCCGGGGGGGGGGTGTGGGGAAGGGCAGGTATAATACAATTAGAGATTAAAGAGGATGAATGGATTTTAATTATGAGCCAAGGGAACCAGACGCCACAAGCAAAGGAACATTCATGAGATGTTTTAATCATTGTTTACTTATGACAAAACAACACTCCCAAAGTCTCCTCCGCCGATGTTAGAAAAGTGCGTTGACCCAAAAGAGTGTTTCAAAGTATCTGGAAAGTGAGCGCGGCCCCATTAAGGAGTTCCCCTGAGAACACGTTGACCTTCATACGAGAGGAGTAGCGGGGCGACACAAGTTGTGCTAACCTCTTTTCACACAAATATAGCCTCAGCCTCATCCTCTTCCTCGGCCCGCCGCTACTCCCCCGGGGGGGCCCGACGCTCGCCGTGCCGACCGCCTCCCTCACATCGGAGAGAGGAACGGAGGAGGAGCTGGAGGAGATTTGGGTCAAACGGGTCCCAGGAGTGCAGAGGCGGGGTTCTGTTCAGAGCGTAGAACTGTGGCTTCAGGGTGGGTTCTGGAACAGTCTGGTGTACGATACACACTACGGTACACGCAACGTGGATCTGCTGGGAGGCCGGATTCCATCTGGCTTTTTACAAACGGTTATCGCAATGTCACTTATGGACACACCCATGTCACTCCTCAACCATCCCTGGGAGGAGGGACCTCCCACTCTGCCTTCCTTCTCAAGCTTTCATCCTCCATCATTCAGGGAGTTTTTTCTTGGGTTGGGGGGGCTGTCGTAAACACGTGGCCTGTGAAGCCCTATGTGACTGTAACTGTGATTAAGGGCTATACTAATAAAGTTGACTTGACTTGAATCATTGAATGTAGGGGGGGGAGCAGTGGAGCTCAGTGGGCACTTAGGCTTTATGAACTAGATGCCGTTTGGTGACCATCTTTTTCCAAAGATAAAGTCATCTATATTAATTTGGTCCTGGATCCCTGCCTCCAGCCACATGATTGGTCGAAACTAATATGAGCTTGTATTCCATCTTTAGACTTTAGATCAATAATCTAAAGTCTGAGTGAGATTTGTGAGACCACTGACACTCATCCACACAGAGTATAGATTTCGGCCTGGTGTCACAAGCAGGAAACTATTTACTTAAACAAAGATTGCTACACAATAACGGTGTGATTTGGTAGTCAGTATAACCAGTGGTGTAGGGAGTGTATGTGTGGAGGTTTGTAAAGTCTCAAAACAAACAATAACAACATGTGTGCAAGCAGAGAAGAGAAAGAGAGAGAGACGATGGAAAGGCCGGGCTGATTAGCACCTGGATCCAGACCACCGGTGTGCTCCATCCGGAATTATGGCTCCTCCCCCTTACCTGCAGAACAGAAACAAAGACAGGACTTTGAGACCTTAAGCCCTGGTGAGCGGCTCAGAGAGAGCAGGGGGCTGAATCCTAGTCTCAGGAAACAGACACATGAGGGAGTCTCTGTGGGTAACTGGATGACTGGAACTAGACATGAATACAAACGTTTTTCAAGGTGTTGCCAAGATAAAGTGTTATGGTAAGTATTGCGTCATCATTGACACGATTGTCTTTAAAGGCAAAGGGAATATTTACTGAATGAATGAATAATAAATGATCTAGCTTTCCATTTATGTTTTGTTACCTGCCCTGTCGAAGATGGACTGGAGGTAATGTTTTCGATCATGTTTGTTTTCCTGTTTGTGAGTCTTTGTTTGACTGTTAGCAAGATAACTCAAAAGGTTATGTACGGAATTAGACAACACTTGGTGGTTATATTACTCATGGGCCACAGAACAGTTGGTTCTAGTTTGGCACAGATCTGAATCCTAACTCTACTGAGGGCCCTCTAGTTTGAACATGTGCTATATGCTAAAATAATTGGATGTGAGGATGAATCCAAACGGGTTACATGGTTAACAGAACCTCTTATTCCGATCATTTTTGCCACAACAGTGTTGCTTTAAAGTTTAAAGAAGGAAACCAGACAGAAAACAATGTTTAAAGTGGCAGTCTTCGTTCCCCCGGGCTCTGCTTTGTAGCGACGCTGCTAACAAGCTTTGAATGGGGTTTTCTGTACTGTAATGATGCCACCAAGAAACATCCTTCTTGCCCCAAAAGATTTGCAGCCGGCCCAAATCAATGGAGACAGCCCTGATGTTTGCTGTGTAGTTTGGTTGATCGTTCAGCGTCCCCCACGTTCATCCATTGGCTCAAAGCCAAGTCTGCCAGCGCTCTTCCAACTCTACAAAATGCAAGATTAATAAAACACATAAACATACTGAGTGGAATATTTTAAGCACGGTTTTAGCCTTATTTTCTAAGCAATTAAACAACTTTTGCTCCTCCAGCGCATAAAGTGTGAGCAAACACAGGCGTGGACGAATATGCAAGAGTAAATATACACATTTTATTTTCACAAAGGTTTCCTCAGAGGAGATGCCGATGGCTCATAATTTGTAACTGCAGATGAGGTAAAAAGACACAAGGGGAGAGAATTCTGTTGACTTATTATAATGATTCAGTTACCAAACATTATTTAAATGTTTACACAGTCTAATTATGCCGGGTGAAAATAAGATAACGGTCTTGTCACTTTGAAAAGTAGTATTTTTGATTAACTATATCTTAAGTAGTGTCAACGCAGACTTCCACTTGTCTCTGGATACGATGGAGTCTATTGATGATGTCATCCTCCTGTCTGACATCCAAGGATTTTCACATCCAAATGAAGATGAGAAGAACCATTTCTTTATTTATTTCTGCAGTCTCAGTCTTCATGAGATTTTTCCTTCTCTATCGGCTGCTGACTAGTAATGAATCAGACTTTAACCACTCCTTATGACGTTCCAAGATGGAACTTGGCTTTTCGTTGCACACTTTGTGTTAATAGATTTAGCAAAACACTGTATGTGAATATATTTATAATGAGTTATGATATTTTACTGAAATGCTCTTTAAATGTCAATCTCTCACTCTCACAATCTGCTGCTCCTCTGCGGAGAGAGAGAATTAATTTGAATGAAAAATATGAATTGTAATGAAAAATATTAATATACAATGTTATATGAAAGCATGGACTCAAACACATGGTGTATCAATCACACAATATGAACATTATGGTATATCATTGTCTAGATATGGAATATTATGGTTTATCATGTTTAAATATCGATAAAGAATGTATGACTGTATCTGGTTAAACAATATGATCAAGATACACATTAAGGAGTTGCATGGTAAATCATATCCTAATATGGAACATTATGGTATTGTGTGAACATAATATGTAATAAAATGTAATATGGCACCATATGCCACACCATTGTATAACAATGTGGGACTTTATTTGCCATAACTTTGACTATAACACGATATGGGGACACAGTGAAAGACTTGTGTTGCTATTGTAACTATTTCGGAGAAGGAAGATTGATATTAACATTTTTCAAGAAAGGCAATTATTTTGGAACTGATCTTGGCAGTTACAATTTTCATATTTAATTGAAATGTATACATTATTACAATGTCCCCCTGTGTATTGGCCCCATTGAGTAGACTCATGTTCCTGCAGCAGTGATATTATCTGCCTTTACATGATTGATGATGTATAGAATCAGCTCTTAATTGTTTTAGGGGGTGGGGCGGGGTTAAGAAGACGATGGTGGTGGCTGGTGATGTTTTTTCGTTAAGAGGGTGGAACACCCATTAGCTCATTAGGGCTTTTTAAATTACATCGGAGCGTGATGTGATGTTATGGTACACGGCAGTGACAGGGCGTTGGAAGATATACGTTAATTATACAAAGACACAGCTGCTCTCTTTCAGGCTACGAGTCAAAGAGTGCTTTAAGATAGTATGCGGAGTAAATAAGTTTCTGATGCACAGAATGGATTTTATTTCATACAGCACACTTTTTCCATTTGACATTTAAATCTGTATTCGCTGTGCATATATTTGCATATTTACTCCACATGTTGCATAATCCTGAAGTATAATTTGCATTGTTGATTAATGTGGATGCAGCGTTTTCAGGGCAGCATGACATACGTTTTGTATAATGTTTTTATCAATAACAATTAAACTCCATTAAACTCCAGCTTCCTTTCATCTTGAAGTCAACGATCTAAAGCCTGATTTTAGGTTATTTCCTAACTGATTTTAAAACCTCTGCTTATTGTTTAAATAAATAATCTTAGCTTGGGGGTAAATAATCGTAAGTATAAAAAGCAGTGGCTACGGTTAAAGTGAAACTAATTTAGAAGTGCTTTGCAATATTCAGTTCACTGCTACAATAGTATAAGCGCTGCTGCTGGGGATATTGTCATTCAGCACATGTACAACTAGAACTCAAGGCTTTAATCAACCATTGAATTCCTTTCAAGATAAAACTAAACGTGATAATGATACCTACGTGTTGCCTGTTAACGCTCTTATCACACTTGGACTGGATTTGGCTTATTTGCATTAGATTCACAGCTGGAAGTCCCCGAGGAAATCAGCTGTCTCCAACACATAGAGCCTGAGGACAGATAGCTAGAGAGACACGCACACACATATACACACACGCGGGCCCACACACACATGCACATGCACACGCACACACATGCAGGTGCACACACACACACACTCAGTGTGTCACACTATATTTAGAAAAATGACTAAATTATTCATGAATTACAGCTACAATTTTATATATCGCAAGGTTCTTTTTAAATATACCAACCAGCAATCGGTATAAGGTCTGTGCCCATTTGTGATTTTAACTTCAAA
>CM051002.1:23963305-23970805 GCA_027704905.1 Muraenolepis orangiensis | reverse complement strand
TAGGTGTCATCAGGTAGATGTCGTCAGGTAGGTGTCGTCAGGTAGATGTCGTCAGGTAGGTGTCGTCAGGTAGATGTCGTCAGGTAGATGTCATCAGGTATATGTCGTCAGGTAGATGTCATCAGGTAGATGTCATCAGGTATATGTCGTCAGGTAGATGTCATCAGGTAGATGTCATCAGGTAGATGTCATCAGGTAGGTGTCAGGTAGGTGTCATCAGGTAGGTGTCATCAGGTAGATATCATCAGGTAGATGTCATCAGCACCAGATGTTCACCAGAGGTCCGACAAGACACAACCAGAGGGAAGACAGCTGAGGCAGACTGCATGCTTAAAACAGACGCGTTGTTTGTACTTGGACTCGTACTTTTGTTGTCTACAACTAGAGAACGATCCACTGTGGTACTCACTAGTAGTAGTATGTCTGTGTTGGGTCTGTTTCTTTGGTCTGTAGAATGAACAAGCAAAAAGTATACTTTAAACTTGTATACTTGGGTGTACAACTCTATTGAGTGTAGTTGTCCACAGATTTATGAAATATTATATGTATTCATTTTCTATAAGATAATAGGAACATGTGTATTATTTTACACTTAACTAGCCGTTGAGTGGTGCCCACTACAGATGAACATAGAGAGTCTTCCTTAGTAGTTTGGTGTGTTTGATTCCAAGGGCTTTCCCATGAGGGGCTGCTAGCTCCCAGGAGAGCAGCTACGACCCATCATGTCAACCAGTGGCGCTGCCACTTGTCATGACAACAGACGAGGACGAGCCCAACTAAAGGCCAACTTATACAATCACACACTCTCCTGTTCTCTCCTTTCCTTTAAAAAGCCCAGAGGATGACCTTCAGCAAATGTTGACACCATAGGAATATTACTACTACTGCTATTAAGTGGTTGAAAGCAGATTCCTTTATCTAAGGGGATGTACCAGTGAATGTAGGCAGGTAGGGATAGTAGTGTAACAGTCAGTGTCCCGCACTGGGCTCCAACTGACGACCTCCGGCATGAGAGGCAACGTTCTAACTTCATCGCTAGAACGTCTATTCGGGTGAGTGAGCTTTACCACTGCACAGCACCCCCTGCTGGCGTCCATTACAGTTGTCATACTCCTAAAGGCTTGACAGTGCCTATACATCCCACCCTACACGCCACACTACAAAATCCTGCCCCTTATTTTTTCATACAACATCTGGGACGAAAGCCACGGAGAAGATGAGGAGGAACCAATCAGTGTGTGTTTATATAGCCCGCCTACACATCTCTCACACCGTCCTCCTACAATACAACAATCCTCTCCTTCAGCGAGTGTATCACTTTAAGGACCAGCTGCACCTGTCACCGTGCAGCTGGTGGTGGACCGCTGCAAGGCGAGCAGGTGCGCCACACTTAATACGCGTCTAATTGGGTCTGTCAACGGTCAGCCCAACAGAACCAGCGGACCCACCCCCACCACCACCTGGTGACCACCATGGACATGGAGTCTACGCTTTGCACTCGTGTGGTCGAGGAGAAGTGAGCGCGCACGCACACACACACACACACACGCGCGCGCGCGCACAGACGCACACGCAGGTTGAATAACGCCCCGACATTACAGTGAAGGGTCCATGTTTAACGCGCGGAGTAAAAGAGCCTCTTGTTGATGAGGCCAACTATAGGTTAGGCAGGGTTTAACACGCTGGCACGATAACGATCGGGGATATGTATGGTTCAATGAGTTCATATATATATATTTTTTAATAATAATAATAATAATAATAATAATAATAGTAATAATAATATAATAATAATAATAATAATAATAATAATAATAATTAATAATAATAAACAGTAGATACACTTCTCCAGTAATTTCTTTCTTTTCTAAAAAACGAATCTTTTAATGTTGCTTTAAAACTGACCTTCTGAAAAGGCATTAGCCGGTAAAAACGAAGCATTTTTTATGGATTAATTTGAAGCAAGGTTTCAAGTTATTGCGAAAAAGACCGAAACGGAAACCGGGCTTGAACTATTTTTAGATAGTTTCAGCAAAGAGAAGCAGAATGTAATGTAAACACGCCATGAGCTGTCCACAGTGCTGATTTCTCTCTCTCTCTCTCTCTCTCTCTCTCTCTCTCTCTCTCTCTCTCTCTCTCTCTCTCTCTCTCTCTCTCTCTCTCTCTCCCCCCCCCCCCTCTCTCTCTCTCTCTCTCTCTCTCTCTCTCTCTCTCTCTCTCTCTCTCTCTCTCTCTCTCTCTCTCTCTCTCTCTCTCTCTCTATCTGTTCTCCCTCAGGAGGATCATCGTGTCTCGCTGGCTCCTCTTTGCAGCATCATCATCATCATCACCATCACCATCGCTCTCCTCCTCGTCGTCGTCGCCGGCGGACAGTTTTTCATTCTCCTCCTTTCTTTCTCCTCCTCAAATTCTCCGCAAAATGTGTGTGTGAAACGGTTAATGACGCGTTTGGCCATGGAGGTCGCCGTGGACCACCGAGGACCATCTTATTGCGTGTCGTCCCTTCATTTGAAAAAAAAAGACACCGAACTATAGGGACCTATTATATTAGTCGTGTAGTCCCCCCCGACGGATTCCCCTACTAGTCTACTACTGTCACCGGGAACGTCCCCCCCCCCCCCCCCCGTGGTGGTGGTGCTGATGCTGATCGGCGGGTTTGTTTTTTTCTCTCATCTCATTTTGTCGCACCTGAAACGCTCCTGAAAACTCCCCGGTGGTTCGGGGAATCGAGGCACATCGGAAAGTTAACCCCCACCACAAGAAGAACAAGAACAGAACAAGAACAAGAACAAGAACAAGAACAGAACAAGAACAAGAAGGATACACCTTCGATTCGACCAAGACCACCACGTCCACTCTTGTCCCGAGGTAAGCAACCACACACACATGTATAATGATGCACGCAGAACTGTTTGTTGCCGTTACGCACGGTCTCTGATGTCTGAAGGCTAATGTATACGGTTCACCCCCCACTTTTTGTTTTTTTTGCTGTTTGGGTTGGGTTGAGAAGAAGAAGAAGAAAAACAACAACAACCAGACGTTTCGTCCGTCATCTCCAAACATGCTCTCTCAAATGATGCGAAACGCTTGCTGCTTGTGTGGTCCTTTTCCCATCTGCGTTAATAACACTAAGTGTCGTCTAGCGTGAGGACGAGACAGAGGTATATATATATATATATATATATATATATATATATATATATAATGCGTGTGTGATCATGTGTTGTGTCCTGCTGCTGTGTGTGGATCTGTCTTGATGGATCTTAAAGCGAAAAATGGTAAATGCGTTGTTGGTTTTTTAAACCTTTATTTTTTTGGATCACTGCAGTTTTGATTAAAATTCACTTCCGAGTTGAGGGTCGCCCTATTTGTAGCTGGACGGGGTTCTGCCTGGACTCTGATGTTAATTAGAGCGGTTCTCCTCCTCTTCATTTGTGCGATGGACGTTGGCCTATTTGGTGAACTGGCAGCGCATCCAGGCGCAGCAATCGCCAAATGTTGAAACTGTGGCAGAGTGCCTCGAGTAACGTGTGTGTGTCTATGTGTGTGTGTGTGTGTGTGTGTGTGTGTGTGTGTGTGTGTGTGTGTGTGTGTGTGTGTGTGTGTGGAGTGTGTGTGTGTGTGTGTGTGTGTGTGTGTGTGTGTGTGTGTGTTGAGTGTGTGTGTGTGTGTTGAGTGTGTGTGTGTGTCTGTGGAGTGTGTGTGGAGTGTGTGTGTGTGTTGAGTGTGTGTGTGTGTTGAGTGTGTGTGTGTGTCTGTGGAGTGTGTGTTGAGTGTGTGTGTGTGTGTGTGTGTGTGTGTGTGTGTGTGTGTGTGTGTGTGTGTGGTGTGTGTGTGTGTGTGTGTGTGTGTGTGTGTGTGTGTGTCTGTTGAGTGTGTGTGTGTGTGTGTGTGTGTGTGTGTGTGTGTGTGTGAGAGAGAGAGAGAGAGAGAGAGAGAGAGAGAGAGAGAGAGAGAGAGAGAGAGAGAGAGAGAGAGAGTGTGTGTGTGTTGTGTGAGAGAGTGTGTTGCGTGCACTAAATAAGTAGGACTACCAAGCCACAGCACACCGGGTTAGTGGTTTTTTCTCCCTCCTACCTTCAAGATGTGTTCAGTAATTTCCAAAGTGATTTGGTCGATGCCGCTTTATTTATTCCCCAGAAAGTAAGTGTCTCTGAGCTGAGTAAACAAGGTCTGGTCCGCCCCGCCGTGGAGAGACGAGCCTCCCAGGTCAATACAGTCAGCGTGAGACTTGTGAGTCATTCCGCTCTCTCCTTTCATGCGACGGCTGAAAAGGGAAATGCGTTCGCGAGGCAATGAGATGTGTTTGTGGCAGAATTGAAAGTGTTTTCCCGCCAGAATGGAGGTTAACGTAAGTGTCGGTGTCGGTAACAGCCATCATGCCGATCAGTCTCGGCCTTGACTCATGAGCACATTTGATATATATATAAAAGATTTTCACTGAGAGAAATATGCCCATAAATATGCATTTTTGGATTTGTGGGGATGACGAGGGCAAGGCAAGGCCCACTGGGGCTCTGCATAGAAAAAAAAATGCTGCAATGGAAATGAGAGCCAAAGTATCCACCTCTAGGAAGTCATCAATGTTTCACGCTGAATTATGTTTACCTTAAATAGGACATCACTGGTCCAGATTCGACCCGTTTCAGACCAGCGAGGAAACGGGTGTGACACAGGTCAGACCCTCCTTCCATGTCCTCCCCCTGACAGAATGCTCTCTAACCGGTATCACTAAACCAGAGGTAGAGGCGCAGGCCGCAAGAACATCTCCCTCTGGGCAACACAACGATGAGGCGGTTCCTCGTAAGGCTGCTAACGTTACTGGTTCCTTCACACATTGTGTGTGTGTGTGTGGGGGGGGGGGGGGGGGGGAGAGAGCACCACATGGTCCCTTCACTCCTAATGTCCGAGATGTCGGCTACTTGTCACCGGATGTGAACCGCTTTTGGGCAGATGAACTGTTGTAGCCTGTGTGTGTGTGTGTGTGTGTGTGTGTGTGTGTGTGTGTGTGTGTGTGTGTGTGTGTGTGTGTGTGTGTGTGTGTGTGTGTGTGTGTGTGTGTGTGTGTGTGTGTGTGTGTGTGTGTGTGTGTGTGTGTGTGTCTTTTCAGCTCCAATGCTAGTAGTGTTTGTGGTGTATTTCAGACCTGTGGTGTGTACTATTAGTCATACACACTACAGAAGACCATGACTCACACGGTATATTCTTTAATAACCCAGATGGGGGTTGTTGTTGTGTGAGGACCAATCGGTATCGTCCAGAGGTTTTGGGGTTTTATGTACCACTCGTTGGTACTTCCTGTGATGTATTGGTCTCCTAGGCCTGCAGTCTCTCACAGAGTGGCCCACAGAGAGGCTCCCTACAGCCACCAGGTTTATTTTTCAGTGGCCTCAACCGCAGCCTAACTGCTAACACTCAGTCAATGGTCAATTTGTCCATTTGTCCTCTCTCTCTCTCTCTCTCTCTCTCTCTCTCTCTCTCTCTCTCTCTCTCTCTCTCCTCTCTCTCTCTCTCTCTCTCTCTCTCTCTCTCTCTCTCTCTCTCTCTCTCTGGTCTCTCTCTCTCTCCGTCTCTGTGTGTATGTCTCTCTCTTTCTCTCTTTGTCTCTGTCTCCCTCTCTCTCTCTCTCTCTCTCTCTCTCTCTCTCCTCTCTCTCTCTCTCTCTCTCTCTCTCTCTCTCTCTCTCTCTCTCTCTCTCTCTCTCTCTCTCTCTCTCTCTTCCTTTAAACACTCCACCCTCCCACTCTTGCTAATATGTGCTCACTCAAACTGTGTCTCATTTCATCACTTCAGTAACACTCTGCCCTCTCCAGTAGACCAGCACTCACACACACACACACACACACACACACACACACACACACACACACACACACACACACACACACACACACACACACACACACACACACACACACACGCTCTTTGCATGTGACAGAATGCTTCCTGCAGGTCCTGATTTTGCAGCTCTGAATGATGTCGTCACGTAACACTATATAATAATAATAATAATAATATAAATGATTCCCATTGTCATATTCCCATTGCATTAGTCAGTCAAGGGAGCAGTCATCCCGTTGTGGTACAAAATGCGTGTGTATGGAGAGCATACAGAGAGCAAAAGCAGGACAGCGGTGGGCCAAGGACGGGTCATTGGTATTTCCTTGTATTTGTGCTGTGTGTCTCTGGTTAACAGCAGAGCATATTGTCGAGGCCCATCCATAATGTATGGGCTCGGGCCTGTATTAGATATCTACTGAGTCTAGGGTGTGTGATGACGGCGGAAATATATGGTGGACAAAGTTCAGATCTTTTTCATTCTTTTGTTCTGTTTCATTTCCCCCCCCCCCCCCCAGAGGTGATGTGTCATTTTTGAAGAAACATGGTGTGTGTGTGTTATTTCACTGTTTTGTATTGGTTCCCTGGTGAGCGTAATACATATTTAAATTGCTTCCTGCCTTATTGACAAGGAGCAACAGTGGCATAATATGTCCTAAATAAACACAAACATTAGTCATTCCCCACAGAAATGTTTGTGTTTATGAGTGGGTTTGATCCATACGTCAGCCAGCCAATCAAATGAGCCTGCGTGGTTGCCCCTCAACCAATGGGGTGCCACTGCCCACCTTTCTCAGGTATATAAGATGAATGCATCACATATTCACATATTGAGTGAGAGCAACACACATCTTATCCTGATTTGACCTAAAACAGCATGCTGCTGTTCACAGCAACAGGCGGAACCCTCTCATCGGCACAGAGCGCCGAGGGGGGAAACATAACAATGTGTTTACTGCCTATACTTATACTGCCTCTCACTTCAAACTGACACCACGTAGACATTCTATATCTGGAATATCGCAAGCAGAAACCGTATCCTGCCAAAGAACATTCTGTGAAGTGGATGCACAGATACACAAGCTCACATTCAAGCAATGATGATGACGCACGCACGCACGCACGCACACACGCACGCACGCACGCACGCACGCACGTCACGTACTAAATGTCCAACACCGTTGCTTGTCCTCTAAAAAGGGAACAGTCCAATGGGGACTGATTGAGTTTTGAACACCAATTAAATGCCAGCCCCGCTTGTCCAACAAACACCCGGGCATATCCATTCCAATTAAAAAGCGCTGGCCGTATTTCCCCCCCATGACTGTTTTGTGTAAAACAGAGTCATGCCAAGGACCCCCCCCCCCCACACACACACACACACACACACACACACCCTGCAGCCACAAGTCACCAGAGCTCTGTTTTTTTTGCAGGATAATCATGGTTGGCCGTGGTGCTGGCAGAGAGAGAGGGACAGAGACAGGCTGACAGAGCAAGGGAATAGAGAGAGAGAGAGAGAGAGAGAGAGAGAGAGAGAGAGAGAGAGAGAGAGAGAGAGAGAGAGAGAGAGAGAAACAGACAGACGGACAGAGGGACAGAGGGACAGAGGACAGAGACAGACTCACAGAGCAAGGGAAGCTGTTGCCTGTTGTTGGGACT
>CM051002.1:23945805-23958305 GCA_027704905.1 Muraenolepis orangiensis | reverse complement strand
CCTGAAACAAATTATTAGTCATAAACTACCTGAGCTGTATACTGGGTTTATTGTTGTATTTGTATTATTTTATTTGAATACATATTTAATTACAATGATTAAATTTGAGCGGCTCAACCTATTCACCAATCTATGTATTACCAATCATGACGACAGTAGACAATATGATTCTACTGATGATGGATTACAAAAAACTGGTAAAACATTGAATAAATAATGAAGGTGCCCCCCCCCCCCCCCCCCACTGACACAGTTTGAAAGTAAACAACCCTTGAGTGTTCGGAAGAATGGAGAATGTCACGTTATAATGATTTTCCGAAATGGCAAAACACACGCCTACACCCGACTCAGACACAATACAGAGGATCCTCACGCGGAGTGTGCGTGTGTGTACTCAAAGTGATGTGTGTGTGTGTACTCAAAGTGATGTGTGTGTGTGTGTGTGTGTGTGTGTACTCAAAGTGATGTGTGTGTGTGTACTCAAAGTGATGTGTGCGTGTGTGTGTGTGTGTGTGTACTCAAAGTGATGTGTGTGTGTGTGTGTGTGTGTACTCATAGTGATGTGTGTGTGTGTGTGTACTCAAAGTGATGTGTGTGTGTGTGTGTGTGTGTGTGTACTCATAGTGATGTGTGTGTGTGTGTGTGTGTGTGTGTGTGTGTGTGTGTGTGTGTGTACTCATAGTGTGTGGGTGTGTACTCAGTGGGTGTGTGTGTGTGTGTGTGTGATGTGTGTGTGTACTCAAAGTGATGTGTGTGTGTACTCAAGGGATGTGTGTGTGTGTACTCAAAGTGATGTGTGTGTGTACTCAAAGCGATGTGTGTGTGTACTCAAAGCGATGTGTGTGTGTGTATACTCAAAGTGAGTGTGTGTGTGTGTGTGTACTCAAAATGATGTGTGTGTGTGTGTTCTCAAAGTGATGTGTGTGTGTGTGTGTGTGTTCTCAAAGTGATGTGTGTGTGTGTACTCAAAGTGATGTGTGTGTGCATCGGTGTTGAGTGTGGGAAGTGTTTGCTGTGTGCTGATTGGCTACACACTGGGAACACTCAAAACTGTTTTCCGGATTCCAAAAATGTCTGGGCTGTTCTCTCTGATGGGCTGTTCTCTCTGATGGGCTGTTCTCTATGATGGGCTGTTCTCTATGATGGGCTGTTCTCTCTGATGGGCTGTTCTCTATGATGGGCTGTTCTCTATGATGGGCTGTTCTCTATGATGGGCTGTTTTCTCTGATGGGCTGTTCTCTATGATGGGCTGTTCTCTATGATGGGCTGTTTTCTCTGATGGGCTGTTCTCTCTGATGGGCTGTTCTCTATGATGGGCTGTTCTCTATGATGGGCTGTTTTCTCTGATGGGCTGTTCTCTATGATGGGCTGTTCTCTATGATGGGCTGTTCTCTATGGTGGGCTGTTCTCTATGGTGGGACGTTCAACGGCTAAATTTACTAAGCTTGAGTGTCATTAAAATGCGTGACAAAACCAGTGATTTGTCCCATAAATCTTGAACATGACGTTGTGAATGGACTACATATTGTTGATTGTTTCAGCACAATATAAACTAACTATGGTTATGCTGGCCTGCTTTTGAATGCAGTGTCTCCACAGCCCTGAGCTGTCATTTTTCACTTTTTAACCGTTCTGGGGTCATTTGTGTATATCCCAGGCAGTTTTTAGGATGCTTGCTTGCAATATTTAGATATTTGACACTCGTGGGTGTCCTTTCAACATCAAACTCCACGTTAGACTTATTGTAAACAGACCCAGCACCCTGAGTTTATCAACCTTAATTTTTCAATTTTGTAATTGAATTCTAACCTTATAAACAAAGACGTATGTTTCTTTTGCGCGAGTCCATATGTATCAAATGTGTAAAATATTGAAGCGAGCAACCAAAAAGGTCTGTGGTGTGAAGATGACAGCAGAAGGTTACTAAACTGAACTCTAAATATCAACAGTATTCCCTGTCTAGTGACACTTTACCCACAGTAGAAATGGCATCTTTTTGTTAAGTGGTTGAGGGATATAAACAAAAATTGACTGTATGTGGCTTTATCTAGACATTTATCTAAATCAACTCAATTCATATTCGTTACATAAACTACATGAATTAAGATCAATTAAGTTTGAATATGTAAAAATCTTATATTTAGCCCAGCATATATTGGGCCAGAATATTACAGGGAATACTACAGAAATGTATTTATTCATAACCGACCTCAACTTTATGTTCACTAAATTCTGAAACAGAATCAGAATCACACTTGATCACACACGCTTTTTTATATATAAACCAAGTTATTTCAAGACAAAAAAACAAATGAAACAAATGACCTCACTGTCAAGATGGCGGACCGAGATGACCTTACCGAGATGGCATTCTAATGCGGGTTGACCGTCACATGACCAGACGGGCTGCGTTCATTAACCTTTAGGTCACATGACGTTGTTGGGCCTTCTGCATGTACCACGTAGGCTTCTCGGTGTGTGTGTGTGTGTGTGTGTGTCGAGTGTGCTGTGGGGGATGAGGTGCTCTGCAGCATCTGGCCAGCTCTCCAACCAACCAGCGAGTCCAACGTTCAGCTGTTTTAGTCCTGTGTGTCGACGGAGCCCAGAGGAGCTTCCTAGATGGCGTTTGGTCAACAGTCCGCCGCCTCCTTCAACAACAACCACAACAACAACAACAACAACAACAACAACCACCACTAATTGAGACCGTCGGTAGCGGTGCATTATGTCTGGCTCCACCCCCTCCTCCTCCTCAGGGCTCCTCAATAGAGATAAGCGTTGTTCAGCGTGACAGGATGACAAAAGAGAGTCTGAGAGGTCCTGTTTTCGGTGCCCAAACAGAAAAGAGGAGAGACAGTGGTGCACTTTATGATGATGACGATAAGGACCCAGATGGTGTGTGTGTGTGTGTGTGTGTGTGTGTGTGTGTGTGTGTGTGTGTGGGTGCGGTGTGGGTGTGGGTGTGTGCGCGCTCGCATGTGTGTGTTGTGTTGTGGTATGTGTGTGTTGTGGTATAATGCTCCCCGGCAGAATCGGTACAAGTGATGTTGTTCCGCCAGGAGCAGCCCTTTCCGATGGTTTGATCCCAGTGTTTAACCCTTGAACTCGTCTGCCGTGTGTTTGTTTAATAATTGGTCCATAAAGCTTTCCAATGTATCTATTTTGTTTTGTGTGCGTTTCTGAACTGTCACGCTCGGTGCACTAAAAGAGAGCTTTAAAAGTAATAGTTTTTGCTGAGATGTGTGAAGCCTCCCTGATGTGTTCTTTGACCCCCTGGCAGCACTCTGCTATGAGGAGACGTTGGCGCATCATCTGGACTTGCTTAGTGGAACTTAATGGAGTTAGAAAATAAAAATGCGCCCCACCTGAAGCAACGACTCTGCCTGTAATCAAGTGCTCTTAAAATGACTCGTGCTTGAGGGCAGACAGTGTAATAATAATAATAAAGAAGAATTAGTGAGCAAAACGTATAGCGCTTGACTTTATGTTTGGTACACTTGAATTCCCATTAAATTGAGTAATAAAATGTAGTGGCTTGCAGGGAATGAAGTTTGTTCTAAGTTTGTGTCTTCTTAGCTTTAGTACTCTGGGGCTACGCTTAGCATTACAGCTGTTGTTCAATTATCTCTGCTTATCCTGCTTTTGAGTTTCACTTTATTTGAATATATATACAGTGCTGCTCGAAAGTATGTGAACCCCCTAGACATGGTCATTGTAATTGTACAAAAATGTAAAATAACCTTATTAAATGTATATCCAAACACCAATTTGTAAAGCAGGACTTTCCAAATAATGGACACAAACAAAGAAAAATGATGTATTTTCATTATTTATTCAAAAAAAGTGGTTTCTCCCACAAAAACTGAAAATATGACTTGTGCAAAAGTATGTGAACCCTTTTGGTTAATAGCGTGTGGCACCTCCTTTTGCAGCCATTACTGCAATCAAACGTTTTCTATAGCCACTGACCAGTCTCTCGCATCTGCTGTGGGGGATTTTTGCCCACTCTTCCTTGCAGAACTCAGCCAGTTGAGAAAGGTTGGAGGGACATCTGGCATGTACCCCCCGCTTCAGGTCTAGCCACAACATTTCAATTGGATTGAGGTCCGGACTTTGACTTGGCCAATCCAGAGTACGAATCCTCTTTTTTCTGAACCATTCCTTGGTAGATTTGCTGGTATGTTTTGGGTCGTTGTCTTGTTGAAAAACCCATTTACGGCCCAGTTTCAACTTCCTGACTGATGGCTGGAGATTCTTATCAAGAATTTGCTGATACACTTCAGAATTCATGTTTCCCTGGATGATATGGAGTTGTCCAGGTCCAGAAGCAGAGAAGCAGCCCCATACCTTAACATTTCCACCACCATGCTTCACTGTTGGGATGAGGTTCTTTTCTTCATGTGCTGTGTTGGTTTTTCTCCAAACAAAGCGCTTACGATTATGACCAAATAATTCTATTTTGGACTCATCTGTCCAGAGAATGGACTTCCAGAAGGCCTCTGGTTTGTCCAAGTTCTCTCTGGCAAAGTTTAAACGGGCAGCTTTGTTCTTTTTGGAGAGCAGAGGCTTCCTTCTAGCAACCCTCCCATGAATGTCGTGTTGGTTCAATTTTCGTCTAATTGTAGACGCATGTACATTTACACCTGACGCTGCCAGAGAGCTCTGCAACTCTTTAGAGGTGATGTGTGGGTTGTCCTTTACCTGATTTATTATTCTACGGGTGCTTCTTGATGTTAGTTTTAATGGGCGTCCACTTCTAGGCAAAGATGCGGTCATCTTGGACGCCCTCCATTTGTAAATTATTTGCCTCACCGTGGATGGATGGAGCTGGAATCGTTTGGAGATTGTCTTGTAGCCTTCTCTAGACTGATGGGCTGTCAGTACCATTTTCTTGATTTCCTCGGGTATCTCCTTTCCTCTTGGCATGGTTGATTCGTATGGGTACACCCTGGCACTGCAGTCGTTTGGTTGTTTTTCTCTCTCTTTTAATCTGTGTTGTCCAACCCTTTTCCTAATGATGTCTCATTTGATTGGTTTGCTTAATTGACTAATTAAGCACCCAAAAGTGTTTCACCTGAATCTGTTACCTCCTTGACTTTACCAATACAGCTGGGGGTTCACTTACTTTTGCACATCCACTAATTCCATGTTTCATGTATTTTTTTGGCTACTCACACAATTCCCTCTAAAAAAGTACATGGAACTGTTAAACATAAACCTGACATTTCATATATGTAAAACTTGTGATGATAAAATAGGAAAATCATGGTAAAACAACAGAAAACTCTTAACTGTTCAAGGGGTTCACATACTTTCGAGCAGCACTGTATATATTATTTCTACATTTATTTTTGGGCGCAGGAGGTGTGTCTATAGTGTCTATATATATATGTGTATCTATATGTATATCTATATGTGTTGTTTGACCCTGACTGAAAGGGTTTGGGTTCGAGCCCCAACGCCAGCAGTGGTCCTTCAGCAATACTATAAAGCAATGTAGCTCAGGTGTTGTGTGGGTTGACCCGTCTCTCATGATGGATTCAGCACCGTCTCCAAAGTTTAAAAAATTGCAAAAGGTTACAACCTCAACTTCTCTTCAGAAGAATCTCCCAGGACACACACACCACACACACAGACATACACACACACACACACACACACACACACACACACACACACAGACACACACACACACACACACCACACACACACACACACACACACCCACACACACACACACACACACACACACACACACAATATCGATATCCTCACCTAGTGAAGGGAAAAATATATACCTTTGAATTCATGTCTGAATCATCACCCATATTGTGTCATCATATATCCTATGAATTAACATATGTATGTGAATGTATTGTTGCAACATAAGTCAATTGAAATATGACAATTATTAGTTTTAATTTAGAGGGAGCCATTGAGCTACATTACGTTTGACTTGAAAGTGAGAGAACACTTGAGAGTGAAACACGGAGAGAAGAGCCTCCAGACTAACATCAATTCATGTAAAAAAAAAACCTTCATCTGTTCCTCATGCCCACGCCTGACTGTATGGGTTAATGACGAGAATGACAAGCCTTACTAGTTCCTAACGAAACCATCTGCACACACTGCTGTAGGCCTACTAGGGTTGACCTACAATCCTGGCCCAATCCAGAGAGTCCGTTAATTGAATGAATTAAAAGGCATGAAGCATTTGACCTTGCTTTGAGTCCAACCCAAACATAGCCATTCAAATAGCCCCCTCAAGCCCCCTCCCCTCCCCATGTTACAGAGATTGAAGTCCATTGGTACTTTTTTAAATGATCGTCATCTTGATCTCTTTTATTGTTTTGTGGTGACAGAACAAATCTAGGGCCCTAGACATCCTGGTTCTTTAAATAGGCCGACCGCCGACCTAGTTCAACACTGCTGCAGCTGTCAGTGGAAATGAGGAGAGGAGACGAGAGGGGGAGGAGAGAGGAAAGGAGAGAGGAGAGAGGAGAGGAGAGGAGAGGAGAGGGAGGAGGAGCAATGAGGAGAGGCAACGAGAGATGAGGAGACCGGAGACCACACACGAGAGGGAAGAAGAGGAACATCAAGTGAGAGGAGCAGAGCAGTGCAGAGGTGAGGTCTTAAGAGAAGATACTCGAGGAGAGGTGAGGAGGAGAGAAGGGCAGGTGAGGAGAGGAGAGAGAGAGGTCGAAGGTGTGGATGGAGAGGAGGAGAGGGGAGGAGAGGGAGAGTGGACAAGAGAGTAGGTGATAGATACCAAGAGAACAGAAGGACATGGGAAGGGGTCTAAAGAGGACAGAATGATAAAATAGACAACGTCTACATCGTCCTGCTTGGCCAGTGGCTCATTGATTTTTCTTTTTTTTTCATGCCCAAAATAGCAGGGCTATTTGGAAGCATTGCGGTGGAAATGACTTGGAGGGGAAACGGCCTCTGGTTTATATCTCATTTGATTTGTCATGATGAAGAATACTAATAATTCCCATCCTGTGTGTTTGTGTGTGCGTGTGTGTGAATGTGTGGTGTGTGTGTGTGTGTGTGTGCTATTTTCGATGTGAACCACCATGTGTATGATGAGTGGTATCCATACATGTCGATAAGGCGTTGCGTTGGCAGGGGCGGAGCCAGGTCATTTTCAGGGGGGTGGCACAGGGGTGACAACAGTTAACTTAGGGGGGCCAGCTAAAAGTGACCCCAAAAAAATTGCCGTAAAAAATTAAGGCCGCCACCGACGTCTCACATCAACATTTAGACTACTAAGTGGAAATAGTTACTTTTCTTAAATTGTACAGTTACACAGTGTATTTATGTCTTATTCATCATATTTTTGTTGGCTACATTAACTCTTTCACTGTGTAAGGAAGGTGCATGACCTTTTCATTTTGCACTGTCAACATTAAAATTCTGCTTGACATGTCCCTTGTTTATGATATTCTCATCAACATCTGCCATTAGTAAACTCACCAACAGTAGCCTAAAACAGATTAAGTGGGTGCAATGTATTGTGCAAGAAAAACACTATTTACAGCACTGTCAATTTTCAAATACTGCAATATTTATTACTATTAGAGCCTTTTAAACAATATACAATTTAAACAATTTATACAATAAAACAAAGTAGGTGTGTACCTACAGTATTTCCAAATTTTTAACCTACAAATATAGTGTTGTGTTGTGCTTACCTGGCTCAGGTCTTTGTGAAATTGTGTCGCTGGCGACATGCGGCCATTCTTCTAAGAGATTAACGTTACGTGATACAGATTCTCTAGCTCAGTAGCTGAAGCACACATTGATTGACATCACTAAGAGCCAATGAAATTGCGGAGGCACACACGGGATGGCCAATCCGATTGCTTCTCGATATTTTCACAACGTCATACTGATTGACAGCACTCAACACCCAATGGGCGTTTGGGGGGGCACACAGGGTGGCCAATCAGATCACAGGGGGGGCGGGTGCCACCCTGTGCCACCCCTTTAGCTCCGCCCCTGTGCGTTGGTGGCCAGTTGGAAACACTGGAGAAAACACACTGTAATTAGCTGAACTCCACCGCATGCTCAGAGCCAGAGAATACTATGTTTAATACCACTGGCTCATCCCTGCTTCCTCTCTCTTCCTACTCTCTCTCGCCCTCGCTCTCTCTCTCTCTCTCTGTCTCTCTCTCATCCTCATTCTCTCTCTCTCTCTCTCTGTCTCTCTCACCCTGGCTCTCTTTCTCTCGCGCCCTCTCTCTCTCTCTCTCTCTCTCTCTCTCTCTCTCTCTCTCTCTCTCTCTCTCTCTCTCTCTCTCTCTCTCTCTCTCTCTCTCTCTCTCTCTCTCTCTCTCTCTCTCTCTCTCTCTCTCTCTCTCTCTCTGTCTCTCTCTCATCCTCATTCTCTCTCTCTCTCTCTGTCTCTCTCACCCTGGCTCTCTTTCTCTCACGCCCTCTCTCTCTCTCTCTCTCTCTCTCTCTCTCTCTCTCTCTCTCTCTCTCTCTCTCTCTCTCTCTCTCTTGCGCACTCTTTCTGTCTCTGTCGCTCTCTCTATCTCTTTTCCTACTCCTCTAAAGGTGCAAACTATCGCTCTCTCTCTCTCTGCCTCGCTCACCCTACTCCTTGCCCCTCTCTCTCTCTCTCTTCATACTCACTGTCTGTCTGTCTGTCTGTCTGTCTGTCTGTCTGTCTGTCTGTCTGTCTGTCTGTCTGTCTGTCTGTCTGTCTGTCTGTCTGTCTGTCTCTCTCTCTCTCTCTCTCTGGGCCAACGTCCTTGCTCTCTTGACCTACTTTTAATGAACACAGGAGCAGCGGTTAGGTCCTGAGTTGTGTTGATGCAGGCTGTGTGGGCCTCAGCCCCACAGGCACCAACCTTGTTTCACAACAAACTGTCAACTTGCAACAGACTTCTGTGATGAGGCTTCTCCCCCTGACACCCAGAGGAGGCGGGTCAGGGAAGTCGTGCACTCAGAGGGAACTGCGTCACATCGGAAGACACTTGCACACTTTTCAGTGTTGACATTTGGAACCCAGTCGGGTAATCACCGTGACGGCGTGACATTTGAACCCCGAGGGCGCAAGAACAGCTGGTGAAACCGGGTTTGATGGCAGAGCGGGTCGGCAACGTCAAGATGAAAATAGCTTTTACTTCTACACCTCCAAGAGCCACAGGATTCTAAGATGGTTAACAGGGGAGGGAGGGGGGGGAGGTGTGTGTCCAGTAATTCAACACGGTTGTGCACACGATGGAATTATAGCTTATCTATAGCCATGGATCGTCGAGGGTTAGCGCTAACCATATCACTGTGATTCACTGCTTTTGAATTGATGTGTTATTGTCTTCTCACGACTGGTTGTCGTAGTTCTGCGGTTCATCTCTCTGCGGGCCCTACTGGTTAACGGTTAACGTTCACTGAGGAACCGGTAGACTCACAGAGAAATTTCTTCTCCCGGTGTTGAAGCTCTTCCATCGAGCGCCGGGGTATATACGCCGGTGATAAGCAGCTTGACGCCTCACACAGTCGGTAATGTGAGCCCGACAGGTTCCATGGGACGAGCATGTGGACCCTATCTTTGTAATGGACGACCAACTGGTACATTGATCAAAGTAGCCCAGCGTTCACTTTGATGCATGACTGTAAAGCCCTAAAGAGGCTTTAGGGTAACGTTTTGACGTATCAAACAAATCCAGTCTCTCTGTGTTCTGAGGTGGTGGTTTTGTCCTTGGCTGCTAGGGGTGTTTTGTAGGGGGGGGGGGGGGGCTTTTTACATTTATTTTATTCTTCTACCTCGCTTCTCGCACTTGGGGATTTGAAATGTTCAAATCTAAATCTAGTAGCTAAGAATAGTCGTGGCTCCATCTGTGAAATGAACAATTAATCATCATAGAAATGAACTCACTTCAACACTCAAGTCAAGTCCTGATCTAATCTGGGCTCATTGTTTGGTCTCTGTTTAGCGCCAGTGTACTGAATATATATATATATATATATATATATATATATATATATCTCAGCAGTATGGCAGCAGTAGCTCAAGAGGAAGAGAGGTGGGTTGTCTGGCAACCTGAAGGTTGCTGGTTCGATCCCCCGGCTCCTCCTACTCCTAGCCCAAGTGTGCAGGTGTCCCTGAGTAAGACACCCTAACCCTAACCCTGACTGCTTCTGACCAGCTGGCCGTCTCCTTGCACGGCTGACATCGCCGTCGGTGGATGAACGGGTGTGTGAATGTGTGTATGAATGGGTGTATGAATTGTTAAGTGCTTCGGGGGTTAAAAGCGCTATTTTTGTCCATTTGACCTTTTAAAGAAAAGGTCAGGGAACATCTCTGATCATCGAGTCGTGTGTCGAGGTCCATCCGAGAAGGGTGTGCTGCAATGCATCGTCTTCATTCACTTCACACAAAGAAACTAATTTAAATTGCTGATGTCTTATATTCCACCTTAAACAGGATGGGGTTAAGGATGGGCAAATGGAGAGCAGAAGAAGATGAAAGCATAGGGGAACAAATGGAGAAATAGAGGCCCCGCCCCCTCTATAAATACACCCAGTATTGGTGTAAACACGTACAACAAAACAGGCGGATACGTTTTTTCAGTGATAAAAAGCTCTGTGTGTTTACAGGCACCTGTAAACCCGTGGAGCTAAATGGATAAACGTGACTGACAGGCAAGATGGATGCCCCCCCAACCAATCAGGGAAAGCGATGCCCTGATTGGTCAGAAATTAGCCTGGGGCGGTCTAAAGTCTAAATGGTCTCATACGGAGGGGGCAGTCGCAGCCAAGCAGGAACAGATGTTCTCACATGTTCTGAGTATTTCACTCACTGTGGCATTTTAAACTAATCACACTCAAATAAATGCTGTCAGATCTTACCTCCAGCACCTTTTAATTCTGTTCACAGCAGATTTGGATACGGTTGTGTCTGATTTGTGGGTTTTGTAAGGCCGCCATAATTTCCATCTTTATCTTTATAGCTATAGATGATCGACCGTTTGTCTTTATAGATATATTTTTTCAGATTATAGATGGTTTATAGATCATTAATAAACCTATTATGAGCCATCCCAAGGCTAAAAACAACACATGATAATTCACATATAATATTCATATTATTTGCATTTATTAATTCCATTATTTGCAGCATTCGGGGACGGGTTCATGAGGGGGCCTTATCAACCCACAGTTCTGTATGTCAATCTACCCTCATGTCCCCAGGGGGGCTAATGAGCACCTCATTCTGTGTGAATACAAAAGACACGCCACAGCTCTGCTGGGTGCTAGTGTCTAACAGACATCTCGCCAAACCGAGGAGAACCTGCATGTGTGCCATGCTTTACTTTGTGATATCAGCTAATTATTATTAATTGTATTTTATACGGCAAAACATACGTTTTGCCTTGTAGAACAACCTAATTAGCCTCCTAAATTTACGACAGCCATATATATATATATATATTATATATATATATGAGTTAATACAAAGTGAAAAGATGAAATTAGAAATTAAAAAGAGCCTCGATTTGAGTTAGCATACTAAGGGGGCACGACTAAGGTATGCACGACACATAATGTCCATCGTAACATCCCACCTCAGTAATCTTCATCTTCATTTTGTGTGATATAACTTATTCCATAATTAGAATCCCGCTGCCCCTCGGCCTGCTTCTGTTCTTCATGCTAATTTATCTCACTTTGCATAGTTCACCAAATAGTTGACACCTGGGGAGATGGAGATATGTGTGTGTGTGTCTGTGTGCATGTGTGTGTGTGTGCATGTGTGTGTGTGTGTGTGTGCGCATGTGTGTGTGTGTGTGTGTGTGTGTGTGTGTGTGTGTGTGTGTGTGTGTGTGTGTGTGTGTGTGTGTGTGTGTGTGTGTGTGTGTGTGTGTGTGTGTGTCTGTGTGCGTGTGGCGTGTGTGTGTGCGTGTGCGTGCGTGTCGTGTGTGTGTGTGTCTTTCTCGTCTGAGACACAGGTACAAACCTCCCTGAAGTTTGTTTTTGACAGTTTAAGGAGGTATTTTGTTCACTGATGTCTATCTTTTAATGAGATTTATCCTCCTCACTGGTGATCTTGTCAGAGTTTTGAACGCTCAAGACTGTCACAGTTTCCTATGGAACGTTTCCATTAGCCAGCAGTTCAACAAGGTGTTTGTTAAGCCAGAGACAAGCCTAGGTTCAATATGGAGACACTCAATAGCATCAGCATCTTTGATTATGTTGGATGACCAAATATTGAATATAGATTTATGGTGGTCATATATGACCATATATCTGTACTATAATAAGCACTACCCTGACCCTTGCTCTTAGCACTTAGCAACTTGTTAGCTCTATTTGTTCTGTTTGCCGGTGCTGGTTTATTAGCTTTAGCTTCTTAACTCTGTGTGTCTATTGGCTTCACTGTTGGTCATCGTAGGATGACCAGGTTGGATGTACTTTGGATGTACCTAGAATTGTTTCAATTCTAGGGAGCAAACTTATTGTACTTTTACCTGAGCACTGGTTCTGCTCTT
>CM051002.1:23938305-23940805 GCA_027704905.1 Muraenolepis orangiensis | reverse complement strand
CTCTTTAACTAATTTGTAGTCGCTTCTCCACTAGTAAATAAACTTTTGTTTTATACTCCTTGCTCTCTCTCTCTCTCTCTCTCTCTCTCTCTCTCTCTCTCTCTCTCTCTCTCTCTCTCTCTCTCTCTCTCTCTCTCTCTCTCTCTCTCTCTCTCTCTCTCTCTCTCTGCCCTAGTTGTGTGTGTGTGTGTGTGTGTGTGGGGGGGGGGGGGGTGCTGTCTCCATGGTAATATGTACACTGGGTAACACTGTCAAAGTCACCCTGTAAGAGTAAAAATAAAACATAATGGGACATAGTGGGGTCCAGGAGGGTAGACGTGGAGGAGGTGGAGGGGATGGGGGTCGACGTGGTGGAGGAGGTGCATGTGGTGGAGGTGGAGGTGATGGGTGGAGGTGGTGGAGGTGGAGGTGATGGGTGGAGGTGGTGCATGTGGTGGAGGTGGAGGTGATGGGTGGAGGTGGTGGAGGTGGAGGTGATGGGTGGAGGTGGTGGAGGTGGTGGAGGTGGAGGTGATGGAGGTGGAGGAGGAGGTGAGGGGGGTGGTGGTGTTGGAAATGTCGATTGACATTCACACATGTCACTACATGACACACAATTGTAGGTGTGTGACACTATATGCTGCTTCATATTTGTTACACACACACACACACACACACACACACACCACTCTGTAATGGAAAATATGTTGTTCCTTCTATCGCCCTCTGTTAATTATCCTGAGGGTTCTTGTGTTGTCCTTTGTTGTCACCCTTCTGTTCTTTATCTTAAAAACAAATGTATAGTCCTGATCCTGTTGATCTGTGATGTCTAACTGTATGGTGTTGGAATGTTGTTGAGGGAACAGGGACTGACCCACAGCCAAGAACCAGACACGTTTACACATCCACTTCCCTGTCTCCATACCTTTTGTCCTTTGTTTCCCCGGGTGGTTTCGATAGTCCCTCAGATAGTCCTCCCGCAGAAGATCAGAGACATTCCTCCATCTCGTAGGCGGCCCTACGAGGGGATAAATAGGTAGGGCGGCCGACATTGCATTGGACTTCCCTATCCTCACTTCATAGGATTCGGGGCTTCCGACAAAAGCTTTGTCTATTTGTTTGTCTGTCTGTTTGGCCACTTGTATACTGTCTGTTTGTCTATTGCAATTACTTCAGAAATATTTGCTTAAAAAGGTTCATGTGTGACAGTTTTGAATTGACAATTTGCATGCTTATTTACAGAGATTTCCACCACAACACACACACACACACACACACACACACAGACACACACACACACAATCTTGTCCACACAGCAGTTCTACCTCCACCTCCCATCGCTTAGCTGTCCCCCAGACAGAAACTACGCCCCCTGGCTGAAGCCATGCCCCTGGTTCATTGTCCCTCCCAGACTGAAGCCTGGTCGTGTCCTTGGGCGAGAGACATCAATATTTCAAGGCTCTCTCACCAACCATCACTCTCCCTGGGGGGTGAATGGGGCCCTGAAGCTCTCAGGGAAGTGGGTGGTCAGGTGGTTGTTGGGGGTGGGTGTGTGTGTGCGTGCGTGTGTTCACATCAAAGACAGAATGAGCTACGTGTGGCTAAGGAAAAGCTGAAGGAGCAGGCTGTGTGTGTACTGCAGTAAGGTCTTGTACTATGGCTGAAAGGTTCCTCATGGTTCTTTATTGAGGCAGAGTCCAGCATCATGACTCTGGACCCACGACAATAATGTTGTCCCCATCCTCCAACCCATGTCTGACCTCCACTACATACATCCAGCTTTCATGGTTCATCATGGCTATTATTGTCTTATTAATATCTATTATAAATATTGTTATATTATTCTTCTTCTTCTTCTTATTTGCTTATATAACGCAGGGCTCAACCATAACTCTTGCCCTCTTGCTTGGGGAAAGTCAAATACCGGGAAGTAAACCGGTAAAAAAAAAAAAAAACCTTTTATACCATTTTTGATACGCAAGACACTGTGATTTACTTAAATATTGTAGCAGACGACACTCCCACCAGCCATTATAAAGGCTACTTGAGGGCTCCTCCTGAAGACCAGGTCCCAGGGTGATGAGGAATCCGGTTTATTGTAAGAGTTTCAATAATTGTGAACAAAGCAGATGGTCCATGCTTGAGCTCTCTCCTCGAGTGTGTGTGGATGGTGGCTGCTTTAAGCAGCCTCACCAGCCAATCAGTCCAAATCAGGCCAGGTGAGGCTGCTTTTAACCAGCCACCAACCACACACACACTCCACAGATGAAACCTGACAATTAGCTCTGGCCATTGTTGTTATTTGATCACCACAAATAAAACAATTTGTATTAACCTCAGGGTTGACCCTTGTATTGGCCTGGGGAGCTGATGGTTCTACAGTTGAGATCAGACCTGTGTATACGTGTGTGTGAGCCTTCAGTCCATACTGGAGGATGATAATCACATCAGCAGACCAAGGCCTGGCGCAGCAGCAGGTGCTCCCATCCATTGTCTTTGCTTCAGCTACCAAAACAACAAC
>CM051002.1:23910805-23933305 GCA_027704905.1 Muraenolepis orangiensis | reverse complement strand
CAGCGAACAACACGCTAGCACGTACGCATGTACTGTACATACTGTACAGTAGCTTGACATAGCTGTACACAACATGAAAAAGAATGATTTATGAACACATATGCCTTACCTTCTCATCAGCTGTGTGGGTTGATGATGAATTTCATCATCCGTTGGTATTTAATGAGGCACATGCTTTGCAGGTCTTACCTCTCCTCATGGCGTGTTTGTCAATGTGTCTTGAATTACGATCACCTTTAAGTCTTTGATTCATTCCGTACATAACAGGAGCTCCAAGGACGAGAAGGACGCCATTTGGGTTGGACCTTACAAGGTGCAGTGAGAGGTATGAGAGGATGACCTCGGGAAGGGAAGAGAATGAGGGGATGACCTCGGGGGGTGATTAGAATGAGAGGATGACCTTGGGGGAGGGAAGAGAATGAGAGTATGACCTTGGGGGAGGGAAGAGAATGAGAGGATGACCTTGGGGGAGGGAAGAGAATGAGAGGATGACCTTGGGGGAGGGAAGAGAATGAGAGGATGACCTTGGGGGGTGATTAGAATGAGAGGATGACCTCGGGGAGTGATTAGAATGAGAGGATGACCTCGGGGGGTGATTAGAATGAGAGGATAACCTCGGGGGTGATTAGAATGAGAGGATGACCTTGGGGGAGGGAAGAGAATGAGATGATGACCTCTGGGAGGGAAGATAATGAGAGGATGACCTTGGGGGAGGGAAGAGAATGAGAGGATGACCTCGGGGGTGATTCGAATGAGAGGATGACCTCTGGGAGGAAAGAGAATGAGAGGATGACCTTGGGGGGTGATGAGAATGAGAGGATAACCTCAGGGTGATGAGAATGAGAAGGTGACCTCGGTTCCGTTACACCTACAGGTGGTTTTTGACCCGTGGTCCATTTGTCAGAGGATTAGTGTGTGAGGATCAGTCTCCTCTCTCTCTGGGTTGCTCATCTGGATTTGGTTGCAAGGTGAAGGAGCCATGGATGGAGCAATGCTTTGTGATGCTACCCCCCATGTTAATCCCACTGTCAGCCTGCTGTGGTGATCAGCCCCCCCCCCCGACGCTCCAACCAGGCTTTCATCTTGGTTATGAATTGTTGCTGTGATATCATTTATGTTTTGATCTGCCATGGCGTGGATCTCTCCGGAGAGGCCTGTTGCTAATTTCGTCCTGGCCTCCACAACAAACAACAGGGGCTGTAGATCACAGAGGAAGTCATGATTTGATAATCGTGCTTTAATCTCATCATGAAACCATAACACTATTCTCTGGTGGCTGACATATTAGCTTTTTCTTTTGCTCACGCCAGCCCGAAATTAGCTTTATGAATGAGGTACTTGGATGAAATATTTGTACATGAACACCGTACATGAGCACCATAGGGGGTCCTGCTGGGAAGGGTCTCCCTTGTTTTAATCTAAAAGTGATGACTCTGAAGGTTTACACGGTGGAGATGCTGATGTGGTGTAACACCGCTGTAGTCTGCCAAGGGCTAAGCCTTCTGTACCAATCCATTGCTCTTGTTACTCTGCTCTCTCTCTCTCTCTCTCTCTCTCTCTCTCTCTCTCTCTCTCTCTCTCTCTCTCTCTCTCTCTCTCTCTCTCTCTCTCTCTCTCTCTCTCTCTCTCTCTCTCTCTCTCTCTCTCTCTCTCTCCCTCTTGTGAGAGCATCATTGTGTTCAAACTGCAGTAGACTCTGTTCACGGAGTTGTCGTTAATGAAGTTGTCTTCATTCAAGTACCTGCTTCTCATTTTGTTTCCACCGTGTGTCATGTTTAGTATCACCACACATACTGTACAATGGACTGTACTCTCTCTCCATCTCTCTCTGTCTCTCTCTCTCTATCCATCCCTCTCTCTACCCATCTCTCTCTACCCATCTCTCTCTATCCATCCCCCTCTCTCTCTCTCTCTCTCTCTCTCTCTCTCTCTCTCTCTCTCTCTCTCTCTCTCTCTCTCTCTCTCTCTCTCTCTCTCTCTCTCTCTCTTTCTGGCTGGTTTCCCAGTGTGTCCAGTGTGTGTTGGCCTTACATTATCATGGCTTAATCCCTTGCCTGGCTTATTGGATACAAATCCCTCTTAAGGCTGCTAACCCCCCCTGCCTTTTCATTCCTGGCCCAGAACTCACTCTCTCTCTCTCTCTCTCTCTCTCTCTCTCTCTCTCTCTCTCTCTCTCTCTCTCTCTCTCTCTCTCTCTCTCTCTCTCTCTCTCTCTCTCTCTCTCTCTCTCTCTCTCTCTCTCTCTCTCTCTCTCTCTCTCTCTCTCTCTTTACATACACTATATACAGACTATACACTATATTCTGCCCACTTTATGGCTATGGTTCGATCCCCAAAATGTGTGAAGGAAGCAGCTGTGAGTACTAAGTTATTACTGATTATTATAATTATTATTATTATTAGCTTTATTCATCTCAATATGTCAGTGCAGATTTCAACATACATGTGCGTGTGTGTGTGTGTGTGTGTGTGTGTGTGTGTGTGTGTGTTCATGCCTGTGTGTGTGAATGGTATATAAGCCTCTTCGTCCAATAGGATCATTCAATGCTGATAATTACAACATCACTGCTGAGGAATATTGGTAGGAGTCCTAATACTCCACCCCCACCCCCACCCCACCCACACCCCCACCCCCATCACCACCCCCATCACCACCCCCACCCCCATCACCACCCCCACCCCCATCACCACCCCCATCACCACCTCCATCCCCACCCCCATCCCCACCTCCATCACCACCTCCATACCCACCTCCATCACCACCCCATCACCACCTCCATCACCACCTCCATCCCCACCCCCATCACCACCTCCATCACCACCTCCATCCCCACCTCCATCACCACCTCCATCACCACCTCCATCACCACCCCCATCCCCACCTCCATCACCACCTCCATCCCCACCCCCATCACCACCTCCATCACCGCCTCCATCACCACCTCCATCCCCACCTCCATCCCCACCCCATCCCCACCTCCATCACCACCTCCATCACCACCCCATCACAACCCCCATCACCACCTCCATCCCCACCCCCATCCCCACCTCCATCACCACCTCCATCCCCACCCCATCACCACCTCCATCACCACCTCCATCACCACCTCCATACCCACCTCCATCACCACCTCCATCCCCACCCCATCCCCACCTCCATCACCACCTCCATCACCACCTCCATCACCACCCCCATCACCACCCCCATCACCACCTCCATCCCATCCCCATCCCACCTCCATCCCCACCTCCATCCCCACCTCCATCACCACCCCCATCACCACCCCATCACCACCCCATCCCCACCTCCATCCCACCCCCATCCCCACCCCATCACCACCCCATCACCACCTCCATCACCACCTCCATCACCATCACCACCTCCATCACCACCTCCATCACCACCTCCATCCCCACCTCCATCACCACCCCCATCACCACCCCCATCCCCACCTCCATCACCACCCCCATCACCACCCCCATCCCCACCTCCATCACCACCTCCATCACCACCTCCATCCCCACCTCCATACCCACCTCCATCACCACCTCCATCACCACCCCCATCCCCTTACCTCTTCCTTTCTTGGTCTTTATTACAAATGCGAGTTTCTTTCTAAATGTCTTCCCAGGACGAGGTGAAGGGAAGGTAACAGTGCCGTTAATTATCCCTATAACAGTGTTATGTGGATTCTCTTTTTATAACTCACTATATTCACTTTAATTTCCCAGGTCTCCTACAACATGACCTAATTAATGTGGTGCAGACAGATGAGCCCATTTCATCCCATACTTTACTACACATATTGAAGAGAAGGACAAAAGTGTCTGTAAATCGCCACATTTATTAACAAAAAAGTGAAATGTTCATAGTATAACTATATTGACCTTTGCAATTTCTGGTTTAATCTTATACAGTTTCTTAAGTCATTGGCTGACACCATTAGGTTGCATTTGCATTGCATTTTTGTTAGCTTAGCTTAGTATGGCAGGTGACTCTCCCCAGGGTCAAATGGGGGTCAAGGAATCACAGCCATCTTTGACATTCTGTCAGTTCTTTTAGAGATGAAGACGTATTTCCCTTTTTGGCAGATATCCCCACAAAATGGCTTCATCTAGCATCATCCCGATGCATAATTCATTGCTCTGACTGGGAGCATTTTCAGGGAACTGCATTCTGACAGCAGGAGCATATTCAACTATGAACCGCCTATCTCCTGTCCCTCCCTCCCTCTCTATTTCTCCCTCCATCTCTCTCTCTCCCTCCCTTCGTCTCTCCCTCTCCCTCCATCTCTCTCTATCCATCTCTCTCTCCCCCCATCTCTCTCTCTCTCTCTCTCTCTCGCTCTCCCTCCATCTCTCTCTCTCCCTCCCTTCGTCTCTCTCTCTCCCTCCATCTCTCTCCCTCCCTCCTTCTCTCTCTCCCCTTCCATCTCTCTCCCCCCATCTCTCGCTCCATCTGTCTCTCCCTCCCCCTCTCTCTCCCTCCCTCTCTCTCTCTCTCTCCATATATCTCCCTTCCTCACTCCCTCTCACTCTCTGTCAATATTACATTACATTACATTACATAACAGTCATTTAGCAGACACTTTTATCCAAAGCGACTTACAATAATGTATATTATCATATAAATACAGATCACTTGTTTTTCAAAATTCAAGATATAACATTCTTTATCGTCCATGTGTAACAAGTACAATGGAATACTTATACTCACTCCCGCAGAATGAATTCCAACAGCAATACGATACTACACTACACTCACTACACAATACTATGCTATACAATACTATACTATACAAGACTATACTATAAACAACACTATATACTATAGGCTTTATACTATACTATATCTATATCTCTGCTCCTCTCTTGTGTATGCAAGCACTCTTCCTCCTCCTTCCTCCACAAAATGCTCGGTGCAAGCCGAGCCATCGTTGCCGTCCCCCTCCTCAATCTGCAGGACCATCTGGTCCGGGGCGGGCGGGCGGGCGGGTGGGTGGCTCTAAAAAGAGATGAGAGAGTGAGAGTGACAGAGGTGAGCTGATCATTCGGAAGATCGGGAGCCCATGAGTTCTGAGTTCAGTTTGATGGTTTTTTCATCTTCTTCAAAACCCAGATGGTTCACCTGAGCAATCAAAACAACAGGAGGATAGAGGGGGGATCGAGGGGGGACCGACTACCGGGGAATGGGTGTGGAAAGTGGGGCGATGAAATGGAGACGTTGTAGAAATGATTCAAGTGGTTTCTAAATTGGGCCACAGACACACTGGTGTCCTCCCATCCTGCTGTTGTCTGGACCTGACGCACCACCTCTTCCTCTTGACCCCACATCCTGTTGGTGGTGCTTAACCTCAAACCACAATGGCCGTTCTTGGGGTGGGGGAGTGTCCTTAGACCCCCCCCCCCCCACACACACACACTAGGAGCCTAGAATTGCGTAGTGGGTAGCAGCCTTAGATAATACATAACACACACACACTAAACACACACAACACAATACACACAACTTGCCAAACACATGCACAAAACTCATAAACACACACACACACACACACACACACACACACACACACACACACACATACGAAGCCCACGCACAAAACACACACACACACACACACACACACACACACACACACACACACACAAGCGCGCATGCACACCACATGCTCAACACGTGCAATTCAATTACCCTGCAGCTCACTGTTATCACAGGATCCACTAGTTAACTAAGGACGCTTCATGCAGCAGCAGAGAGAGAGAAGGCTGGTGTTCCCACAGCAGTGGATGGAGCCGGTGTTCCTGTGGAGTGTTAGTGGACTGACAGGACCAGGCACCAGCCGGGAGAAAAGAAATGCACAATGTATTCTGGGCTTCAACGAGGCTTTAATGATTTATTTTTCAGGAACCCATGTCTAGGTGAAGTGATAGATAGACGGATTGCAGTGCGCCGCTGTAACTCTTGCTGTCAGGGGAGTTTAAGTGTGTGTGTGTGTGTGCGTGTGTGAGGGGGTTTATAAAAGCTAGGTATTGGCAATCGTGTCTGCAGTAGAGCGTGTTCTGCCTGCATGAAGGCAACCTCTGGCCATCCCCGAGTGGCGGATCCTTTACCACGACCAGCGAGCCAAATGATTGCTCAGGTTAAGGAGGGCAGGAGAGTCTAGTGGTTAAGGTGGCTGAAGGTGTTTGGTTCGAGCCCCGATGCAAACTGCCTGCAGGCGTCCTTAAGCAAGACCACTTACCCTCCTTCATGTGTCTGAACTAACTGATCGTCACTTTGGAATAAGACGAGTAATATATACAGTACAGTAAAAATATATAGTAAATGGTTACTGTGAGAACTCAACGCTGAGACGTCGAATCGAGTTTAAATCGTTGTTGCGTTCGATGCAGGATGTTCTGGATGGTTCTAATCCCTTCATTATCTTCAGTGTCTTGATTGCTTGATTAGGGAACCAGGAGTTGGTTTCCCAGTTAACCCGGGAAGGGGATCACTGTGTCTCCCATTTCCTCAGCGCCTTCTTTACTTGATGACATTCTTGTGAGCAAAAAAGTGCTATTTTTAATAAAAGGTGAATGCTGAATAATCCCTCTGCATATGGATGCTGTAGCTCCGAGGGCAGCAATACTTTTACATGATATTCCCAGACTCATTACTATGGTAATGTTTTACTGCTTGTACCAGGACCAGTATAGTGGGCTAAGGATGCTACACATGAGAGTATAGAGTATAGAGTATAGTCATATAGTCTACAGTATAATCAAATAGTCTACAGTATAATCAAATAGTCTACAGTATAATCAAATTGTCTACAGTATAAACATAAAGTCTAGAGTATTATTACATACATAAAGTATAATCATATAGTAAAAGTATAATCATATAGTCTAAAGTATAATAATATAGTCTACTGTATACTCTTATAGTCTACAGTATAATCATATAGTAAAAGTACAATCATATAGTTAAAGTATATATAATATAGTTATAGTATTATCATATAGTTAAAGTATTATCATATAGTTAAAGTATAATCATATCGTAAAAGTATAATCATATAGTTAAAGTATAATCATATAGTACAATCATATAGTAAAAGTATAATCATATAGTTAAAGTATATATCATAAAGTTCAAGTATTGTCATATAGTAAAAGGTTAATTAAACCATTGTGAAGTATCAGGACTTGGCAGAAAATGCTTTCATGTCTGTACTGGAGAAAAAGTAATTATTTCTGTTGAAAAACAGAATAGCAATAAATATCAGTGGAATCTGACCCGCCCAACACTACCACACGCCTTGAAACGCTAACAGGTTTCCGGATTGTTCCGTGCTTCTCGGTGCAGCGATCTCTCCCAAGATATCCCTCTTTGGTGAGGCTCCTGAAATAGCAGCAGCTCTGTAGCTCACCTCCGCAGCGATGGGAGGACTTCTGAAGCTCCTTCTTCTCTTTAACGAGGAGACAGAGGCCGCCCAGGGTATGGGCTTTTGTTCTCAATCAGCCATGGAGAGAGAGGGGGAGAGAGAGAGAGACAGAGAGAGAGAGAGAGAGAGAGAGAGAGAGAGAGAGAGAGAGAGAGAGAGAGAGAGAGAGAGAGAGAGAGAGAGAGAGAGAGAGAGAGAGAGAGAGAGAGAGAGAGAGAGAGAGAGAGAGAGAGAGAGAGTGAGGGAGGGAGAACCTTAATACCGTCCTCTTACTCGACTGAAGGATCTCACCTGTGATTAGTGCTGTGAGGTGGGAGGCTGGTATGAGGTGTAAAGCTTATTACCGTTTACAGTGGAAAGTTGAGATTGCATTTAGACCTGAGATGAGGCTGAGGCAGCCTGGAGGTGACAGTGGGGATAAAGGCCAGCCTTTAATGGTTTAAATCAATTGGCATGGAAGTGGGGAAGCTATACTGTCTCATACTCTTAAGGTGTCCATCTCGATCCAAACTGGAAGGTTTATGAACGGGTATTTTATACATATATATATATATATATATATATAGTACCTGTCAAACGTTTGGACACACCTTCTCATTCAATGCTTTTTATTTATTTTAATTATTTTCTTCATTGTAGATGAATACTGAAGACATCAAAACGATGAAAGAACACATAATGGAATTGTGTAGTAAAACTAGAAAGTGTTGAAGTAGCCCCCTTTTGCTTTGATGACAGCTCTTGGCATTCTCTCAATCAGCTTCATGATGTTAGTCTCCTGGAATGGTCTTCCAACAGTCTTAAAGGAATTCCAAGAGGTGCTGATTACTTGTTGACCGCTTTTCCTTCACTCTGCGGCCCAACTCCTCCCAAACCATCTCAATTGGGTTTGGGTCGGGTGACTGTGGAGGCCAGGTCATCTGACGCAGCCCTCCATCACTTTCCTTCCTGGTCAAATAGCCCTTACATAGCCTGGAGGTGTGTTTGGGGTCATTGTTGTCTTGTTGGAAAACAAATGATGGACCCAGTAAGCGCAAAGCAGATGGGATGGCATGGCGCTGCAGAATGCTGTGGTAGCCATGCTGGTTAAGTGGTTCACCAACACCCCCACACCATCTCACCTCCTCCTCCATGCTTCATGGGGAACCACACATGCAGAGACCATCCGCTCACCTTCTCACTAAAGACACAGCGGTTTGAACCAAAAATCTCAAATTTGGCCTCATGAGACCAAAGTACAGATTCCCACTGGTCTAATGTCCATTCCTTGTGTTCCTCGTGCCCAAACAATTCTCTTCTTCTTCTTGTTGTTCATCCTCAGTAATGGCTTCTTGGAAGCAATTGGACCATGAAGGCCTGATTCACGCAGTCTCCTCTGAACAGTTGATGTTGAGATTTGTCTCTTGGTCTTCCTTTCCTCGGGCGGTCCTCATGAGAGCCAGTTTCATCATAGCGTTTGATGGTATTTGCGACTGCACTTGAGCATACATTCAAAGTTCTTGATATTTTCCGGATTGACTGACCTTCATGTCTTAAAGGTTATGCGTTTATGATGGGCTGTCGTTTCTCTTTCATATGTTGAGTGGTTCTTGCCATAATATGGATTACAACAGTAGTCGGATAGGGCTATCCACTGTGTACTAACCCTACCTCTACACAACACAACTGATGGTCTCGAACACATTAAGAAGCCAAGTAATTCCACAAATTGACTGGATTGACAAGGCACACCTGTTAATTCAAACCATTCCAGGAGACGACCTCATGAAGCTGATTGAGAGAATGCAGAGTGTCCAGAGCTTTCTTCAAAGCAAAAGTGGGCTACTTTAAAATTATTTAAAATATAAAACATATTCTGGTTTGTTAATCACTTTTTTGTGTACTACATAATTCCATATGTGTTCTTTGATAGTGTTGATGACTTCAGTATTAATCTACAATGTAGAAAATAATTAAAATAAATAAAACCATTTAATGAGGTGTGTCCAAAGTTTTGACTGGTACTATATATATAGTAAAGCAAAGTACTCGTCACTGACATACAAACAGCCTGCCCGTTAACTTAGCATTAGCATTAGCATTAGCATTAGCATTAGCATTAGCATGGAGCTTCCCCCCATTCCAGGGACTGTGGCGTGTGCTGCTGCTGCTGCCTCACGGGCTCCTCTAGACCAGTGGTTCCCAACCGGTGTGCCGCGGCACACTGGGGTGCCGCGAGCACTGTCCAAGTGTGCCGCAAAAAAACGTATTTTTATGTTCCACATTTTTTTCTCACTTAATAAACTTCACTTCATATACACTTTATTTTACAATGGAGTTCATAAGCTAATAAAACATATATTGCTCAGATTTAGAAATATTAAACTGCTTAAATTCTTATGATTTACGTCAGCCGTCATTGTTTACGGTGTGAAGAGCAGCTTTTTATCCTCGCGCCAAATAATTACAAGATGGATCGTTACGTAGTGACAATAAATAAAGAAGCACCCCAGCCCTCAACAACACAGGCCGGGATGACAGAACGTGATGGAACAGCAGTGCAAAAGAAGTCTAAAAGCAGACAGTACAGCGAAAGCTACCTTCGGTATGGTTTCTCCTGGACTGGGGATGCTGACTGCCCGACGCCAGAATGCCTAATCTGCAGAGAAAAATTATCCAACGAAGGAATGGTGCCAAGTAAACTAGCAAGACACTTTAGCACAAAACATCCTTCCTATAATTCCAAGGACATTGAGTATTTCCAGAGACTGAAATCACAAAATGAGAAGCAGAGTCAACGTATGCTTTCGTCTCTACGTGTCTCTGACAAAGCACAAGAGGCCAGCTATTTGGTTGCTGAGTTAATCGCCAAGGCAAAAAAGGCCCACACTATCACGGAAAACCTCATTCTACCGGCATGTAAGGAAATTGTCAGGGTAATGATAGGGCCAGATGCTACTAAAGAAATCGATAAAATTCCATTATCCAACAATACAATCAAACGTCGTATCGATGACATGTCAGTAGATATAGAAACTGTCCTAACTGAAAAAATACAGAGAAGTGGCAAATTCGCTCTGCAAGTTGATGATTCAACAGACATAAGTGGCCACTGTCAACTCATTGCCAACGTGAGATATGTTGACGGAGAATCCATTGAGGAGAACTTCTTTTTTTGCAAAGAGTTACACACACATGCAACAGGAGAGGAAATTTACAAGACCACAGCTGATTACCTGACAGAACAGGGTCTAAACTGGGGGATGTGCCACAGCATTTGCACCGACGGGGCTGCCTCAATGACGGGGAGGGTGAAAGGTTTTGTAAATAAAGTGAGACAGGTAAATCCCGATGTACAGATAACCCACTGCATGTTACACCGAGAAGCCCTTGTCGCCAAAGCTATGCCACCAGACCTCACTGCAGTATTAGAACAAGCTGTGAAAATAGTGAACTACATCAAGTCCCGTCCGCTGAAGTTGCGGATGTTCAGCTCATTGTGCAATGAGATGGGGGCTGAGCACCATGGCCTTTTACTGCACACGGAGGTCCGCTGGCTGTCACGGGGCAAGGTGCTGTCCCGTGTCTACGAGCTCCGCGACGAACTTGTTGCATTTGCAAATGAGCACGACTTACCCTACAAAGAACAAATGGATGATGAATCGTGGTGGGTTAAGCTTGCATATCTGGCAGATATTTTTAGCCACCTCAATGACCTCAACATCAGAATGCAAGGGAAGAATGAGAATATCCTGACAGCCACAGACAAACTCAATGGTTTCCGATCCAAGTTAAGACTGTGGCAAAATAAAGTCGCCAAGAAAAACATTGAAATGTTTCCGCTGACATCCAGTGACCCAGCGCACAAGACAGCATTTTTTCTACAAGTTGTAGCTGCTCACCTGAGAGTGCTGGAGGAGAGGTTTGAGTCATATTTCCCTCCTATGAATGAAGACTTCGATTGGCTCCGGGATCCGTTTAATCCTCTGTCATTAATATCAGCCAAGTTTAAAAAGCAGAGCTCAGGATGAACTCGCAGAGCTATCTATGGACCGCTCCCTGAAACTGAAGCACGGGGAACTACGTCTGGATATATTTTGGCTGCTTGTGGGACACGAGTATCCATCCCTCTCAGAGAGTGCCATCAAGGTGCTTTTACAGTTTCCAACCTCCTACTTGTGCGAGCTGGCGTTTTCCTCACTCGCATATGTCAAAAACAAGACCCGCACCCGGCTGTCAGTGGAGCAGGACCTCCGCGTTGCGCTGTCCACTATCCCCCCACGCATCAAGAGACTCTGCTCACAAAAGCAGGCACAAGTGTCGCACTAGCACCGTGTAACGGTCTGAGAAATGTTTATGTTTGGATGTTAATTTGTGTGCCTTTCTTATAAATGTATGATTTATGATTTTGTCAATCAGTATTATCTGGATAGCGAAATGCAGAATGTTTCATATTTGGGATGTGGTTGATGAGTCACATGACCACAGTCAGGTCAGAGGGCATTGTTTCATCCCTCCAATTCTATTAAGTTATTATTTAATCTAAGTGATAGGCCTGCCTCTTTTGAAATCCAAATGTAAAATAATAACTGTATTGATATGTATTCGTGTTTTAACACAGGTAGGCCTACTATTTTCCGCCAAAACAAAAGAGCCTACTTAGTAGGCTTGTTTATAATATTGAATTCATCATAGAAATGGTGTTGACATTTTTAGTCTGGTTCTTGTTATTATGTGTGAATACATTATTTGTTCTATAAAATGTTCTATTCAATTAAATACACATTTGAAAACCAATTTATGGTGTATTTATTGTTTTTAGTTTAAGCTCTGAAGTGGTTTTTAAATCTACAAAAAGTTAGGGTGCCTTGGGGTCGAGAAATATTTTCAGGGGTGCCTCGGTAAAAAAAAGGTTGGGAACCACTGCTCTAGACCACCTGGAGTGGCTCTTCTCAGACTGTGGCGGAGATGGTTAGCAGAGAGTGGGTGAGAGAACAGTGGGTTGGCGTGTGCGTGCACGTGTGCATGTGAACTGGCGTGCACGTGTGTGTGTGTGTGTGTGTGTGTGTGTGTCACAGCTGCCCATATCTTCCTGTTGTTTGTGGGAATAGGAAAATGCATCGAGAGAAGATATCTTAAAAAAGGAAAGTGCATTTATGCCGATAGACATGGATCTATTTGTGAGTTTGAACGTAATATATACTAGATACTAATATTTAATTCACTAACTGTATGCGTCAAACGTTGTGAAATGCTGCGGCAAAAGTTCCCCTTGAACGCCACACCGCTTACCGATTGAAAAGAGAGACAGGACCACGGCAGATGGAGAAGGACAGACGAGGATCCAACATCCATGAATGTTCTCTCCTCGAAGGAGCCAGCTTCAGGAGATCATGCATCCCCACAGTGTGGATCGCATCCTTTTGTAATCTCAGCGTCGGTCTTCGCCTCTCACTCACCCCTGCTCACAACACCGCTTCATTCACTTATTTATTCAGTACCGATCAATCTGACATCCGTTGCTTCTTGGCCGGATTGTAAATACCTTTGCACATTTCCCCACGGACCGTTCATTAACATTTCAGTCGCATTGATCCTCCGACAACAGAGCCAGCGTGAACCGTCTTAACAAACCTGCAATGTGCATCGAGAAACTCAAGCAAACAGATTCGCTCTCAGCAGACGGCCGAATGTGAGATGAACACAGACATTAGTCAGAGTCTTTGTCCTACACTCCAACAGCACAACACGTACACAGTGACACACACAACATACACACACACACACACACACACACACACACACACACACACACACACACACACACACACACACACACACACACACACACACACACACACACACACACACACAACACACCCACACACACACACACATACTGTGTGTACTCGGCCCAGAAGGAGGTGCAATCTGTGTCAGATAGAAGCACCCTCATTGATAAGACAGAATGCATTCTGGGAAATATGAGTCAGAATCTGCAAGTCACAGGTCGGCCCGGTTTAAAAAGTGTTGCCTTATATACGAGCAGAGAGACAGATAGACAGACACAGACACGCACACACAAACACACACTCACATGCTCAGGCATACAAACCGACCACACAAACAGCTAAGCAGACAGAAAGACAGACAAACAGAAAGACCAGACAACATGTAAGCAGACAGACAGACAGACAGACAGAAAGATATACCAGACAACTAGGCAAGCAGACAGACAAAGATGCAAGCAGACAGACAGACAGACAGACGGACGGACGGACGGACGGACGGACGGACGGACGGACGGACGGACGGACGGACGGACGGACGGACGGACGGACGGACGGACGGACGGACGGACGGACGGACGGACGGACGGACGGACGGACGGACGGACGGACGGACGGACGGACGGACGGACGGACAGACAGACAGACAGACAGACAGACAGACAGACAGACAGACAGACAGACAAACAAGAGGTTGCTGGCTATGTCATCATCATCTCTATGTAACATGGCTAGTGAGGTTTGAGGAGTCAGTGCTGTCCTCCTCTGGAGCTCCTCCATTCGTCACTGTGTCACTGCCGTAGTCCGGTGTTGTGTCCCAGTGCGCCGCTGGCTGTGTGTGTGTCTTTGTGGCTTTTGTTGGAATGCACACACAGAGCCAAATTTCAGCTGACAGGCCTACTGAAGCCCTGTGTACACTGTGTGGACACTTCCAGAAGATAGATGGAGGAAGAGGGCTAAGGACACTGTCAAAGATGGGACTCCCCGGAAACTTTGGGCCGTGAGATGTGAGATGAGGGTCACGCTTTGTTATTATGAGGGAAAGCAACGTTGATTCACTTGATGTGAATACGGAGTGGAGGGGTTTGGATCAGGGTCCTTGAAGACACCACAGCGTTATGGGAGGCTGGGTACCAACGGGACACACCCATGTGCCCTCTCCTGCACACGTGCTGACCAATCAGCACTCAGCACTGTGTGTGCCAGTAAGGAGTGGAGCACAAAACCCAGCAGCTAGTTAACAGAGTGCAGAGACGAGCGCTGTTACCAGACTGATCAGTCTACTAGTCTATTCATGCTTTTGTCTCGCCGGTACAAGTGAGCATAGTACGGTTCTTCTGGTGTACTTCTGTAGGGCTTCTGTAGGGATTGTTTTGCTGCCAATAGAGTTGTAGCACTGTTAAATCCTAAAGCAACGTAAATGTATACCACAACCTAGGCTCATTCAAATTATGTTTTGTATGACTATGTCTTGATCCGTTCAGTCTAATATATAGTATATATTATAGCTATATTCACATTCTGATTCAGAATCCACGGTGTGGCATATGGAGCTCATGCTGGAGGATTGAGGATCCTCAATGTGCTACATTACCGCCAAGCAGCCTATTCATCATACCACTAAGAAGCCATATTACCATAGCACCATCGGGGTCACCACTGTGCTTATCTCCCCCCCTCTCCCCGCAATATGTTTCCCCAGGGCTGTAAGATGCTCCTCACTGGCTTGAGAAGGCTCTGGGAGATTGGAGATATAGCTCATGTAATAATGACAAAGTGGCTAGGCCCCTGGGTAACTCCTGAGCTCTGATGGTCGGGGTCACACAGGATGAAGCCAGGAGGGGGGGGGGGTTGAGCGGGGGTGAGAGGTTGGTGGTGGTGGTGGTGGTGGTGAGCAGGCATATTCTGGTTAGGGGGTGGGGAAAGAGAGTCAGGAGAAGGGAGGACAGGCTGGAAGGCTTTGATCAACACAGGCGGAACAGAGAGAGAGAGACAGTGGCTCGAGGGGAGGGAGGGAGGGAGGGAGGGAGAGTGGGAAGGAGGGAGAGCGGTAGGGAACGAGAGAGGGAAGGAGAGTGGGAAGGAGGGAGAGAGCGAGAGAGAGCGGGAGAGAGAGAGAGAGAGGGAGAGAGGGGTGTTGAGGAGGAGGAGGAGGAGGTAACAGATCACCAGACTCACAGCCTGTGTGGGAGAGCAGGATCTCACAGCCATGGATGATGCTTCCAGTCAGCGGTGGTGATGATGATGATGATGACTAAGCTGGATTTTCACCCCTTTTTCACCCGGTACCCATAAGCCCCTCTGGCAGTGACATCACAGCCGTTTAACGCAAGTCTTGGTCCCCGTCATCTGTCTCTCTGTGTGCGTCACGTTACAGCGAACCCTCCTGAAGCCCTCGTGTTTCCATGGCTGTTCAACGTGTGCTTTGCATTTTAAATTAGGGGATTTTACGCATTGGCTTGCGGTGGTGAAGGTGGTGGGGATGTGTGGTGGTGGTGGGGGTGGGGATGGTGGTGGTGGTGGTGGTGATGCTAGTGGGGGGGGGGGGGGGGGGTGATGGAGGTGACATGGAGCGTTCGGTGGTGTTAAAGTGACTTAAGGAAGTGATACAGAATTGTTGGTCGTCCTCTACCCCCTCTATATCCAAAGGTGCTGTTAGAAGATGGAATTAAGTGTCTTTGTTTGTAGTTGTGTAATTGATCTACTCAATGATGTACTCTTATGTACTCTTATGTACTGTGCTTCGTGAGCCAGAGTGCAAACACTGGGCTAAATGGTTCATATCACCTGGGTCAGTACAAGGAGCTCTGGCCTGTTGTGGGTCCTGGGAAAGATTGTAACTAAACTGAATGAGCTGATATACTTCCAATACACACTTATTGTACTGTATATACATGTACGTAAACCCCCTCACTAATTCACACTAATAACATCTACCAATATACGTACCATGTTGTTATTTTCAATGGACAGCCTTCTTGCAGTAATTATTGTGTCCAAGGGGGGGTATATACATACATATATATACATAGTTAGGTTTTAATGCCGTCACAGCCAAAGTCACGTGGGTTTTTGTATGTGTTGTGGCAAAAAGCGACACGTGACACCTAAACTTTACACACAAATGACTGCGGTTGTAAGGAAAAGTGACCATTGTTTTAGGCATAATGCCGGCAAGTTGTTGTGTTATTGGTTACAGGTTATCAGTTTCAAAAGGGTTCTAGTATATGTTTCCTAACGGTTGAATAGGAGTTTAACATGACCACTAAGGAAAAACCGATAAGCTTCCAGTTATTTCAGAGACTCCTTTGTGTATATCCCTGGCGTGTCGATCAGGTGTATATCACCAAAGCTCAAATCTGGCCACATAGGGTGGTTATTTTGCCGTCCTTTCAATTACGTACAGGTCTGGAAGTGAAGCCCAACCTTTATCATACGTTAGTGTAGAAGAATGTCTAGAACTAGCGACTTGATTGAGGTTTTTTTACGTACTCAGAGATTCAGGAAATCGCATTAAGCAATCGACCAAGCCATACTTTCTATGTGATAGAAACATAACACACAATCTTTTTTGTGCCAAGCGTAAAACTGCGCATGCGTGGAATTGATGTCATTGTTGGTAGACAAGAAACATTGCTCTTGTTTATCTATTGGTACCTCCGCCATCAAAGATGGACCAGTGGTTATGTTTTCACCCCTGTTTGACCGTCTGTACAGAATTGAACACAACTTGGTGGTTAGATTACTTATGGGCCAAGGAGCAGTTTATTAGTTTTATTATTAATTTTTTGATTTTTGGTGTGGCGGAGGTGTGCGCTCTACTGAGGGCCCTCTAGTGTATCTATTGTTTCTCTATTGTTTATAGATCCATAGGATCTATTCTGTATGGGTGTGGGGCCAGGCCCCACTCTGTAAACACCAAACATCAAGGCAACATGCAGACTAATCCATCATCTCTCTTTAAGTCTTCCAGTCGGTTCAATCACCCATCGTGTTGTCTGCTTGCGTAGGACCCGGCCGAGAGACATGTGTTGATGTATCACGAGTCTCCGACGATGGGGATTATATGCTGGCGGGATGCCTGACAATGTGAATCTCCGTCCTAACGGGCGGTTGGCTGTCTTCCATGGCCCCCTAATCCTGTGTCACTTAACTACGACTTAACTATGATCCACTTTGTCAAGTCGGCAGGGGGGCTGGTTGTTTGCTCAATTTGATGTGAACTCCATGGCTTCCTGTTTGTAAGATGAAAACATCCACAAGAAACCCAGGGAGAGCGAGGGGCTGCAGGTGTGCATTGAAAAGCACATACTCCACTCTCCACGTTGTTTTGGCATAACTTGATAATTTATTGGTATTTATTTTGTATTTATACTACAGTTTTATTAAGTTTATAAATATCTTACACAACGTTTTTGGGTGGAGTTTTGAATCCATCCATCTTCTCCCGCTTATCCGTAATCGGGTCGCGGAGGTAGCAGCTTCAGCAGGGGACTCTAAACTTGCCCTCTCCCTGGCAACATCGACTAGCTCTGACTGGGGGATCCCGAGGCGTTCCCAGGCCAGTGTGGAGATGTAATCACCCCTGGGAAGAGGCCCCGTGGTCTCTTCCCAGTTGGATGTGCCTGGAAAACCTCCCTCGGGAGGCGACCAGGAAGCATCCTTACTAGATGCCCGAACCACCTCAACTGGCTCCTTTCTACATGAAGGAGCAGCGGCTCTACTCCGAGTCTCTCACGAGTGACTGAGCTTCTCACCCTATCCCTCAGGGAGATACCAGCCACCCTCCTGAGGAAACTCATTTTGGCCGCTTGTATTCGCAATCTCGTCCTTTCGGTCATTACCCATTGTTCATGGCCATAGGTGAGGGTAGGAACGAAGACTGTTCGGTAGATCGAGAGCTTTGCCTTCTGGCTCAGCTCTCTTTTGGTTACAACGGTGCGCCAAAGTGCACCCAATACCGCTCCTACTGCACATATTCTCCTGTCAATCTCCCCTCACTCGAGAACCAGACCCCGAGATACTTAAACTCCTTCACTTGAGATAAGGAGCTGATCCTCATCCCAGCCGCTTCACATTCTGCTGCAAACCGATCCAGTGAGTGCTGAAGGTCACATACTGATGACGCAAACAGGACCACATCATCTGCAAACAGCAGCGATTCAATCCTGAGCCCACCATACTGAAACCCCTCCCCTCCATGACTACGCCTTGAAATCCTGTCCATGAAAATCACAAACAGGATGGGTGACAAAGCGCAGCCCTCGCGGAGGCCAACACCCACTGGGAACAGGCCTGACTTACTACCGAGAATCCGGACACAGCTCTTGCTTTGGGAGTACAGAGATTGGATGGCCCTCAACAGTGACCCCCACACCCCATACTCCCACAGCACCCCCCACAGTATTTCCCAAGGGACCCGATCATATGCCTTCTCCAAATCCACAAAACACATGTAGACCGGATGGGCATACTCCCAAGCCCCCTCCATGATCCTTGCAAGAGTGAAAAGCTGGTCCGTTGTTCCACGACCAGGGCGGAATCCGCATTGTTCCTCTTCAATCTGAGGTTCGACTATCGGCCGAACCCTCCTTTCCAGCACCTTGGAGTAGACTTTCCCAGGGAGGCTGAGTAATGTGATGCCCCTGTAATTGGCACACACCCTCTGGTCACCCTTTTTGAACAGGGGTACCACCACCACCGTTTGCCACTCCTCAGGCACTGTCCCAGACTACCACGCAATGTTGAAAAGACGTGTCATCCATGACAGCCCCTCAACACCCAGAGTTGTTTGGTGCATAGGCACAAACAACAGTCAGAGTTTTCCCTCCCATGACCCTAAGGCGTAGGGAGGCGACCCTCTCATCCACCGGGGTAAACTCCAACAAAGCGGCACTCAGCCGGGGACTTGTGAGTATCCCCACACCCGCCTGGCACCTCACACCCTGAGCAACTCCAGAGAAGGAAAGAGTCCAACCCCTATCCAGGAGTTTAGTTCCAGAGCCAGTGCTGTGCGTAGAGGTAAGCCCCACCAGATCTAATTGGTAGCGCTCCACCTCCCGCACAAGCTCAGGCTCCTTCCCCTCCAGAGAGGTGACATTCCACGTCCCCAAAGCCAGTCTCTGTTGGCTGGGTTTGGTCCGTCGAGGCCCCCTGCCTTCACTGCCTCCTAACTGGCAGTGCACCCGACCCCAGCGGTTCTTCCCGTAGGTGGTGGGTCCACGGGAAGGAGAAGTGGCCACGTTGCTTTTTCGTGGCTAACCCGGCCACCAGGCGCTCGCTGACAGGCCCTCTTTCCGGGCCTGGCTCCGGAAAGGGGCCCCAGGCTTCCTCCGGGAAGGGTATCCTCACTTTGTTTGTTTGTCCATTAGGGTCTTTGAACCATTCTTAGTCTGGCCCCTCCCCTGAGACCAATCTGCCATGGGAGACCCTACCAGGAGCACTAGGCTCCAGACAACACAGCTCTCAGGTTCACAGGGACACCCAAACCTCTCCACCATGATAAGGTTCCCGTAGAGGGAGTTTTGAATCGCTATCTAGAATAGCTTTACCAGAATTCAGCGTGGGTTCCCCCAACAGTAGATTAGCACATATCTACAAGATACAAGATACAAGATTTGTATTGGCCATTTGTAACAAGTACATAGGAATGCTTACTCCCCATTCCCTCCCGCAGTATAAAGCTCAAAAACACCATAACAATTAAAATAATATATACAATAAAATAAACAAAAAAAGAGCAGCAAAGTGACTTATTGTACATGTACATGTACATGTTGTTTTTTACAAACAATCTTTCAAAAGCATTTAAAGTGCCAGTAGTGCAGCAGCATCATGAATACAGTGCAGTACAGTGCAGTAACTGTGATGAGTCCAGAAAGTCCAGCAAAGTATCTAAGTGTAATGTTAATGACATGTTATGAAAGTGAAAGTGGCAGCACTCCTAGCAGTTCAGTAGGCACACTGCCTGTGGATAAAAACTATCCTTGAACCTGGTAGTACTTGTACAGATGCTGCCTGCGCAACCGGCGACCAGATGGTAGGGGGGAGAAGAGATGATGCCCAGGGTGGTTGCAGTCCTTTATGATGGACATGGCCTTCTTCTGACATTTGGTCCTAAAGATCTCCTCAATGCATGGAAGTGCACACCCGATGATCTTCTCTGCCACCCGTCAGGACGCTCTCTACAGTGCCACGGTAGAAGTTCACTAGCCACCTCTGGCCTATACCGCTTTTTCTGAGGGACCGCAGAGCATAGAGGCGCTGGTGTGCCTTCTTCAGCATGACCTCTGTGTTGCGGGTCCACGCCAGGTCATCAGAAATCTGTAGTCCCAGGAAACGGAAGCAGCTGACGACTTCCACCGGTGTCCCGTCTAGGCTGATGGTGGAGTGGGTGCCCCGGTGACTCCTGAAGTCCCCGATGAGCTCCTTGGTCTTGCTGACATTCAGTGTGAGGCTGTTGTCCTCACACAATCGTGTCAGCTGGACCACCTCATCTCTGTACTCTGTTTCATCACCCTCGCTTATCAAGCCGATGACTGTGGCGTCGTCTGCAAACGATGGTGTTGAACGCCGAGCTGTAGTCAATGAACAGTCTATCTGAACATTCCTTTGTGGTGCTGATGCTGCAGAGCTTCAGTGATGACGGATACAGTGATGGGGCGCCCCTTTGGGGTGGAGGCCCAGCAGCTGTGAGAGACGCTGAGGGATCTCTAATTAAACAGAGGGAATGTAATACCTGCTCAACAGAGTGCGTGTGATGTGCTAGAACATGAGGTGATCATTTGCTTGAATGCTTTCAGTTTATTTATTGTAAAATGTTATGTTGCAAAATCATATCAATAATAATTACTTTTCTTTATTAACAGAAGGGCAGGGACTTCTATCCTACCAGGTTTGCATGGTCAAAACATATCCAGAATGGCTTTTAGCATCCAACCATCAGGTATAAAAGACAAGACAGACAAGTTGGTGTTGTGTTTGAATCTAATACACTTCTATTTTACAGTGAGACAGGAGGGTTCAAATGTAATCGGTAATGTCAATGGCTGGCCATCAAGGTCATAACCATGATGATATGATCACAGCATTCTGATTTCACTATCATATCGTGTAGAATTCACTCTGATAGCATTTTAATGTCAGTGTAATTTATGTAATTTATTTGCGCATGTTAACCTTTTTCTTCTCCCTCAGAAAGGTTAGGTCTCCTCCTACGATGCGACCGGGTCTTTGCAGTCGGTCATCGTAGTGCCGTAGCCGTTGGCGTTTCGTTCAAAGAAGCAGTTCAATGAAAAGCCAAAGAATCCTCTCCATCCTTTCATGAACCCAACGCAGCTTCACAGAGTGCTTCTTCAATGTGTTGCTTTGAACCGTTCTCTTTTGCGTGTGTGAGAGTACCGTCACCTTGTCATTTACATTATATATGTATCACCCGACAACCGTGAGGTTGCTGGTTCGATCCCCCGGCTCCTCCTAGCCAAGTTTTGAGGTGTCCCTGAGCAAGACACCCTGACTGCTCCTGACGTGCTGGTGGTCTCCTTGCATGGCTGACTCTGCCGTGGGTGGATGAATGGGTGTATGAATGGGTGAGTGTGAAGCTTGACTTGTTAAGCGCTTTGAGTCGCCACACTGGTTAGTAAAAGCACGAAATGAGCAGTAATATATATTATATATATATATATATATATATATATATAAATCTATATATATATATACTGTATATATATATATATATATGACTGCTCATATAGTGCTTTTCTAACCAGTATATATATATATATAATTCCCACCTAATCCTCGCTTGACTGAATCGGTATTCAGAGTTGGTAACAACACCTTTAGCTTCAGCATGTTTTCCCGAGAGGCAGCCGACCGACGCTGATGAAACAGAGAGAAAGGCAGACGTTTTTAAACCGGAGCAGGGATCAACCGTTACTGGAGCCCCATGTGTTGGTGTACAAAGAAGGCAATTGCTTCAGAAGGCGAGCAGGCTTTGAAACGACAGTAGCTGCTGTGTTTAAAACTGAGCCGCTCGGCACCGTGCTAGAGTCCCTTCAGCGGTCGTCCTAATTGACACTTGTCTTGTTATAGCGACGACGCAACACGCACCTTCGCTCACTCAACGTTTCAGTAGGAAGTAATGGAGTGATTGTGCCAATGTCCTTCGTTAAGCATAATAAGGCGATCGTCAGACCTGTGGAGTGTGCCTCTGGTCGCCGTTGTACAGCAGATGTCTCTGCAGGCACTCCCAGGTGTCCACCGGGTGTATCCACCAGGTGGACTAGGTGTCCACTTGGAAG
>CM051002.1:23903305-23905805 GCA_027704905.1 Muraenolepis orangiensis | reverse complement strand
AAATAGACAGGAATGTGATTTCATTGGGATCTATTGGTGCTACGTACATTCAGTCCAACAATAAAGGCACAAGTGGTGCCTTTATGCTCAGCTTGCTACTGTCAAAGAAGTCCTTCAAAAGAGAGAACCACAAGATTAGGGAGAGAGACTTTGTTTGAATGTGGTTCCGTCCGGTTGAATGCTAGTTCAAGATTCAAGATTCTTATTTGCCATATGCAACAAGTACAATGGAATGCTAACTCCCCCATCATAAGTTCCTAATAAAGACTCATTTGATCACCTCACAGTGGAAGCTTCAGTTCATCTTAATAAGTGGTCCTCAAAGCTATCTTTTGGTCATTTTGTCGAAATATCTAGCAAAAAGGTGTTTGAATTGTTTATCCCACGATCCATTGGCTCCACGCTGTACGAATGTTCTCCAGACACAAATGTTGAAGTGTTGCATTCAGCACCAGACAGACGACGGTCCTGTTGGCTTACAGACATCTGACATGTAGGCGCAGTGTTGCTCCAAAAGGTAAAGTCCTGGGCCAGCATGATGATGTCTTCTTAGAGATGGACTAGAGTGATATATATCAAGTCTGATAGTCTTCTTAGAGACAGACTAGAGTGATGCATATCCAGTCTGATAGTCTTCTTAGAGATGGACTAGGGTGATACATATCAAGTCTGATAGTCTTCCATATCCAGTCTGATAGTCTTCTTAGAGATGGACTAGAGTGATACATGTCAAGTCTGATAGTCTTCTTAGGGATGGACTAGAGTGATACATATCAAGTCTGATAGTCTTCCATATCCAGTCTGATAGTCTTCTTAGAGATGGACTAGAGTGATACATGTCAAGTCTGATAGTCTTCTTAGGGATGGACTAGAGCAGACTTACTCAACAGGCGGCCCGCGGGCCGCATCCGGCCCGCAGACGCTTATTTTGTGGCCCCCGACATGCCTGGTTATGAATGCATAATAATTATAATTAACCAAAAAAAATAATAATAATAAAATCCTGACCTGCTTTGGATCTACTTATGTGTGTGAAAGCTCCTTCTCTGCCATGGGAATAATAAAATCAAAGCAGCGTTCCCGTCTAATTGACAGACATTTGGCAGACTATCTCAGAGCAGCTACAACTGAGCAACAACCAGATCTGAAAGTACTTGTGAAAAGAATGCAGACTCAGAGCTCTCACTAGGAATAAGTAACAACTGTTTGTTATATTGTTATTGTTATTAATATTTGTGAAATGCAGACTCAGAGCTCTCAATAGGAATAAGTAAAACGTTGTTTGTTATATTGTTATTGTTATTAATATTTGTGAAATGCAGACTCAGAGCTCTCAATAGGAATAAGTAAAAAGTTGTTTGTTATATTGTTATTGTTATTAATATTTGTGAAATGCAGACTCAGAGCTCTCAATAGGAATAATTAAAAGGTTGTTTGTTATATTGTTATTGTTATTAATATTTGTGAAATGCAGACTCGAGCTCTCAATAGGAATAAGTAAAAGTTGTTTGTTATATTGTTATTGTTATTAATATTTGTGAAATGCAAACTCAGAGCTCTCAATAGGAATAAGTAAAAAGTTGTTTGTTATATTGTTATTGTTATTAATATTTGTGAAATGCAGACTCAGAGCTCTCACTAGGAATAAGTAGCAATTGCAAACTTTATCAATGTCATCAATGCAAAGCTATTCACTCCAGTGTTAATAAAACATCAGCTTGACCAACACTTGACACTACATTTGTTACTCAAATTGAGAATATTTGTTAAATATTCCATGATGCTTTGGAATGCATTAAAAATGACAAGCAAGACAGCATATTAAACAGCAGTAGTAAATACAGCGAATAAAATGGTACAAATATATGTTAATAATAATTTGTGGCCCTTTGCACCTGTTGTGGTTTAAATGTGGCCCTCTTGGCCTCTGAAGTTGAGTACCCCTGGACTAGAGTGATACATATCAAGTCTGATAGTCTTCCATATCCAGTCTGATAGTCTTCTTAGAGATGGACTAGAGTGATACATGTCAAGTCTGATAGTTTTCCATATCCAGTCTGATAGTCTTCTTAGGGATGGACTAGGGTGATACATATCAAGTCTGATAGTCTTCTGAGAGATGGACTAGAGTGATACATATCAAGTCTGATAGTCTTCCTTATAGATGTACTAGAGTGATACATAGCCAGTCTGATAGAGTAATTAGAGATGGACTAGAGTGATACATATCCAGTCTCATAGTCTTCCTTATAGATGTAATAGAGTGATACATATCAAGTCTGATAGTCTTCCTTATAGATGGACTAGAGTGATACATATCAAGTCTGATAGTCTTCCTTATAGATGGACTAGAGTGATACATATCAAGTCTGATAGTCTTCTGAGGGATGGACTAGAGTGATACATATCAAGTCTGATAGTCTTCCTTATAGATGTACTAGAGCAGGGGTGGCCAACCAGTCAGAGGTTAAGAGCCAAAAATGTTACTATGTTACTGCAA
>CM051002.1:23868305-23898305 GCA_027704905.1 Muraenolepis orangiensis | reverse complement strand
GGGTCTGTGTCTGTGGCTGTGTGTGTGTCCTTTAGAGGTTGAGAAACTATGCAGAAGAACTCTATATATAGGGAGCCTACATTAGCCTTATGGCTTTATCTTCTGTATGTATGTCCCTGGCCCTTCACTCCCATGAGGTCATGTCCCAGTGCACACTGTTATATGCATTATGTTAGACGTCTCCCAGCACACACCACACACTCTGCATCGCTCGTCCCAGTCTCACATCCTGGTTGTCCGTGGAACTGAACCGGAGAAGAGTGACTGAAAGAGTTAAGGTGAGATGTATCGGTGAAATGTAGCTCACGCTACTAAACGTTCAGGCCCATGTTTCCCTGACTGTGCATCCTCCGGAAGGATGTGATGTGTGGGTCGTCCTGGAAGACGAATGGAAAAGCCCACATCCACAGTGATCAGTCACACGGCTGTAGTGAGAGGATGTGTGTTCCTCACACACATATGCAGAGACCAGAAAACACGCAAAAGATGTTCCATTAATCAACCCCAACAGACCCTCGAAATACCAAGTCACTCCACGCAATATTTATCTTTAAAGAATTCTACAATAAGTTAAGAAAAAAAAAAGTATTGGAAAATAGTAACAGGACCCCCGTAGAATAAAGTGGTTAATTCCACTTATCCCACAGTTACCATTACTGATTAGATGTTACTTTCATCAATATCGTTTTAAGTATATTGGCAAAATATTCTTCCTTGGTGCTCTGAGCAAATAGTTTCAGTGTTGTTGTCCATAGTTCTGTTGGACCGTTGGTTGTTCCTGTTGATTTGTAGCACATTGATTTTGAACGGTTGAAAGGCTGAGGGTGTCACGGGTGTGTGTGGTGAGGTTGGACCCAGAACGCAGGCAGAGACCAGGAAAGGAAGAACAGGGGTTTATTAATGGCACAAAACACACTAGAAGGTGATTCCCCAGGACCGACGAGGGAGCGGGGACCGGGAGATCGAGGTGCGTCAAGCCGACAGGTAGGAGACGTAGGGATTGTTGAGGACAGGCGATGGTCAGGTTACCGGGAGGTCGAGGTGCGTCGTGCCGACAGGTAGTAGGCGAACGGATCGTTGGGGACAGGCGATGGTCAGGTTACCGGGAGGTCGAGGTGCGTCGTGCCGACAGGTAGTAGGCGAACGGATCGTTGGGGACAGGCGATGGTCAGGTTACCGGGAGGTCGAGGTGCGTCGTACCGACAGGTAGATGACGGGCGGAACTCCGGGACTGACGAGGGGGGCTGGAACAGCAGACGGGCGGACTATCTCTCCGATAGTCCGTAGCAGGGTGATCAGGACCAGGGATGAATGTCACCTGGGGACTGGTAGCGTACCGGTTTACACGTAGTACGAACGAGCGACGTCTCTCACTGACGCCGCTGTATAAATAGCCCCCAGGTGAGATCAATGGTAATTAGCCACGGTAATGGTTGGCAGGTGCGTGTGTGTGCGCCTCTAGTGCACGCGGCCTGGCAACGCCCCCTGTCAACCACCGTAACCGTGACAGTACCCCCCCCTCAACGGGTGCCTCCTGGCGCCCCACTCGGCCTGTTGGGATGTTCCTGATGGAAGTCGCGGATGAGGGACAGATCCAGGACACTCCGCCGTGGAATCCAACTCCGCTCCTCCGGGCCGTACCCTTCCCAATCCACCAGGTACTGGAAACCCCGGCCACGGCGACGGATGTCCAGGATCTTTCTCACCGTGTAGGCGGGATGGTCGTCGATGATCCTGGGGGGGGGAGGGGGTGTGGTGGGAGGGCACAAGGGACTGGAAGACACAGGTTTCAACAGAGAGACATGAAAGGTGGGATGAACTTTCATGGCTGGCGGCAATCTTAGCCGTACAGAAACCGGGTTGATGACCTTGTCCACCGTGTAAGGTCCCACATAACGAGGCGCCAACTTCCGGGACTGTACCTGGAGTGGTAGGTCACGGGAGGAGAGCCAAACTTGTTGTCCAGGTCGATAGATGGGTGCCTGGACCCTCCGACGGTCCGCCAAACGCCGGTTCCGATCGGCCGTACGAAGGAGTGCCGACCGCGCGGTCCTCCAAATCCGGCGGCAGCGCTGGAGGTGGGCCCGTACCGACGGCACCGCAATCTCCTCCTCCTGGACGGGAAACAGGGGTGGTTGGTAGCCCAGTGATGCCTGGAACGGCGACATCCCTGTGGCGTCGCTGATCAGGGAGTTGTGGGCGTACTCCACCCAAGGGAGGTGGGAACTCCATGAGGATGGATGGTCGCGGCGACGCAGCGGAGAGCCGCTTCCAGGTCCTGGTTGGCTCTCTCCGTTTGTCCATTGGACTGGGGGTGGTATCCGGAGGAGAGGCTGGCGGTGGCCCCCAGAGCCTGGCAAAACGCCCTCCACAACTGCGACGCGAACTGTGGCCCCCGGTCGGACACTATGTCCAGGGGTATCCCGTGCAGGCGGAATACCTGCAGCACCAGGAGGTCCGCCGTCTCCTTGGCCGAGGGAAGCTTGGGCAAAGGCACAAAATGGACCGCCTTCGAAAACCGGTCGACGATGGTGAGGATGGTGGAGTTACCAGCCGACGGCGGAAGACCGGTGACGAAGTCCACGGCGATGTGCGACCAAGGCCGACGAGGGATAGGCAGCGGCTGCAGCAACCCCGCAGGAGGTCGATGTGAGGCCTTGCTGCGTGCACAGACGGTGCAGGCCGTGACAAAGGCCTGGGTGTCCCGGGAGATGGAAGGCCACCAGAAGCTCCGTCTGAGGAAGGACAGGGTCCATGCAAAGCCGGGATGGCAGGTCAGGCGGGAGGAATGAGCCCACTGCAGCACCCGAGACCTAACTGGATCGGGTACAAACAGCCGGTTAGCGGGACCATTACCTGGATCTGGATGGGTACGTTGAGCCGACCGGACGAGACCCTCAATCTCCCAAGTGACTGCCCCAAGCACGCACACCGGAGGCAGGATGGTCTCTGGCTCGACGAGATCCCTCTCGGCGTCCCACTGGCGAGAGAGAGAGTCCGGTTTCACATTCCGACATCCAGGCCGGTAAGTGAGTGTGAAGTTGAACCTCCCCAGGAACAACGCCCACCGCGCCTGTCGAGAGTTGAGCCGTTTGGCGGTGCGGAGGTAGGCCAAGTTCTTGTGGTCTGTCCAGACCACGAACGGTTGTTCGGCCCCCTCCAGCCAATGCCTCCACTCCTCCAAGGCCAGAACCACTGCCAAGAGCTCCCGATTCCCCACGTCGTAGTTCCTCTCCGCGGGCGACAACTGTCTTGAAAAAAAGGCACAAGGGTGAGTCTTCCGATCCCCCGTGGCACGTTGAGAGAGGACGGCCCCCACACCGGAGTCCGATGCGTCCACCTCCACCACAAACTGGCACGCCGGATCCGGATGCCTCAGAACCGGAGCCGAGGTAAACAGCCGTTTCAGCTGCGCAAACGCCGCACCTGCCTCCGGAGTCCAGGAGAACGGAGAGAGCGTGGATGTGAGCCGAGTAAGTGGGGCCGCGACGCTACTGAAATCCCGGATGAACCTGCGGTAAAAATTAGAAAATCCGAGGAACCGCTGGAGTTGTTTCCGGGATGTAGGCGTCGGCCACTCCGCCACTGCCTTGACTTTAACGGGGTCCGATCGAACCTGGCCCGGTTCGATTATGAACCCCAAAAAGGCCACCGATTTCGCGTGGAACTCGCACTTCTCCGCCTTGACGAATAGCTTGTTCTCCAACAGTCGCTGAAGGACCAACCGGACGTGCTGAACGTGCTCCCTCTGACTACCTGAAAATATCAAAATATCGTCCAGGTAGACAAAGACGAACAGGTTCAGCATGTCTCGGAGGACGTCGTTCACCAGAGCCTGGAACACTGCCGGGGCGTTGGTGAGACCGAAGGGCATGACCCGGTACTCGAAGTGCCCCAAAGCAGTGTTGAACGCCGTCTTCCACTCGTCCCCCTCACGGATCCGGACGAGATGGTAGGCATTGCGGAGGTCCAATTTGGAGAACACCATCGCATTACGGAGAGGCTCGAAGGCTGGGTCGATGAGTGGCAGGGGGTACTTATTTTTTACGGTAATATCGTTTAGCCCCCGGAAGTCAATACAAGGTCTTAACGAGTTGTCCTTCTTAGTCACAAAAAAAAAACCAGAACCCACAGGCGACGACGAGGGTCTGATCAGGCCCGCTGCCAGAGAGTCGTGGATGTAGGTCTCCATGGTCTGTCTCTCGGGCCGGGACAGGTTGTAGAGTCGCCTCACCGGCAAAGACGCGCCGGGAAGGAGATTGATGGCGCAGTCGTATGGTCTGTGAGGGGGTAAGGAGACGGCCCGTTCCTTAGAGAACACCTCCCCGAGGTCGTGGTAAACGCGGGGGACGGATGAGAGATCGGGAGGACTCAGGACCGGACGGGTGGGTGAGCTGCGTGGGGCTAGAGCGGACCGGAGGCAGTTCGAGTGGCAGAACATGCTCCAACTAATCACGGAACCCGCCGCCCAATCGATGTGTGGATTGTGGGTCGCCAACCACGGTCTACCCAATACCACCGGGGTGTGGGGGGAGGAGATGATGTGTAGGCTGATGGTCTCCCGGTGATTCCCTGACAGAATCAGGGTGAGAGGAACAGACCGTTGAGTGATCCGGGCCAACGGTTTTCCATCCAGTGAGTTCACCTCCAATGGTGGCTGTATCCGCTCGGTGGGAATACCGGCCCGTTCGACCAGAGCCGCATCAATAAAGCTGGCATCTGCTCCGGAGTCCACCAACACCTCCACCGGAAGCCTCTCCCTCGCCCAAAGGAGATGTCCGAGAAAATGGGAGCCTGTAAGTAGAGCTGGAGAGCGGGTCGCATTCTGGCACCTCAGGGACCCCGCCGTCACTGAGGGGCCCGATCTTTTGGCCGACGATGACAGTCGCGAATGGAGTGTCCCAACGCCCCGCAGTAGAGACAAGCTCCGGTGTCCAGCCTCCGCTTCCGTTCCTGCTGGGAGAGAACCACCCGATCCAACTGCATCGGCTCCTCTGCAAAGGAAGCGGTGGACCGAGAATATCTCCTCTCCTCAGCTGGGCGGGAGACGCTTCTGGAAGGACCCGGACCGTCCCCCCACTGCATAGCTAGGTCGGACACCTGAATGGCCATCTGGATGGCCTCATCCACAGTGCCCTTCTGGCCCCGCAACGCCACCTCCGTGCCCAACTCCCGGTTGAGTCCGCTCTGGAACGCGGACAGGAGTGATTCCTCGTTCCAACCGGACTCCACCGCCAACCGGCGGAACCGGGCGATGTACTCCCGAAGACTAAGCGTTCCTTGCTTGAGCCGCAACAGGAGTTGTCCAGCCTGGGCGCCCCGTATGGGGTGGTCGTACACCCTCATGAGCTCCATCTCGAGAGCCACAAAAGTCTCCACGAGAGGAGATCCTTGCGCACGGAGCGCATCGTACATAGCGAGGGGTCCTCCCTCCAGCAGACTCACTATATACGCAATCCTCCCCGCTTCCCTCGTAAAGCGGGACGGCTGTGCTTCAAAAATATTTTTGCATTGTACCAGGAAGCTCCGGCAGGTGTCCGGATTCCCCGAGTATCTCGGCGGGGGCGGGATGTGCGGCTCCGCGGAACCAGCGAGAACCGGCGTTTGTGGATCCCTCGCCTCGAGGCGCGTTATGCGTATGCCCTGGGACTCCGTGATGTCCAGCAGCCGGGTAGTCGTCGCATGGGCGTCCGCCAGATGTTGCTCCCACTGCGCTGCGTAAACGTGGATCTCGCGCTTCACCCGATCTCCGTCGCCGGGGTCCATAATGGCTCGTTCGTTCTGTCACGGGTGTGTGTGGTGAGGTTGGACCCAGAACGCAGGCGGAGACCAGGAAAGGAAGAACAGGGGTTTATTAATGGCACAAAACACACTAGAAGGTGATTCCCCAGGACCGACGAGGGAGCGGGGACCGGGAGGTCGAGGTGCGTCGTGCCGACAGGTAGTAGGCGAACGGATCGTTGGGGACAGGCGATGGTCAGGTTACCGGGAGGTCGAGGTGCGTCGTGCCGACAGGTAGTAGGCGAACGGATCGTTGGGGACAGGCGATGGTCAGGTTACCGGGAGGTCGAGGTGCGTCGTACCGACAGGTAGATGACGGGCGGAACTCCGTCACCTGGGGACTGGTAGCGTACCGGTTTACACGTAGTACGAACGAGCGACGTCTCTCACTGACGCCGCTGTATAAATAGCCCCCAGGTGAGATCAATGGTAATTAGCCACGGTAATGGTTGGCAGGTGCGTGTGTGTGCGCCTCTAGCGCACGCGGCCTGGCAACGCCCCCTGTCAACCACCGTAACCGTGACAGAGGGCTCCCTTATTGGTCAATAACGCACTCCCCCCCCCCCCCCCCCCAGAATGACCAATCAGGATCAAGTATTTGACAATACTGTGGTCTAAGGACACATAACAACCCTAAGGTCGCTCTGAAGAGCACAAGCAGAGCATCTGAGGAAGTGTGTGCGTTGAACATCATACTCAACAACATTGAGTATGGTGGAGAGAGAAATAGAGAGAAATACGCCAAGTGAGAGATTGTGAGAGGGGGCATAGAGAGGTTGAGAGAGGTGAGAGGTTGAGAGAGAGAGAGAGAGAGAGAGAGAGAGAGAGAGAGAGAGAGAGAGAGAGAGAGAGAGAGAGAGAGAGAGAGAGAGAGAGAGAGAGAGAGAGAGAGTGTGTGTGTGTGTGTATATATATGTACTTGCTTATGTGTGAAATAACAATCTTAACTGCAGCTGTTTCTAAGTCTGCCTTCCACTATGCAGTAGAGCTTACGTCTGTGTTTGCGTGTTTGTGTGTGTGTGTGTGTGTGTGTGTGTGTGTGTGTGTGTGTGTGTGTGTGTGTGTGTGTGTGTTTGTGTTTCCTTCCAGGAGAGGTTCCTCTGCAGGCGTTCCGGCTTCCCAACAACGATCTGCTAATGTTGTGAGTCCAACATCTGACCTCAACTTATTATGCTCTAAATTAACTGACCCCCCCTGCATAGACACACACGCTCTCTCACACACACACACACACACATACACACAACTGCACACAAATTCCTACACTCGCACACAACTGCACGCAGACATGTGCACACACACACACACACACACAAATGCACGCACACACACACAGGCACATGCACGCACACACACAGACACACAGACATGCACACACACAAGCACAGACATACACACGTACACACATGCATGCACATGCACACAACAAACACACACACAGACTTCATTGGCTGCGTGATGGTGTTTATTAGCGGCTAATTGCGATTCCGTGCAAACACGCGGTCGGTGTAGACTCCGTACTCAGCATGCTCAGTGAAATTAACATTCCAACTGGAATGTTTTTCTCCTCTGAGAGAGAGAGCATCTCCGGATTGAATTTTTTGCGATCCAGAGGCTGGCAAGTCTAGTATGACCACCACCTCACGTTCGCTATCCTGTCACGGGCTGTGGTGCTGAACCTCTCTCACCTGATCTCCTCGCAAATATGCACCTGGAAGAATGGTGAAAATCCTTCTTTTTTTTTAATCTGATTTAATTTAATTTAATTCAATTTATGTATAGCTTGGAATTCTGTTTGATGCAACCTGCTGCTAACTCGTTTCTATGGTGAAAGTCCAGTCAGGGTCAACTGTAGTCTAATTTCTGCCACATGTACAGGATATTTAGAGAGTCCACACTTCACTTGTTCAGTCAAAGAATTATGTAAGGAATAAACAATGTCCGCACCACCCCCGTCCGTTCCACTTATTACAATTTCTGACAATGATTAGATATTAGTGGCTTTCATCTTCATTCAGTTATTATTTTTTGGTCGAGTCAATCCGTTTGAAATTGAAATTGAAATATTCTTCCTTGGTGCTCTGAACTGTTGAAAGGCGGAGGTGTCCCTGATTGGTCAATAACGCACACCCCCGGAATGTTACCGACCAATCAGGATCAAGTATTTGACACAACTGCGCTGTGGTATAAAGATACAAAACATTGGTTTCAGCCTTTTGATTGGTTACTTCTACAGGTTTTGATTAATTGAGCTTGGAATCAGCTTGAATGGTCCTATCTCTGTACATTCCACACATTCTCAACCTCAATCTTCTGCTTCTGTCCGGTCCTCTCAACTTTTTCCACCTGCCGTGCAAGGTTGGAGGATGGTTTAAGACCAGATCAATAGGTCCTGCTCATCTTCTCTAAGATTAGGACTGTATATGATCATAAATATATCCCCATGTAATACCACTTGGCCTTCCTGCCGTGATAATTTCACACATCAAAGAGCTTGGGTATATATATATATATATATATATGTATATATATGTATATATATACATACACACACACAAGGGCTGAGCCAGCCATGTTGCTGTGCTAAGGAGATAAGGATAGCTCAAATCACAAGTCCTTCAAGGCTCTTTGGAGAGGTGGTAGTCATAATCTGGGTGATATTGGTAGTGGTGTTGGTGGTGGTTATAGTGGTGATGGTTTGTGGTAGTAGTGGTGGTTGTGGTGATGATGGTGGTGGTGGTGGTGTAGTGGTGGTGGTGGTGGTGGTGGTGGTGGTGGTGGTGGTGGTAGTGGTGGTGTAGTGGTGGTGGTGGTGGTGGTGGTGGTGGTGGTAGTGGTGGTGTAGTGGTGGTGGTGGTGGTGGTGGTGTAGTAGTGGTGGTGGTGGTGGTAGTGGTGGTGTAGTAGTGGTGGTGGTGGTGGTGGTGGTGGTAGTGGTGGTGTGTTGTTGGTGGTGGTGGTGGTAGTGGTGGTAGTGGTGGTAGTGGTGGTAGTGTAGTGGTGGTGGTGGTGGTGGTGGTGGTAGTGGTGGTGTAGTAGTGGTGGTGGTGGTGGTGGTGGTGGTGGTGGTGGTGATGGTGGTGGTGGTGGTAGTGGTGGTAGTGGTGGTGATGGTGGTGGTGGTGGTGGTGTGTTGTTGGTGGTGATGGTGGTGGTGGTGGTGGTAGTGGTGGTGATGGTGGTGGTGGTGGTGGTTGTGGTGATGGTGGTTGTGGTGGTAGTGGTGGTAGTGGTGGTGATGGTGGTGGTGGTGGTGGTGTGTGTGTGTGGTGGTGGTGGTGGTAGTGGTGGTGATGGTGGTGGTGGTGGTGGTGTGTTGTTGGTGGTGGTGGTGGTAGTGGTGGTGATGGTGGTGGTGGAGGGTACAGTCCTGTCTACAGCCAACTGTTGATGTAAAATGAGTCTTTACTGGAGGAACAAAACCAAGCGGTGTGAATTGTATTTAAAAGACTGCTCCATAGTTTACTGTGACCCAATTACTTCTGTTGTGGTCTCTCTTGTTGGCCGACACCCGTGACTTAGTCACACTTTGTACAAATGAAAGTCTCTGGTTTTCTTATCCCATGCGCCCCACAGGGTCGTTCCACCTATCGTCTGATACCATCGGCCCAAAGCTCTGCCTTGATGTGCGTCGCTGATAGCATCTTACGGCTAAATTCACCATGGAGCAAAGCTACATCCTTCTTTTGTTTACACCCTCTCATTGCCATACTGAGCCAGGTCTGGTTGCTCTGCATTCTGAATGACATCTCTGACACTCTGTCTTTGTGGTTTGAGGTTGTGTGGTTCACATAGATGGATGCATATGTGTGTGTGTGTGTGTGTGTGTTTGGTGTACGGTACACACCGACTGACGGTTGACACACAGAGTGGAGCTCGCTCTGTCGAGGGAGAGAGTGACAGCGAGGGAGTGAGAGGGTGAAAGAGTGAAAGAGAGAGTGAGCAAGTGAGAGTGTGAGGATAAGAGAGTGAAAGAGAGATAGAGAGAGAGAGAGAGAGAGAGAGAGAGAGAGAGAGAGAGAGAGAGAGAGAGAGAGAGAGAGAGAGAGAGAGAGAGAGAGAGAGTCAGAGTGAGAGAGTGAGAGTGTGGGAGCATGAGGGAATGAGAGGGTGAGAGAGTAAGGGAGTGAAAGAAAGTTTGAGTTAGAGTGAGAAAGGGGGAGAGGAGAGAGTGGGAGAGAGCGTGAAAGGGTGAGAGGCTGAGAGAATGAGGGATTGAGAGGAGGTGATAAGGTGAGAGAGAGTGAGAAAGTGAGAGAGTGAGAGCAAGTGAGCGGGTATGGGTGAATGACGTTGTGATTGATGCTCTGTCCTCTCAAACACTAAAACTGAAACACTGATTGGTAATCTTTCTATGAATCACAATCCATGGTTATTTTCTGTGGCGCACCACCCCCGCTCCACACCTGCTGTACCTCCTCCGCCACGCGTCCCACCCTCCGTGCCTGATTCGCTGTGGAAACCTAACTCCCCACCTCCTCCCCTTCCTCCCCATCTCCTCACCTCCTCCTCCCCCTCCTCCCCCCCTGTGTTATAAAGTGAGCAGTCCTCTGCTACCCAAAAGCCTCTTATTTTTAAACCGCGGCAAACAGGCATCAAAACAGCAGTTAATCTGTCCGGTGTGTGTGTGTGTGTGTGTGTGTGTGTGTGTGTGTGTATGTCTCTGTCTGTCTCTCTCTCTCTCTCTCTCTCTCTCTCTCTCTCTCTCTCTCTCTCTCTCTCTCTCTCTCTCTCTCTCTCTCTCTCTCTCTCTCTCTCTCTCTCTCTCTTATTATCTTGTTATGTTATGTTGTTCTCTCTTGTTATGGTTATCAGTTCCCAACGAGTAGTCACCATTTACAGTTTATCTGTAAATACAATGTTTGTGTGTTTCCCACCTGGGTTATCTGAAGGGTCCCGGGGGGGGGGGAGGAGAGCTAATACAGTCTTCTTCTGTGTGAATTTTTCATTAGCACTGTGGGAAAGGGGAGAACTACATTTTCCAAGTGTGTGAAGTCCTCATCCAGCCGGGCTCTATAGACACAGTGGCAGCCCGTTTCTCTAACACATGTCTCTGTGTCGGTGTCCCCGTCTTCCGTCTCCCAGGACCGAAGGGTGAGGCGTGGGAGTCCTCCATCTATCTCCAGCTATCTGGACCATGTGTAGTTCCAGATAGCTCTTTGAATAATTTAAATATCTATTATTCAAGCTCTAATCTTTGAATAGTTCTCGGCAAAAGTAATTCACATTCCGCTTTTGGACGGATGCCTGCTTTGTAGGATTGGAAATGAAGTCAGGAGGATCAGATTTGTGAATGGATTGGATCTGGGTTTTAGCTTGATTTTCGATTTTTGAAACGGGCGTAACTCCTGAATGTCAAACCTGTCTCTATTCGCTGACCGCTACCATGGCAACCTCTCATCCCCCCGGGGGTTGATGGCTTGACAGACGGCCATTAGTGTATTATAGTGTGTGTGTGTGTGTGTGTGTGTGCATATGTGTGTTGTTGACCCACTTGGGCCCTATTCCACCAGACCCCCCCCCCCCCCCCCCCCCCACCCCCCTTTATACACTTCCCCCCCTCCCCCCCCCCTGGTTATATCCTCCTCAACCCTGGCATGCCCAGACAGGAAGTAAGTCACCCTTTGTATTTCCTGTCAAAACAAGAGAAACACTCAGCGGGGGTGTCGTCTGCACCGCTGGGGTCACGTTCTCTCCTTGTGACCTTCAGGCCGGTCCTTCGTGTTACCGGTTTGGTGGCCCTGTAGCCCCCTAACCCTAACCCCACCCCCACCTTGTCACATATCACCCACCTCCTCCTGACGTAGTTCCTGTTGTTGTTGTTGTCGTGGTGTTGATTTAAGAGCTCTTCACATGCTGTTGCACATGCTGTTGTTTATCACCGGTAAACGACATCTGAGAACACCGGAGTGTCCATCTGGTGATCTGATGATCATGTGATTGTGGGATTTTGCGTGCCTGTGTGTGTGTGTGCGTATGCATGTTCACGTGCGTGTGTGTGTGCAGACGTGTGCGTGTGTATCCGTGTGCATGTGTGTGTCAGAGAGAGAATGAGAGCTACTGCATGCCTGCGTGCAAATGACAAGATGTGTTTGCATTCAATATAGACCAGTGGCTTCATCAGTGTCTGTGTGTGTTCCGCAAGTCTTATTTCTGGGTGTACGAGTGTGACTGTGTGTGTGTGTGTGTGTGTGTGTGTGTGTGTATTGCCTGATGTCTGTTTGAATTAGCTTTCCATATTTGCCCTGAATCTAGAGATTGCAGCCACAGCTGTAGCCTCCTCCCCCCCTCCCAGCACATGCTCTCACTCCTCCCTTCCCTCTCCCCCCCCCCCCCCCCCCCTTCTGGCCTCCCCCACTCCCTCCCCCACACTCCCTCCCTCTGGGACGGATGCCCGGTCCAATTCCGTTCCCAGCTCTGCATGGCTGAGCGGATCTGTTGCTCTCGTGTGTTTGATCCTGACTGATGTGAGTCCCGTTTAGAAGCACGTCTCTCTCACATGGCTTTGTTGTTTGGTTTTGCCCTGGCGTGACAAGTATCTAACTGCATGGTAATGGTGCCCCGGGTGTCCCTCCCTCCCAACCTCCCTCCCACCCTCCAACTCTCACCCTCCCTCCCTCCCACCCTCCAACTCTCACCCTCCCTCCCTCCCTCCCTCCCACCCTCCAACTCTCACCCTCCCTCCCACCCTCCCTCCCTCCCTCCCTCCCAACCTCCCTCCCACCCTCCCGCGCCCTCCCACCCTACCACCCTCCTTTCCACCCTGCCTCCCTCCCTCCCTCCCTCCCTCCTCGACTCGACTGCAGCCTTAATCCCAACCCCAATCCACTGTCCTACCGCACGATCATCTCCCGTGAGTCACAGAGCCAAACTAATCGCTTTGTTGTCCACCACCAGATGTGGTTTCCCTCCGCTGAGTTTCCACGCCTCTCCGATACCCACAGTTCCGCCCGCCAGATGTGGTCATGGCAACCTGGCTGCCTTCCACAAAATGACAGTGGAAGGTCAGACGTCGGCGGAGGATGTGCTTCTCACCGCGCCTGCTTTGTGTTCGACTTCGGCTTCAGCCGCTGAGCCGCTGCTCAACTTATTATGACGGTGATGTCTTCGATGGCTGACGTGAAGTCAAGATTATTGATGACATAATGGATGCTGCTTGTGTAGTCTGTATTACTTCCATCTCTAGTTAGGGATGTTGTCACTGTACCATCGCACTACGAGGCTACATTGTACTACCATCGTACTATATGTGTGTTTTCTGCTCGATAGATGTTTGTTCTCATGTCCAGAGTGTTCTAGAATGCCGGCGGGAGTGGCTATGCCTTCGACCCGGAATCGTATTATACAAACTTTCCTTTCCATTGTGTTGCTTTAAAAGCGTGTAAGCAATGTGCAAAGGAAAATGTTTAATTAAATGTGCAGCTTTCACCACTGCTCAACAGCATGCATCCAATATGCATTCATTGTTATCCATCCTATGATGTGTGGTTTTTTTCTATTCTAATTCGAGATTCATGCAGAGATAAGGTGCGGATCTTACAAAGATGCTGGAAGCTTTAGCGTGATTTCAGAAAGTGTTGATTTATAAAAGAAAGCATAGGGTGTGGTGATAGAAAGGGGATGTACTGAGCTCAATCGGGACAAGCTATAACATGCTCCGAGGTGTCAATGGGAAGCCATGTGGCCGGTGTCAAGAAAATGGTATTTTTACCCTTTCTCTTCCACCCCCCCTGCTGAGAAGGGGTGTCGTCCGTGGTGTTACCAGGATGTCCTGGAGAATCTCCTGAGGTGAAAGGTTGTTTCTAAGGACACGGTGAAGGACGGAGCTCTGGACAGGAACACAGGCAGTTTGTACAAAGACAAAAGGGGTTTATATTTCACCCACAGCAGATTCTGGGAAATACACGCCAAAATTGCCTAATGGGTGAATGACGCTGAACACACCAGCAGAAGCCAGGAAATTAAATAACAAAAACTTGACCTCACCACAATGGAGACATGAGGGACTATATACTAACTGGGCTAAACCAAATGACACAGGAGGGGAGGAACACAAACAACAATCCATTAAAGACACATGAAATGGACTGACCTAATCAGCCAAACCAATCAGCCAACCTGTCTTGGAAACCAGCTGCTGTGTGACTCTGCAGGCCTCAACAGAGGTCAACTCAAATAAAGATGAAAGTATGTTATATCCAACCAAATCTATACGTTATATACTGCATGGTGAAATGAATACAGGCAATGCATGTGTCCTGTCTAAGGACACAATAAACATACCCAACACGTCGTAATTAGTAGCGCAAAGTCAATAATCGTAACGGCGGAAGTCGTTCAAACAAATCTGTTTAGTAAAAGCAGGACGTATTTCTTAGTTAAAAAATAAAAGAAGATGATTAAGAGTTTGACCTTCATATGACCTGTTCTATCAGGACTCAACACCATTTAGTTATCCTATTGACAATCCGTCTCAGTTGAAGGGTAACGACAGCGGTATCCCATGACCACGTCTCGTCACGTTCTGTGACGTGCGGACCGAAGCTTCCCGCCCCCGAATGTCCCGGGAAGTGTCTTTTTTTTTGTTGTGTTTCTAGCTCAACGAAAGTCGGCTTCATGGATCAGGCTAAAACCAGCGGGTCATCCGTCAAGAGACGGAGCGGCGAGCTGCGGTAAATTTATAGCTGTGAAAGTAGGCCAGGGAAATGAGGTCAAGGTTAGACACAACATACTGTACACTGCACACGCGCCAGCCACACGGCGACACGGAGGGATGTGTCCACGCTCACACGTGTGTTTAGACAGAGGTTAACCGCGTGGACACGGGGTCTTGGGTGATCGCTGCGATACTAATGGCCTCGTCACGCAGCAAAGCAGCAATAAGAGAGAGTCTGAGAGAAGCCCAACACAGAACACGTTCTGTCGTTCGTCGTCCCGGCAAACTCTTATCGTGGGAGACGTATCTTTTAGGGAATCTTTCCCCCTGAAAAAATACATTATTTCCTTCAGAAAAGATTCCTTTGTACTGCTCGTTGTGAATAATTCACTCTCAAATGAATTTGTGATGTCAAATCTCTATTGTATTGCCCGTTCTGTGGCTGTCCTGACACTCACCTCTAAACATCTCTTTATCTCTTGCCTTCTTTCTCTCTCTCTCTCCCCCTTTGTCTCTCTCCCTTTCTCTCTCTCTCTCTCTCTATCTCACTGTCCCTCTCTGCCTCTCTCTCCCTCTCTCTCCCTCTCTCTCTCTCCCTCTCTCTCTCTCTCTCTCTCTCTCTCTCTCTCCCTGAAGCTGTGTTTCTCCTTGTGTTTCATCCTTCTTCCCCGCTTCGGTTTACACCACATTTACACCATCTTAACACCCCGCCCCCCTCACCACCACCACTTCCCTCCCAGGACCACCACCACCACCACCAGCAGCACCACCCTCCCAGCACCACCACCACCACCCTCCCAGCACCACCACCACCACCACCACCCTGTCCCCCACCAATAGCTTTCATTTTCACTGCTGTCAAAAAACACTCCTTTCTCACCTCCCCCCCTCTCTCTCTCTCCCCCTTCCCTACTCCTCTCTCTCTGTCTTTAAATAGATCATGTTCTCCTCCTACTCCTCTCTCTCTCTCTCTCTCTCTCTCTCTCTCTCTCTCTCTCTCTCTCTCTCCTCTCTCTCTCTCTCTCTCTCTCTCTCTCTCTCTCTCTCTCTCTCTGCCACACTGTCTGCCTTTCATTGTTCTCTCTCACTCAGAACACAGGTCTCACTGGAGTGATGTACAGATCAATTGTAGGCACCATATCGTATGTACAGACTGACTCAGGTATGGAGAGACTCCAGGAGACGTGGTGGTTCCACCAGGTTTGGATTCAGTACAAAGAACAAAGCATAGTGGTTTGGATTGTGAATCATAAACGTTGCTCAATACGTGGACCAAAATTCCACCAATTCAATTTCACCAACTTATTTCCCCCCCCCCCCCCCCCCAAAAGGTTAATCTTGCTATTGATTGATTATCTTGTTCACTGTGTTCGGCGGTCGTGTCGGCATGATCTCAAGATTCAAGGCTCTTAAGTACAATGGATTCACTCTGATGTCTCGATGGATCGAATTAAACAGTTCAATAGATAGACGCTCTAGAAGGAGCATTGCCGTACACTACATTCAAACCTGGACAGACAAGTCAGTGTGGCGTATGGTGGAAGTGAAATATGGAATATGGAAATATGATATGAAATTAGTGCAATGATTGTCCCTCTATTATGATTAGTTTGTGTATTGACTATTGTTGACTATTGTTGACTATTGAGGCTATGTAGTGAATGAACTGTGGCAAAGAGCACCTCTGGTTAATTACGTGTTTCCCTCTCCTGGAGAATGTCACTACTTCTAAACACCGGGACTAGGTGTGGTCCGCCTCTGGTCAACGAGGTGAACTGCGGCTGCCTGCGTGACCCTGAGAGGCAGATCCTGGTGGTTATGGTGGTGGTGGTGGTGATGGTGGTGGTGGTGGTGGTAGTAGTGGTGGTGGTGGTGGTGGTTATGGTGGTGCTGGTGGTGGTGGTGGTGGAGGTGGTGGTGGTGGTGGTGGTGGTTATGGTGGTGGTGGTAGTAGTGGTGGTGGTGGTGGTGGTGGTGGTTATGGTGGTGCTGGTGGTGGTGGTGGTGGTGGTTATGGTGGTGCTGGTGGTGGTGGTGGAGGTGGTGGTGGTAGTAGTGGTGGTGGTGGTGGTGGTGGTGGTTATGGTGGTGCTGGTGGTGGTGGTGGAGGTGGTGTGGTGACGGTAGCGTGACTAAGGTCATGTGTTGGACTGCGTTCCAAACTCCCCGGGAGGCACAGATGGCAGCGCTCCAGTCCACAGAAGCCCCTGGCTAGGTGGAAAAAAAAACACACAACGCAGGATTATAAAGCATGCACACACACACACACACACATGCACACATACGCATGTGCACACACGTGTACACATATGCATGTGCACACACACACACAAATGGCATGTGGAGGCACACACAGAACACAGACACCAGTGGAGGCTCAACCAATGAGGGACCATCCTCCCTTAAATGTCAGAGAAAAATAAACTTGCAAGAGAAAAATAGATTCACATACATTTAACAGATTGATTTCTGAAAATACTGATAATATTACTATTTTAACACTCAAAATACATGTCAATTACTGTCCGGAGGATCATCCTCCCCAAGCTCCCCATTGAAGTCCATTATAAAACTCCCGGACCCGAGCGGCCGGTGAGTCCTGGTTTTAACATGAGTGTGTAGGGCAGTAAAGCCCCTCTCACACTGTCCCCAAATTGACACCAGATGGACACACGATAAAGGAAATGTTCAAATTCGGCTCTGGTCGTCAAAATCTTTGGCATGCCAAAAAATTGCCGAAGGACCTTGCGAAGGTTCATTTTCGTGTTGAATTTGTGTGTCCATTTTGCCCTGCGTAAGGCCATTGTGAATCTTTCTTTACTTTGTGTGATCATCGGTGCCATCGGGCATTTTTCGCCATGTCATGGTAACGTGGACATATAAAAGGAGACCTCCTAGACCGCTGAGGAGACCTGGAACCCTCTGGGAACCGCTCTGGTCTATGTCTACATATGTCCTCAGTTGTTATATATATAGATTATGTCTATTCTGTACCCAAGTGCACAAAGGGATGCAGTGTTATTCTTGTACCACTGTGTGGCACTGAAGCGTTAGGCGCAAAGTAAGGACGCAGGCTTGCGTCATATGTTGTGGGGTTGTTGTGGGGGGTTCACCTGATGCACATGTTCAGATGGTGTGTGTGTGTGTGTGTGTGTGTGTGTGTGTGTGTGTGTGTGTGTGTGTGTGTGTGTGTGTGTGTGTGTGTGTGTGTGTGTGTGTGTGTGTGTGTGTGTGTGTGTGTGTGTGTGTGTGTGTGTGTGTGTGTGTTCTACGTTAGCTCGGCTGAGCGTAAGGAGGTACCAGTGGTGCAGGGGAAAATAAACCACATGGCCAAGGGCTAAACGGTTCATCGTCTCCGTCCCAACTATTTCTCCCCGAGTGCAACGTATGAGGAAGCTGCCATCCTTAACGTCAACACCCTGCCTTGGGTGGCATGTTAAAGTCAATTTGAAATAAAGTTTAAATGTACCGTGTGTTCTGCTGCCAATAATCTCCGAGTAATTGAATTTCCCACGGTCGGCCGAGGGTTTCATACCATCGGGAGGTCACGTGACGCCTTCGTGACCGAGTTTGAACGCGTCGTACTCTCAATACGACGTTGTGTAGCCATCGTGTGGCCTTTGTGTGTCCTGCGGGTATAAAATCCTATAAAACTTCACATCTTCGTGTTGCCTTGGTGTGTGGTTCGGGTGCCATCGTGTGACCTTCTGTAGGCATCGTACTTGCTTCGGCCGTTGATTGGCTGTTGACCAAATTCGGGCGAAATTCAAATTTGTGTGTCAATTTCTGGTGTCAATTTCGGGACAGTGTGACAGGGGCTTAAGGGAGGACGATCCTCACTTAGGTTTAAGACAGAGGCTCTGTGAACCAATCAGCAGAGCTCACTGCGCTGTTGAATACCAAATCAGAGTTTTGGGGGGCGGGTTATCATCATGCAACGATCTATCTTGTGTCATTCATTAATTCCGCGTTCCAGAAAACTCAAACGTAAACAGAAAGCATGGCTGATCGTGATAAGGTGGTGATTTTTTTGGCCTGCGATTAGACAATTTTCGTGCATAACTGGTATTACTATATGATCGTTTGTCTTATTTTAATTAAATACAGGTAAATATAGTTTAGACAAAAAATGCTTCTTCCTCAAATCTCATTCTATTTAAATTCCATTAGGTTTGTTTGGTAGAACTAGCCACTGTGCATATAACTTCTATTCCGATTTTTCAGATTTTTTTCCGATATTTCATCATTAATGGAGTAATCGCTAAATAACTATTTTTCATTAAAACAAAGCTTCTTCCCCCTCAGATCACAATCGGTTTCACAATTATGTTTGGCTAAAATTATGTTATGGTCTGCTAAAATGACCCACTAATACACTGTCAAAATTGATAGTGAGGCACCTTCCTTCCTTCCCTACTTTTACAACCACCAGCCGCCACTGACACACACTAACACACACACAAACTTAAATACACACAAACACACACACACACACAGGTTATCTCAGTGTCAGCCTCAGTCGTTACGAAAAGTACACTGATACACGCTATAATATATAGAGAGCATCTCCCTCTAGGACTGAACAACTCATCAAATTATTTTCCAAACCCCTGAGTAAAGAGCATACCTCCACCACACCACAACGCCCCCTTTGCCCGGGCGTCTCTGAGGCTAACCAATCCTAAAGCAACTCATTTGTATCCCAATATTTATGCTATCTCCCAATGCTCCCTTACCTGTGTATATATATATTTACTTATAACTCTGCACATATCTCATACATGCTCTTTAAGTTATTTTATACCTGTTTTAATTGATCTGCACATTATATAATACCATGCACTTTACTGAAACATTTTCACCCTCTTTAGATGCCAAATCATTTCCGCTGTACTGTACTTGTGCTGTGCAATGACAATACATTTAAATCTAATCTAATCTAATCTAAAGAATCCTAGATCCAGAGTCGCATCCGGATCTGTACCAAAAATCAAAATCAAATCAAGTCAACTGTTCCTCAGGCACATCAAGTAATCTAACCACCAAGTTTTATCCAATTCCGTACAGAACGTTTTGCATAAAAAACTTGCTAACAGATAAACAAACAGACAAACAGGGGAGAATACACAAGCTCTGATCCATCTTCCATTGGTGGAGGTAATAATCCCAATATGATTTTATTACTCTACCCTTCATCTCTCTCTGTCTTACTCGATGGGATCTAAAGTCTGTTCCCACGGTGCCCTGACCTCTCGTCTGCTCGATGAGTCATCCTCTCATCCCCCCCCCCCCCCACCTCTTCCACACCACCGTTCAATATGTCTGCTGGGAGTCCATCCATTTCACATGAACGCATACCTGCTGGCTTCTGTGAGTCCCAAGTCGATGAGGACATTCACAGGGAAAGACCAGGGGCCCCTCTAGGGGCCAATGAAGGTGGAAGGGAGGGAGGGAGGGAGTCAATCCAGAAGGGTCTGGAGAAGGAGGGAGGAGCTAGGAGCTAGGGGCTAGGAGCTAGGTGCTGCGAGCTATGGCTAGCAACTAGGCGCTAAGGCTAGGAGCCAGGGGCGAGGGACTAGAGCTCGGGGCTAGGAGCTAGTTGCTAGGAGCTAGGAACAAGGAACTAGGAGCTAGGAGCTAGGAGCTAGGAGCTAGGCCTAGGGACGGTGACAAAGGAGGGAGCGAACGGCGCAGGCGAGCAGAGTAAAAGTGGCGTTTCTGGCCCCCCCCCCGTTTCTGAGACTCTGACGTAAAAAATTCGAAAAATCGATTTTGGCAAAACACAAAGTGACCGAGGCTGCAGCAAAGCCATGAGAGCCAGAACCAACCATTATCTCTTCCAATACCCAGACCTAAAAGATCGATGCTTCTTATGTGTGGTGTGGTGTGTGTGTGGGGGGGGGGGGGGGGGGGGGGGGGAAGGAGGTTCACAGCTCTGAGATGCAGGAGTCCTCTGGTGACTGTGTGGAGAAGTATTGATTAAGTATTGGGAGAGAAGCTCTCATGTTCTATGATTTTTTTATGAGTTTATGAGTTCATGTTTTTTTAATAATTTTCGCTGTACTGTACTTGTGCTGTACAATGACAATCAATTACAATCTAATCTAATCTAATCTAATCTAATCTAATCTAATGTTGCTGTGGCTGTGACCAAGACTTACTTTTCTGGGTTCATATATATATATATATAGTTTGGTATGAATTTGGTTGTTTTTACTTCTTATATTTTATATGTATACTGTATATAATATATATATATATATATATATATATATATATATATACAATGACTACAATTACAATTCAGGATGAATAAAGTCTTCTTGGGGGCGGAAGCAGCTCAGGAGGTAGAGCGGTGGGTTGTACGTCAACCCACCGCCGTCGTTGTATGAATGGGTGAACTTGAGGCATGGTGTGTTTGGTTTTACCTGATGAAGTGGACTCTCCGAGGTGGCCTGGGTAGTGTTAATATGCTGTCTGACAGTCTAGAGCAGTGGTTCTTAAACTTTTTGTCTGACGACCCCACAAAAAAAACTGGAGAGGTTTGGTGACCCCACTTTCCCAAAAGTGTGTAAGTGTGACGTCACGTTTCCGTAGCAACCGATTTTTTGTTCCAATCCAAACAAATTAACAACGTATGGACGATTATTTTATGGAAAAGGAACGATTTTGTGTGAATTAATTTACGAGTTTGCGTCTCCAATGATTTGAGTGATACAGAAGAGATTATTTTTATATAAACTTTATCTTTCATGCTAGCGCAAACTTTTCCTTTTAATACTCCAGAAGAATACATAAACGCCTCGACATGTTTCGATTGGTAGTGATTTTCACCTCGTAACATTGATTAATTTACATTTTGAAAGAAACAGCAATGCCATCTGCAGTTTGGTTGTTTGGAGGCGGGCTGTAAATCGCGTTGCCAGGACAACGTTATGCATTGCAAACCCATGGTAACGACTGTCAATCAAGCAAAAACAAATAGGCAATGTGTAAGAAAAGGCCTGGGCGGCAACAATTTATTAACGCAAACAAGAACTGGAACAAACAAAGCAATGAAACAAATGTCCAAATCAAACGGGAGTCAAGAGTCAACAGAGAGTGTGTATGATTGGAACGATCTCACTTCCTCTTATAACGGACGCCATGTCAATGAGAAGGATGGGCCTGCTTCCGCGAGCATAGCAGGTCAATTCGAGGATCGATGCTGCTCACAGCAACACGAAGATTCTCCTCCATGCTGTTGAGACGACATCTGTATTTGTTCTTTATGTAGGCCAGGGACGAAAATGTCTTTTCGCACAGATAGGTTGATCCAAACGGCGTGAGGATGTCCATGGCAGCCTTGGACAACCCGGGGTATTCCTGCACAACTGACAGCCAGAATTCATCTAGAGTTTTTGAGGCAAACGACGCCTGCAATGTGCGGTCGCTGGACAGCTCAATCAGCGCATCCTCGAGCTCAGATGGCAGGTTGTTTGAGGAGCAGTTGGTGAATGGTTGTCGTACCCAGTCAAAAGGCTCTACATTCTCCGTGAGGAAGTACTGATTGAATTTGTCGAGGAGACTACGAAGATGACAGGTTATTGACTCTTTCAATGAATTGGCATTCATGTCACTCTCCAAAAAGTCGTGCAGCTCCGAGAACATTTCAAAGTCCCCACTCTCTGCACGGGCTGCCCAACGCTGCAATTTTTTTGTGAAAGCATTCACTTTGTCTGAGAGGGTCAGGATGTTTGTGCTGGGGCCTTGTAGTGACAGGTTGAGACTATTTAATTTGTCAAATATGCACGCCAGGTATGCAAGACGTGATAACCATCTCGAGTCAGTAAGATGGTCTGCAAGAGGGGAATGCACGTCTGAGAGGAAGGTGCGCACCTCGCTTCGCAACTCGAACAGGCGTGTAAGAACTTTGCCCCGTGAAAGCCACCTTACCTCTGAATGAAAAAGAAGGGATTCATGTGCAGACCCCATTTCCTGGCAGAGAAGGGCGAAGAGTCGTGAATTTAAAGGGCGCGATTTGATCGAATTCACTATTTGGATTGCTGTTTGAAGAACATTGTTAAGCTCGGGTTCAAGTGTCTTGGATGCCAGGGCCTCCCTATGGATAATGCAGTGTGTGAACTTGACATGTGGTGCAACGCTAAGGACCTTGGCTTTCAGCCCTTTGTGTTTTCCCATCATAGCCCCGGCACCGTCAGTGCATATGCTTATGCATTTATCCCAATCCAGGCCTGTCTCCTCCATCCAACCATTAAGACAGTTAAAAATGTCTCCACCAGTACATCTTCCTTCCATCGGAGAGCAGCACAGCATGTCCTCATGCAGTTTCCCGTCATGACTGTAGCGAATGAAAACCATTAAATGGGCTACATTAGTCAAGTCAGTAGACTCGTCTAACTGCAAAGAAAACCGGCTGTTTTTCACTCTCTCGATGAGCTGGCATTTCATATCATTAGCGATGTCGTTAATGCGTTTGGACATGGTATCATTGGAGAGGGGAATCTGTTTAAGCACACTTGCGATCTTTTCACCATGCATTGCTGTGGTCATCGCAATTGCTGCAGGAAGGATGAGGCTTTCAGCAATTGTGTGTGGCTTTTGTGCTTTGGCTACAAGGTGGGCCACTTTGTATGACGCTGCCAAGGCTTTGGTGGGCACAGTAGCTTGGCTATGCACAACGGTCTTTTGCCCATGCAGCGCAGCTTCTTTTCGTAAAAAAAATGTCATGGGTTTCTGAGCATCATCTGGATGTCGGCTTTCGAGATGTCGTCTCATTTTTGTGGGCTTTAAACTTTCATGTGCCAGAACATCGCCGCAAATAACACACTGTGGGTGGTCGAGCTCATGTTTTACCTGGCACGTGAATCCATATTTAAGAAATTCTTTCAGGTATCGGCGACGCCTCGTTGGTGGGTCTTTTTTATTCTCACCACCGGCCAAACTTGTCCCATCTGAGGATCGCGGAGGAGTAGGTGCACAACTGGAGGTAGATGGCACTTCTGAGCTCATATCATTGTTTTTTAGCAGCCACCTGTCCATTTTTGATGAAAGTTATAACTAGGCTAGTGGCTAAAAAAGTGGCTAGTATCACAAACGTGGCTAGTAACGTGGCGAGTTAACTATGACGTATTGTAAAAAAACCGGGAAGAAATTGAGTTTGAACAGTGGGCGCAGATTGTTACATTGTTTCTATCATAGGACCAATAAACGATTCGAAACGCCATTTAAAGCTGGGCAACTTTTTTTCTCTCTCTCTCTCTCCCTCTTAACAGCGTGTAGGAATGAGAAAAAGGCAGATTTTCATTGTATTGACATTTTATTTTTCGTTGTTTCACCAGGTGTTATAACAGCTAATTTCCGACTGAAGTAACAAATAATTTTGCGACCCCACGGAAGTTTTTGCCGACCCCGTTTGGGGTCACGACCCCTAGTTTAAGAATCACTGGTCTAGAGCACTGAGACCGGTTGACACATTAAGGAGGCTACGCTAAGCCTAATTGGCGTGTCGCGGGCGGAAGATGAGATGGCTAATATGCTGTTAAAGGACTTAGAGGATTTGAGGCACTCAGAGAGCCTCTGTTAATGACACTGAGTGGGTCTCGTACCGACAGCTCACTACAAGCCGGCCTCTCTGGCCTGTCATTCACACGTTGGTCTCATGGCTGGCTGTCACGTCATGCAGGTGTACTGGGTAATGAGTAGATTATGCTGTGTGTGTGTGTGTGTGTGTGTGTGGGGGGGGGGGGGGGGGTGTGGGTGTGTGTGTGTGTGTGTTTGTTGCTGTGTGTGTGTGTGTGTGTGTGTGTGTGTGTGTGTGTGTGTGTGTGTGCATGCGTGCGTGCGTGCCACCATGCATGTGTGTGTGTGTGTGTGTGTGTTACTGTGTGTGTGTGTGTGTGTGTGTGTGTGTGTGTGTGTGTGTGTGTGTGTGTGTGTGTGTGTGTGTGTTGCTGTGTGTGTGTGTGTGTGTGTGTGTGTGTGTGTGTGTGTGTGTGTGTGTGTGTGTGTGTGTGTGTGTGTGTGTGTGTGTGTGTGTGTGTGTGTGTGTGTGTGTGTGTGTGCGTGCGTGCGTGCGTGCGTGCGTGCGTGCGTGCGTGCGTGCGTGCGTGTGTGTGTGTGTGTGAGTAGACACACACGCACATTCTCTCCAGCTCTTCTCTACGTTCCTCAACCAATGAGCAAACGGAGGCTGCACCATTCACAATACGGTGGAGCTGGACGGAGAACAGACTAGGAGATCCCAGCATAATGTTAACCCTCAGCCAGTGGACCATCTAGCCAGCAGGCAGGCACGCAGGCAGCAGCACCATACCTGACTCCTGGCCAAGCTGGGGTCTGGCACGGACAGCCGGTTCGGGGGCCCATGGCTGCTCTTGCCACCACCCACTGTTCCCATCGTGTCTGTGGTCTCACTCTAAAAAAAAGACCTGGCTGTGAGACAGAGAAGAGGAGAGAGGGGCCAAATGGTGGGAGACGATGGAGAGAGAGAGAGATGGAGAGAGAGATAGAGAGAGAGAGAGAGAGAGAGAGAGAGAGAGAGAGAGAGAGAGAGAGAGAGAGAGAGAGAGAGAGAGAGAGAGAGAGAGAGAGAGAGAGAGAGAGAGAGAGAGAGAGAGAGAGAGAGAGAGAGAGAGAGAGAATTGAGAGAGAGGATAGACTGAGTGGATAGAGAAAGAGGATAGAGAGGGAAGAGAGGAGAGAGAGAGAGAGAGAGAGAGAGAGAGAGAGAGAGAGAGAGAGAGAGAGAGAGAGAGAGAGAGAGAGAGAGAGAGAGAGAGAGAGAGAGAGAGAGAGAGAGAGAGAGAAAGGGTGGTAACTAGAGACAGAGAGAGAGAGAGAGAGAGAGAGAGAGAGAGAGAGAGAGAGAGAGAGAGAGAGAGAGAGAGAGAGAGAGAGAGAGAGAGAGAGCGTGAGAGAGAGAGAGTGTGCAAGAGAGCGAGAGAGAGAGAGAGAGAGAGAGAGAGAGAGAGAGAGAGAGAGAGAGAGAGAGAGAGAGAGAGAGAGAGAGAGAGAGAGAGGTCTCCCAGTTGGAAGTAAGCTAACCTGTGGGGAAGCCGCACTAGAAGACTTTTACATTTAACTGCAATAATTCATTCAGAATATTTACATACAAGTTCAGTAGTAGTGGTAGTGGGTAGTAGCTCAGTCTGCTTGGACTTTGCTTGGAAACCCGGAAGGTTGTCGATTCAAGTCCCCGAAACACCTGGCACTGTCGAGGTGCCCTTGAGCAAGGCACCACACCCCCTAACACCGCTCCCTGGGCAGCTATTGTATATACAATAGCTGCCCACTGTTCCTAATACTAGGATGGGTTAAATGCAGAGAAACCAATTTCACTGGAATGTATGTGACCAATATAGAGGATTTTGTTGTTACTCGTAAATCATTCTCATGAACAACACAAATCCTAAGCGAAGCATAATAATAGTCTCACGAACTGTGAGTATTTCATTTTTATCTTTTCACCAAATGACACAACATACATTCAGTAAAACAAGGAGGATATTTTGTACTGGTGAAATGAGTACTTTGATGAAAACATATCTGAGAGGAAATTGTTTGATGACCGCTGCTTTAACCTGTAACTGAACACACTTCAAACTGACTTTCAGCCTCAGGTATGTGTGTGTGAGCTGTGACTTGTTGTTTATCCGTAACAAAAAGGACCTAGCGTAGCGTCTCTGTTAGCAGTGTCTCGTTTGTGGAAGACAGACACACACTGCCACACATTGTTCATTTTCCCATGATGCACTGCAACTGGACCACCCAGAGGGTACAGTGCAGCGATTGTTCCTTCAACATGCTGCTCAGCCCACCTCCAGCATCGTTACATGTCTAAAGTGTGTGTGTGTGTTGTGTGTGTGTGTGTGTGTGTGTGTGTGTGTGTGTGTGGTGTGTGTGTGTGTGTGTGTGTGTGTGTGTGTGAGTGGGAGTGTGTGTGTCCGTACATGTGTGTGTATACTGTCTGATTATGCTATTGTGGCGTGCATGTCCTTGTACGCATGCCAGAGTCAAAGATCATCTTTTCATCAACACATCTCCACCCAGCTGCACTCAGAGAGACAGAGAGAGAGAGAGAGAGAGAGAGAGAGAGAGAGAGAGAGAGAGAGAGAGAGAGAGAGAGAGAGAGAGAGAGAGAGAGAGAGAGAGAGAGAGAGAGAGAGAGAGAGAGAGAGCGCAAGAGAGAGAGGAAGAAAGAGAGAGATAGTGAGAGAGCAAAAGACGCCCAATTCAAGACAACACATGAATGTTAATCCTGGGAGAATCTACCATTCAGATTTACAAAACCAAGATGTGAATTTCTGTGTGTTGCCCATGATTTTCTTTTACTAATGCTTGTTTTGTTTTTTGTCATCCATCCATCAGGACTCACCGCCAAACTGTCTGTCTTTCTCTCCCGGGTCCGGGGATCTTGTAGAAGGCCGGGCCCCTCCTGACTACCATGAGAGGGCTGGGGGCCAACCGCCACCGGCACCTGTCCGACTCCTGCGACCCCGCCTTGGGGCACCCGGAAGCCATGTACCCCCACCAGACCGGCACACTGCCGCGCAGCCCCTACCTGCTGAGCGCGGCCCCCGTGGACCACTACGGGACCATGGACCCCCATCTCTACCCCTCGGCCGGCCCCCTCTCCCTGCCCCCCGACTGCATGCTGCCCCTCAACAACCAGCTGACCAACAGCAGCACCTTCCCGCGCCTCCACTACGACAACTCCTACGACCAGTCGGACTTCCCCCGCAGGGGGACAACATCGGGGGGATCGGCACGGGGACGCTGGGCCCCTCCATGGGGATGGGGACGCTGGGCCCCTCCATGGGGATGGGGATGGCGGGCGGGCGGACGGCCCTCATCACCAGCGGCTCGGCCACCATCTCGCACCACCGGCACGCGTCCAAGAACCAGAACGCCACGACCGCCGACATGCTAGAGCAGTTCGAGGGCCGGCTGCCGGGAGGCCGCGACGGCTTCAGCACGCTGCAGTTCCACCGGACGTCGGCCTCCGCCGCCGCCGCCGCGGCCAAGCAGCGCACGGACAGCCCCGGACGCATCCGCTACATGCTGCACTCGGTCCAAAAGCTCTTCGCCAAGTCCCAGTCGCTGGAGGGCCAGCAGATGAAGGGCAACGTCAACGGCCGCTCGTCCTCGGGCGCGGAGGATGGTGGCGGTGGCGGCGGCGGCAGCAAACAGGGCCGGCGCTCCAAGAGCAAAGACCGCGGCACCAAGCCCGACGGGGCGCCCAAGCGGCGGCCACGCTCCAACATGTCGGGCTACTGGAGCTCCGACGACCTGGACGCCGGCGCCGACCTGAGCGGCTACCGCAACCCCGCCGCCATGATGACGGTGGGCAGGGCGGCGGGCCGCGAGCAACCCCAGAGCCGCTACATCCACAGCGGCTACAACACCATCAGCTCCTCCAAGAGCAGCCAGGAGATGCGGTACCCGGCCCTGTCTGTGGCCCCCGGGGGGGGAACCCTGGGGATACACGACAGTGACTTCATGAAAGGGAACTCTTGGTCCGCGATGACCATGGGCCAGCCTCCCCGGCAGATCCTCCCTACCTCGTCCAAGATGTCGGCCACCCTGGACCGATCCATGCTCAAGTCCAAGTCCTGCCAGCCAGAGATGACGGGCGGGTACCTGCAGGTCGGTGGACGGGTGAGTACAGCAGGTGTTAATGTTGTGAGCAGGAATGATGATACTAGAGAGGGAGTAGGGAGTAGGGAATGAGGGAAGGATTTCACTATATAGTTCTCTACATTGAACTACTAGAGAGGGAGTAGGGAACTAGGGAAGGATTTCACTTTATAGTCCTCTATATTGAACTACTAGAGAGGGAGTAGAGAGTAGGGAATGAGGGAAGGATTTCACTTAATAGTCCACTACATTGAACTACTAGAGAGGGATTAGGGAATGAGGGAAGGATTTCACTATATAGTCCTCTACATTGAACTACTAGAGAGGGGGTAGGGAATGAGGGAAAGATTTCACTATATAGTCCTCTACATTGAACTACTAGAGAGGGAGTAGGGAATGAGGGAAGGATTTCACTATATAGTCCTCTACATTGAACTACTAGAGAGGGAGTAGGGAATGAGGGAAGGATTTCACTATATAGTCCTCTACATTGAACTACTAGAGAGGGGATAGGGAATGAGGGAAGGATTTCACTATATAGTCCTCTACATTGAACTACTAGAGAGGGAGTAGGGAATGAGGGAAGGATTTCACTGTATAGTCCTCTACATTGAACTACTAGAGAGGGAGTAGAGAATGAGGGAAGGATTTCACTATATAGTCCTCTACATTGAACTACTAGAGAGGGAGTAGGGAATGAGGGAAGGATTTCACTATATAGTCCTCTACATTGAACTACTAGAGAGGGAGTAGGGAATGAGGGAAGGATTTCACTATATAGTCCTCTACATTGAACTACTAGAGAGGGAGTAGGGAATGAGGGAAGGATTTCACTATATAGTCCTCTACATTGAACTACTAGAGAGGGAGTAGGGAATGAGGGAAGGATTTCACTATATAGTCCTCTACATTGAACTACTAGAGAGGGGGTAGGGAATGAGGGAAGGATTTCACTATATAGTCCTCTACATTGAACTACTAGAGAGGGGATAGGGAATGAGGGAAGGATTTCACTATATAGTCCTCTACATTGAACTACTAGAGAGGGAGTAGGGAATGAGGGAAGGGTTTTACTTTATAGTCCTCTATAGATCTAGTATGTAACATCCTTACATACTCTTTTATCCACAAAGTACACTTTCGGTGAATTCAGATATTCAGAATATTTAACCAGCTTTGTATCATTTCAATGTGGGTAGAACATGCAAATGAGTCAGTTGAGATTGATGATGAGATGACGATGAAATTTGTCATCTTACCCCAACTTAGGCATCATCTTTATCCCAGATGCTAAATCTGGGGAAAGATGATTCAGCATCTGGGCTGAGCTGCGCCCCAGAGAGAATCGGAAACAACTACACAATATGTCTAATAGATAGATAGAGATGGGGTTTTTTTTAACACAATATCTCTAATAGAGATAAGGTTGTTTTAACACGATATCTCTCATAGATAGAGATAAGGTTGTTTTTAACACGATATCTCTCATAGATAGAGATGAGGTTGTTTTTACACTATATTATTTATAGATATAGGTGAGGTTGTTTTAACACTATATCATTAATAGATAGATAGAGATTAGGTTGTTTTAACACTATGTCTCTAATATAGAGATGAGGTTGTTTTAACACTATATCATTAATAGATATATAGAGATTAGGTTGTTTTAACACTATATCTCTAAAAGATAGAGATAAGGTGGTTTTAACACTATATCTCTCATACATCGAGATATGGTTGTTTTAACACTATATCTCTAATTGACAGATAGAGATAAGGTTGTTTTAACACTATATTATTTATATATATAAATTAGGTTGTTTTAACACTATATCATTAATAGATAGATAGAGATTAGGTTATTTTAACACTATGTCTCTAATTGATAGATAGAGATGAGGTTGTTTTAACACTTTATCTTTAATA
>CM051002.1:23853305-23863305 GCA_027704905.1 Muraenolepis orangiensis | reverse complement strand
TGATGGTGCCGGTTTGGCAAACGTGTACGCTTTAGCACAAATGGCTGAGCAGCCAGCCAGAAACGTCAAATCTAGATTGGAGAATGGGGGTCTGGTTTGTTTCACAAATTGGTTTCATTCTGATTAAATGTGAGTTCCGTTGACCAACAAAACGGACGACCCATTTGTCCTCTCTCTATTTGCCTTGTTTTTCAGAAGCCTTATTTTTTTTTCTCTCGCTCTGCTGTTCATTTCATACTTCTGGTCCTTCTTATGTTCCTTCTTTTACTTGTCTCTTGTTTGGCTTTTGATTTCCGTGTGTTCAACTGAAACATGTAACATAACACATGTCTCACACACATACACACTCACACACACACACACACACACACACACACACACACACACACACACACACACTGACACACACACACCTGCAGTACTCAAGACCTCACGCACAATGTCCCTTTGTCTCTCTATCTGTTGTCTCGTCTCCCGCTCCAGCTGTCTTCCGTCTCTCCGAGAGCTGTCCAACAACCGCAGCCTGGACAACCTGGACTGCATGGGGGACCCGGGCTCCTCCTTCCCCCGCTGGGACGACGACGACTTCAGCCAAGCCTGTAGCACCCTGGGCCGGGGGAGCTGCCTAGGACAGGTCAGCCCCCCCCCCCCCCCCCACACACACACACACACACACACACACACACACACAACAGGGGAGAGAGATGGTGGCTGTATATGAGGAGTTAGTCTCGGTGGTACAGGAGAGAGAGATGGGCCGTATATGAGGAGTTAGTCTCGGAGGTATAGGAGAGAGAGATGGGCGGTATATGGGGAGTTAGACTCATAGGACAGGAGAGAGAGATGGGCCGTTTATGGGGAGTTAGTCTCGTTGGTACAGGAGAGAGAGATGGGCGATATATGAGGAGTTAGTCTCGGTGGTACAGGAGAGAGAGATGGGCCGTATATGGGGAGTTAGTCTCTGTGGTACAGTAGAGAGAGATGGGCCATATATGGGGAGTTAGTCTCGGTAGTACAGGAGGTGAGAGAGATGGGCCATATATCGGGAGTTAGTTAGGGCGGTATATGGGGAGTTAATCTCTGTGGCACAGGAGAGAGATGGGCGGTATATCGGAAGTTAGTCTCGGTGGTACAGGAGAGAGAAATGGGAGGTATATGGGGAGTTAGTCTCGTGGTACAGGGGAGAGAGATGGGCCTTATATCAGGAGTTAGTCTCGTGGTACAGGGGAGAGAGATGGGGCGTATATGGGGAGTTAGTCTCGGTAGTACAGGAGAGAGAAATGGGCGGTATATGGGGAGTTAGTCTTGTGGTACAGGAGAGAGAGATGGGTGGTATATGGGGAGTTAGTCTTGTGGTACAGGGGAGAGAGATGGGCCTTATATCGGGAGTTAGTCTCGTGGTACAGGGGAGAGAGATGGGCCATATATGGGGAGTTAGTCTCGGTGGTACAGGAGAGAGATATGGGCCATATATCGGGGTTAGTCTCGGTGGTACAGGAGAGAGAGATGGGCCTTATATCGGGAGTTAGTCTCGTGGTACAGGGGAGAGAGATGGGCCGTATATGGGGAGTTAGTCTCGGTGGTACAGGAGAGAGATGGGCAGTATATGAGGAGTTAGTCTCGGAGATACAGGAGAGAGAGAAGGGTCGTATATGAAGAGTTAGTCTCGGTGGTACAGGAGAGAGAGATGGGCCGTTTATGGGGAGTTAGTCTCGGTGGTACAGGAGAGAGAGATGGGCGGTATATGAGGAGTTAGTCTCGGTGGTACAGGAGAGAGAGATGGGCGGTATATGGGGAGTTAGTCTTGTGGTACAGGAGAGAGATCGGCGGTATATGGGGAGTTAGTCTTGTGGTACAGGAGAGAGAAATGGGCGGTATATGAGGAGTTAGTCTCGTGGTACAGGAGAGAGAGAGATGGGCGGTATATGATGACTTAGTCTCGTGGTACAGGAGAGAGAGAGATGGGCGGTATATGATGACTTAGTCTCGTGGTACAGGAGAGAGAGATGGGCGATATATGATGACTTAGTCTCGTGGTACAGGAGAGGGAGATGGGCGGTATATGATGACTTAGTCTCGTGGTACAGGAGAGAGAGATGGGCGGTATATGATGACTTAGTCTCGTGGTACAGGAGAGAGAGATGGGCGGTATATGATGACTTAGTCTCGTGGTACAGGAGAGAGAGATGGGCGGTATATGATGACTTAGTCTCGTGGTACACCGGTAAATGCTCGCATCAAATTCAAGATTCTGGTGCTGACCTTTAGGGCAGTCAATGGAACTGCCCCGGCCTACCTCCAGGCGTTGGTCAAACCCTACATCCCAGCCAGAGCGCTCCGCTCAACTTCTGCCAGGCGACTTGTTCGACCTTCACTAAGGTCAACCAAACATCGCTCGTCCAAAACCCAGCTCTTCACGGCTCTGGCCCCACAGTGGTGGAATGAACTCCCGTCTCATGTCAGGACGGCAGAGTCCCTCGCCAGCTTCCGCAAGAGACTCAAGACCCACCTGTTCAGAGTCCACCTGGACTCTCCTTTGTGAAACCCCTAAACTTGCTTAAGTCCTGACATTAATAGCTCTTAGCATGTTGTATATGTTAGCAAGTGTATGTCCTTAATGTTGTTAACACGCTCTTATCACAGCTACTTAAGCAGGTGACCTAGCAGTACGAAATTGTGTTATTCATCTTGTCAATATGAATACTTGTGAACTGCTGTATTTATATGTTTGCGTACCCCAGTGTTATGCTATTGTCTGCTTCAACTAATGTACACCTTGTAAGTCGCTTTGGATAAAAGCGTCTGCCAAATGCCCTAAATGTAAATGTAAATGTAAATGTACAGGAGAGGGAGATGGGCGGTATATGATGACTTAGTCTCGTGGTACAGGAGAGAGAGATGGGCGGTATATGATGACTTAGTCTCGTGGTACAGGAGAGAGAGAGATGGGCGGTATATGATGACTTAGTCTCGTGGTACAGGAGAGGGAGATGGGCGGTATATGATGACTTAGTCTCGTGGTACAGGAGAGGGAGATGGGCGGTATATGATGACTTAGTCTCGTGGTACAGGAGAGGGAGATGGGCGGTATATGATGACTTAGTCTCGTGGTACAGGAGAGGGAGATGGGCGGTATATGATGACTTAGTCTCGTGGTACAGGAGAGGGAGATGGGCGGTATATGATGACTTAGTCTCGTGGTACAGGAGAGGGAGATGGGCGGTATATGATGACTTAGTCTCGTGGTACAGGAGAGGGAGATGGGCGGTATATGATGACTTAGTCTCGTGGTACAGGAGAGGGAGATGGGCCTTTTTCTTTTCACATTGCTTGTTCCACTCCCACTCCCTCCGTCAGAGTCTAGAGCTCTTTTTCCACCCCCCTTGGCGAGTGAGAAACAGTTAACATGTTCCCAGATGTCGGTGTGAATGGCTTCACTATAAACCGGGTTCTGGAGGCAGCGATCGGACCGTAAATCTCTCTTCAATGGTCTGAGCCCCGCGGCCGACTGAGGCCTGAGCTCTCAGATCCAATATGTCTTCTATTAGCCTTCCGCCCACAAGGTTACCACAGCTGATGTTCTCAATGGGCTGGGGTCTCTTTCAATTGGAAAGCGCTTTGGGTAAAAGTGCTTTATAATATATAATATATATATACTGTATATATAAATGCAGTCCATCTATCCAATATATATATCGTTTGTTTTTTTGTTATATAGGTAGTGGAGTTAACGTTTGAACTCTAAATGCTTGTTTTCATTCATATTGCACATCAAATTTTGCATGTAAACCCAAAGACCAAACTAACTTTAATGCAAACGTAGATGTGTTTATTGAGTAGAGTTATGTAAATCTTCAGCTCCTATATTTTGTGTTACACTTTCTTTCTTTCTTTTCTTTCTTTCTTTCTTTCTTTCGTTCTTTCTCTCTTTCTTTCTTTCTCTCTTTCTTTCTTTCTCTCTCTCTATTTTTCTTTCTTTCTCTCTTCCATTCCTTCTTTCTCTCTTTCTTTCTTTCTTTCTTCCTCTCTTTCTTTCTTTCTTTCCCTGCTTTTGTTTGTTCTCTCATTGCTTTCTTCATATCTATAAAGACCAGAGAGCAAGACAAAGAACTAAGCTTCAGACATTTCCTCCTCCCTCCTCCTCCTTCAACAAGCCTCACAAACAACGCTACATTGGCCTCCTTTTATTGTTTGTGTACATTTCAACCTTTTATTCCCCAAAAACTGAGATCATCATTGGCCTTGACGCTCTCTCCGTCTACGATTAATAAACTATGTCTTATCTTCTCTTTGAAGTCTTTGAAAAAGGTTTGAGTCTCAAAGTCTGCAAGGCTGAGAGACGTCGGCCTTTGCTTTCTGGTCTTGACATCGCACAGCTTGAAGCTTGAGGCTTGAAGCTTGAGGCTTGAAGCTTGAGGCTTGAAGTTTAAAGTTAAAAGTTTAACGGTAAACATGAGCAGCAGTAAAGGCTTGGCGTGGGACCACAGGAAGGTGAACCGCAGTTTGAGTCTCAACACGGCTCTTTGTTGCTCTTCATCTCGTTAACGGTTGGTTTTTAAGGTGTTATGAAAGCACACCACTTTTACTTCATGTGCTGACAGATGTTACCTCATCGTTCCGCGGTCGTGTAGACCATGTGGTCACACACCTAGACACACACACACACACACACACACACACAGTGGCCCCTTTAGTAACAACACACATCCTCTCTGCAGCTACGGGACCTGGAGATGAGCCAGCGCTACGAGGACCGCAGCTCCGACTCGGCGACCTACCGGGACTCCCAGGAGCGTCCGGAGCCCCCGGACCTGCCCACGCCCACCTGCTTCCGCTCCCGCAGCCACAGCTACTTGAGGGCCATCCAGGCCGGCTGCTCCCAGGACGACGAGGACTCCGCCTCCCTGGACTCGGGGTCACCGCCGCCTCCGCCCAACGCCACCACCGTCCGCACCTACAGCACCAGCACCGGTGAGGGAAACAACACCACCACTACACACCGCCAGCAGCACACTACCACCACCAACCACCACCTCCGCCACCAGAACAGTCATCACCACCACCAATAGCAGCATCCCTAGCAGCACACCACCTCCATCACCACCACCACCACCTCCACCACCAGAACAACACCACCAGAACAACCACCACCACCAGAACAACCACCACCTCCACCACCATAAGAACAACCACCACCACCAGATCCTCGTCAACAATTTTATCATCATTTATTAACATCCCAAGTTGTTAATAAATAATGGGTTTTCTTTCACAACAAGCTAGAAATAAAATGGCCCAAGAATAGGCAATTCTAATGAATCCTATTTCTCACAGTTTATGTATCTAAAAAATAATAATAATAATAATATAATGATAATAAAATCATTATAATTTGCGGACACATTTGTGAAAATGTCTACGTTGTCGAGCGGAATGCCCACCACCAGACGGCGCTGTTGGTCCAGGAGAGAGAGAGAGAGAGAGAGAGAGAGAGAGAGAGAGAGAGAGAGAGAGAGAGAGAGAGAGAGGAGAGAGAGAGGAGAGAGAGAGAGAGAGAGAGAGAGAGAGAGAGAGAGAGAGAGAGAGAGAGAGAGAGAGAGAGAGAGACTCTTAGGCAGAAAAACCCCATCGTCTCCACTGTGTTTAACACAACAGGCGCTGCACACTGTTTCAAATAGTGCGTATTTTAACACAAGCGCGTCTGACTGCTTACTGGGTAAGTGTTCCTATGGTGAATTATTATTATTATTATTATTATTATTATTATTATTATTATTATTATTATTATGTGAGTTTCATGATGGTGAGTAAATCGTTTTCCATTTATTGATGTCAGCTGGAGACGTTTTGTCGTGTTATGTGGACGTCTGGAGTACAACACTTTTCAAACTAATTTTAGTAAGAATCGATTAAAACAAACACTCGAGATCACTTAACGTTTATTTTATTATACATTAAGAGGTGAAATTTAGGTCAAGTTGTGTTTTAACTTTGTCAGGTGGAAGTTCTGTTGCTGTTTTATAATTCATTATAATGCTGTGCATCAAAGTTATTGATTTAACAATGTTTTCTCTACAAAACAAAAGAAAACCAAAGAAAACTAAATACATACAATATTCTTATTCAGGGCTCTTCTTCTGTTACACTGACCTTCTTGGGTATGTTTCTCAATGCTCTCCTTTTATGAATTATCGATCATTCTCACGTGGTGCTGACATGGTCTGCTGCTCCCTTTCTTGGTGTGTGTGTGTGTTGTGTGTGTGTGTGTGGTGTGTGTGTGCGTGTGCGTGCGTGCGTGTGTTGTGTGTGCGCGTGTGTGCGCGCGCGTGTGTGTGTGAGTCCACGATGCACGGTTCTGGGCCCGGGAGGGACGACTAATTAAGTACTGATTGATTGCATCTCTGGGATTATAATTGTGTGACAACCAACAACAACGGTGTCGGTCTCTGGCTCACGACATGTCACGACATGTCAAACATGGTGTCGCCAGTTTGTTTCATTCAATTGTTTCATTCAGGAACGAGACTTGAACCTGAGCCAGTGTTTGGGCAACACTACACAATAAGCCTTTGAGTTACAATGCAGTGTTTTGGGAAATGGTCTCTCGGTCCTCCGGGGAACAATGGACACACCGTGATCCTCAGGGATCAACCGACTCTTAACTTGCTCAGTGAGGGAATGAAGTCATAACGTGTCCCGATTCGGACCCCTCCTGTGTCCTGCACTGCATCTTCATTGATCCAGTATGCAATAATTGAGATGTAATCCTATTTGATTGTCAGCTGACTGTCTGCTTTTACTGGCACGAAAGCAAGCAACCTACGTTAGTAAAGTGTGGGCCTGTGTGGTGATAGTGTCCACTAGCTCGGACCTCCTCTCTCCTCGGTCTAACTGAAATGTCCTCCCAAGCCAGTCGAACAACACGTTTGCTTGGCTGTGTGTTTGCCTCTTGGTCCACTCATAAATGCTTTCCATCCATACTAATCTTAAGTATATGCCTATAGTATGTTCACTGAATGCTCTATTTAAGAGAGTATATTTTGGTATAAATACATCATATCATGCACATGTGCTTCTGTTGGTACAGTCGTGATATCCAGGAGCGTGGCCCGGTTCTGTATCTGACCTTGTTTGCTTCACATACTGTAGTTGGTTTATTTTTACTCCTACTGATCTGTGAAGAAGGAAAAGGGTGACGGCGGGTCGTCCTTCAACCCCGGACGACCCCGGGTAGTTTTGAACTCTCTTTCTTGCGACAAAACAACAGCTTGTCGCAGACGATGTCATCCATTTAAATATTTACATTACTCGGCCTCACATATAGCTGTTGCTTCGCACAAACGTTTTTTTAAATTTAAGGTAAAACGCCAGAAATTCCCTAATAATTTGCCATATTCTTGCTCTGACGCTCACACAAGACTTCGACCAATAAGCCACGAGGAGGAGAACTGAAGCACATTTCCACGCTGTTGATTGGCTCCCACCACGATGACCATCGCTAACACAGCTCACTCGATAGCCCCCCCCCCCCCCCCCCCCCCCCCTAGATTCAGTTTCTAGTTACCTCATTACGGCCAGATAAATCAGCAGTAAGCAGACACGCAGACCGGGCCGGCAGCTCAGCTGTTAAACCGAAACCTTGTTAGGATGTTAGGGTGCTACTGCTGGGGATGAGGGTGGTCAGGTGGGTGCTCATACCCACTGTGTGTGTGTGTGTGTGTGTGTGTGTGTGTGTGTGTGTGTGTGTGTGTGTGTGTGTGTGTGTGTGTGTGTGTGTGTGTGTGTGTGTGTGTGTGTGTGTGTGTGTGTGTGTGTGTGTGTGTGTGTGTGTGTGTGTGTGTGTGTGTGTGTGTGTGTGTTTGCACTTTATCAAGGTATGGAGAAAGTTAGACTAAAAGACGTACAACTAAATTTGTTGAAGGTACAACAACATGGTCAAACAACAGCAAGCATGTTCTTTTAGAAACAGTCCAGTAAAGTAGTAGTAGAGTAGTAGAACCTTTATTTAGCCAGGAAAATCAAGTAAAGCTGACCACTGCAGACCAAGTGAGTGTTCTGTAACTACCATTGAGATTGTGAATGGGTCGATCAGGGAGGAGTAGTGGTTTCCCCCAAAAACTGTTGTGCTGAGCTATCCTGCTGTTATGTGATGTTCTCCTGCCTTGGACACGTGGCGTGATGGAACCAGGCCTGCGGTGAACAGCAGTGCTCCCTAAGTGGAACCACAGCAGAGATGCCTACTCATGCCTACTCGTTTACCATGCCTACTCAAGATTCCACTGGAGCCGCTTGGCACAAAAACGTTTGGCAGCGCTTTGCTTTTGTCAAAATGCGCTCAGAACACCTAGTCGGAACAACAGGGCTATTGTGGGTTGATCCGGCGGATTCCAGCAGCCCTACTGTGTTACAGCAGAACTTCTGATCCAGAAGTTCTACTGTGTTCTAGTTGAACTTGTGATGCATCAGTTTTACTGTGTTCTAGTAGAACTTCTGATCAGCCCTCCTGTGTTATAGTAGAACTTTTGATCAGTCCTACTGTGTTATAGTAGAACTTCTGATTCAAGATTCAAGATTCAAGATTCAAGATAACTTTATTTATCCCGAGGGAAATTAAGGTGCAACAGTTGAAACAGGGGGAATAAATGCACACACAAATATACTAATACCTAAAAGCTAAAAACTAAATAACAACAAACTAACTAAACAAAACTAGTATAAACAAAATGTAACTAAATTAACTCTAAATTAAATCTAAATGTATTGATAGCTGAATTGCACAATTTACAGTATTATTACAGTAATAAGTAGGTATATACAATACACAACAATACGTGTAGTGCAAATTGGCAGTAATAAAATGATCAGTCCTACTGTTTTATAGTAGAACTTCTGATCAGTCCCACTGTGTAATAGTTGAACTTCTGATCAGTCCCACTGTGTAATAGTTGAACTTCTGATCAGTCCTACTGTGTAATAGTTGAACTTCTGATCAGTCCTACTGTGTTATAGCAGAACTTCTGATCAGTCCTACTGTGTTATAGCAGAACTTCTGATCAGTCCTACTGTGTAATAGTTGAACATCTGATCAGTCCTACTGTGTTATAGTAGAACCTCTGATCAGTTCTACTGTGTTATAGCAGAACCTCTGATCAGTCCTACTGTGTTATAGCAGAACTTCTGATCCGCCCAAGTCTTAAATGTCGATAGATGCCTGTTAGGGACATGACTCATGACTCAGAATCAGATTGCATAGAATTAAACAGCGTTAAAGAGTTTCTCTTTGGGAGGTTTTTGAGTGCATTTGAAGTTCACAAGGCTTTTTCTTGAGCTCGTCCAAGATTTGTCCAGAGATTTACAACCATGGGGCTGCGGCCTTCTTTGTGGAATCTTCTTTAAATAAGTGCTAAAGCAGATACAGTACACTGTGTTCATTCAGCTGCAGGTCGTGTTCTCTTCATACAAAATGACCTTGAAGATTAACCTCTGATGACCCCGAGGGAGTGGAGGCCTTCAAGCACAACGTGTTGTTCCACAGTCTGTATACTACAAACAGCCCTGGTTGTTTCCACAACATGCAGTAGAGCACATGCAGTTAAAGATACAAACTGCTGCACTGCGGAAGGCCTCTTTTGCTTCGACGATGTCAGGGAAATTATGTTTGTTGTGTGTATATTTTTTTATTTGATTTCATTTTTAGTCCTTTATTAGTCCCACAGCGGGGAAATTTACACTCTGCATTTTACCCATCCTTGTATTTTAAGGAGCAGTGGGCAGCTATGTATACAGCGCCCGGGGAGCAGCGTATAGGGGGTGCCTTGCTCAAGGGCACTTAGGCAGTAACCTGTCGTTTCGGGGACTTGAACCGGCGACCTTGCTGCTCCCAAGCCGAGTCCTTACCCACTGAGCTAATGCCAAATATCCAAGTCTACTATTTAGATCAGTGTTAAGCATTGCTTGTTCATGTCATATGGACTGAAATCCCTTCTGCTCATCTCTCTCT